>JAMAHN010000027.1:289653-368021 GCA_023627535.1 Aspergillus sp. S1802E
GAGGAGGTGGGGGAAAGAGCGAACTGGGAGAAATAGGTTGCAAGGAATGGAATGTTATAAAATTACATACCTTAATTTCGATAGCTGTTGCCTTCCTTTGACCTTGACTTCCCTTTTCATGCTCCTTTCAGAAGTCCAGAAGATTTTACAAGAGCCAGAGTGAATTTTTATGGGAAATCAGTGGTAAAGTATAAAATTACGTTGTTGGCTGTCATGACTCACTTGTTGGACCGGGATTCACTTCCGAATTACTATGACATCTGGATGAAGGGTGGCCTTCTACCACAAATGATTTATGTAAATCGAATAGATTAATTTGCTGAAAGCAGCTCTCGGAGTTATCAACATAGTCGAAAAGAATCTGCGAACTCAGTAGGGAAGGACCAAACACCTTGGCTGGCCAGCAAGCGTCGCAAGCCTGATCATCTTATCTTCTTTACGCAAGCCAAAGGTCCTCCCTCTACTCTCTTTCTGTCAAACATCTACTTCCCAAAGGCCTTGATGGCTTGACTTATAGTGTGCGTGGCGGCTTCGCTGAACACAAGTATGATCCTGGGCTACCTTTCCTTGCTCTAATGATTGCGGTCTATATATGGCGTCCGTGACGGTTTCTAATGCCTTTCCTGGTGCGACAGATCTTGAATATCTTTGTACGATATGGCATCAGTTCTACAAACCAAGTTAGATACGCCAATGCAGTGCCGAACAAGTCTCGTGTGTTTGGAACGTAGAGCGAATTTATACAAACCGAAGGATCAAGGTGGTTTTTGCCTCCATGTCTGTCTGCAACTCTTTCAATCCCAAAGAGCTTCACCTGCCTGGATTCATCGCCTATGACCAGCACGTCGTTTGTGGTGAGAGCAACACAACATGGATCGCGGTCTAAGGCCACGGATACTCCGTACAATAGTAGAGACTAGAGACATCCCAACTTTAAAGCTGCTGGGCTCTAAGTTGGCTAAAGATCTGCCCCATGGTAGGTTCTCGGCCACGGCCCCCAGTGGTGAAACAAGCACCCATTAGTGCATTGAACTATCCCCCAATCCCCGTGGGAAGTTGCGCCCACGGAAATTTCAAATATCATGCGTTCCCCGAGGTAGATCTCACAGAATTCATGCCTGGTCCATCGTCAACAACATGTATGCAATCAAGCCTACGCAAGAGCCCCCATCCACCTCGACACCGTTCATATGGCGCCTATTCAATCTCTCTCGCAGAGTAAATACAATGCAAGTGCTGATCTGCTCAGTTATAGAGGGGCATTTGTATCCGCGCTTGAAACTCTAGGAGTGATCAGATAGCTCGACAACAACTTGAGCACGAGAAGTAGAAATCCAACAAATTGCATCTAAAAAACTCCGTACCACCATGAAATTCTCGTTCATTGTTCTCCTTAGAAGCCTGATTGCCTTGTCGGCGGTTCAAGACTACACAACAAATGTCAACTCCTCCTCCTAGCCCAAAACCAATTGTGTTGTCCTAAATCCTTGTGCAGTTCGATAACCTCAGCCTCGGACCCCTCAGAAACAACCCCCTCCGGGACCTCAAATACGGCGACAATTTCCAAGTTGGCATGTGCAAAGCACAGGCCTCGAATGCGAAAGCCAACGGCAGAAAACTCTTATTCTCCGGACCAACCCAGGTGTAATACCACATTTGGGACTATCAATTCTGCCGTCGATGGTTTTTACTATGTAACGCATCAAACTAAGATGTAGTGGCGAGAGGCCAAGTGGAAAGAAGAGAACAATTTCTTGTCATGTGGAAGTGACTGGTAGACGAGCATCGGGGAATGAGGTATACAAGAAGGTCAGTAACACAAAGCCCGGAGTATTGAAGGACGTAGATCTATCCATGCTAGTGCTTACTTCTTGCCAACGGTGGATTATTATCCGGCTCCCCAACGTTTACCTGCACATATATCAAAGACAGCGTATCAAGTAGTCAAAGGCGTACAATTACTTCAAACATATTCGGCGCTCGGCACATTCGGACAGCGTAGGAATAGTACACGTTGTTGGTTCAGGGTAACAGGCTTTAGTCCCCGCATGTCCTCGGACGTAATACATGGATCTGTAAGCAGTGGTAGGTGAAGAATGCTCTTCGGGTTGTAGAGAACGAGGTTGCAATTTGATGGGCTGACAATTGATGCGAAACAAGCTGTGGGACATGTGGCTAACCGTCTGGGTGAGATTTTGAAGGCAATGAATCTCCTATGGTCACAGTGACGTTGTCGGTCAGGGAGCTGTGGTGGAGCGGATTGTTTGTCTTTTGTCTCGCTTGAATCCCAATATTGCAGTCAATTAAGTTTGTTTATTCATACCCCGGGCTATTAAACTAAGTTGTGTGTCTTCCACAGTGCAAATGTCTCTACAGCAGCCTGGCACTCCGCACGCAGGAATTCATAATGAGAAAGACACCAAGGCTAAGGGTGGGAGAGAAATGAGAAAGGCTGTGAGTAAGATTGTAAGGTTCCACCCCGGATCAGATGCTGAAGCCATAATGTTACCACGCCAGTCAATTCTATGGGCTAGCATTTGTACCACATCATCAGTTCTGCCTTACATCAGACGAGGCTCGCAGCAACGCCATCACCCTCGAATGAATTGAACTTGGCGTTGGTCATCTAGCAACTCTATCTAATACTACTGTTTCCAGGAGGGCTTGAGCGCTCACGAACCGGAAGATATCCCCGGATCAATTGCATTTCTGTAACACATTGGCAGGCTGATTCTGAGAGATTGACTCAAGTCCATATGCCGCTTATTCTAACGCCGAGTCACATCAGGTTGATTGGCATCCCTAGATTCAACATCAACATTGGAACTACATTCTGGGAACAAAGGTAAATCGACGAATTTACTGTTCCCGTGTTCAACTTCGGTGATTCTATAAGAACTATGAACCGGGTTCGAAGTAGGCCAAAGAAGAATCGATGCCTTCGGATCTTGAAGCTGATTTGAATTTGAAGCCGGGGAATTCTGTGACACGCATTGTCGCTTATTACATCACCACTTGTCTCTTCAGGCATGGATCTGGAAGCTGACATGCCACACAAGCACAGCATAGGCTATACGGAGGGTTTCGTCTCTATAATAGAGGCTTGGGAGTTCGAACTACATTGGACATGCCACATTGTCAGATTCTCTGTTGTACCGATACGTCTTTACCCCCTCATCCATATTTCTCAGTCGAGGCGTAGAAAGTTTTGAAAGATTGACTATAAATATGGCGATTCAGCTCGCTCCAAAAGACACCATGTAACATCTCCAAAGACCTCCTCCAAATCAGTGCTATTGACTTTCAGGTTTCATCAGTTCTGGCTCAGCATTCGAAATGAAGCTCTACCTGCCTTTGACCCTCCTACTTGCTGCCCTGGCTATTGCTGCTCCAGCAGAGCCGGAGGTAGACGACGACGTTGCTCCGGCATGGTGCCGTGACTTGAATCGATACAATAAATGCTTGAACGTAGGGCATCCTCCCACTATTTTCTCCGAACTTTCTTACTAACAGGCGTTTGACAGAGCTGCGGAAGACATGATCACAGATGCCGTAATGTGAGTCAAATTGATCCTTAGAATCTGTAGCGCAGGAAATTGACCAGCGTTTGTGACTTCTTTCCTGAACAGGCATGCTACACCCACTTCTGCAGATGAACGGGTTCTTAAGGATGATTGTTTGGATCAGGATGAACTGACTGTCGTTTCTCACTCGTCTGTTGTTATGTGGCCGCCCGAGTTCAACAAGTAAGGTACATCGTTGGATATGCGTTTCTTGAAGAATCTTTTGACGAGGTGTCCTTTACTCTTCCGGCTTGTTTGTTTGTTTGTTTGCCTTGCGTTTCGTTTCAATGATAGCCGCTTCCAATCGATTAGTATTGAATGCAGTGATCAATGAAGTTATTATCGCGATGATATCAACGATTAGCAACAGGGTCCCAGACATCAAGAACCGTGGACAGAAAATAGCAAACAGCATCAGATGGCGGCGAAGGATACTAGCCCATACCGCCGTTGACAACGTCCATACCGTGTAGACCAAAACATGAACTGTCAACACCTTGGTGACAACATGAGTTCCCCTGGAGTGTGCATCTTGTGATATGATCAGAGGGGTTGAGAATGCAGCGACAATCGGACCAGCAAAAGTGTTGAGGAGTACAAGTAACGGGGACCAAGGGTAATGAATATCCTGAGATAGGATATAGGCAGCTTCCCATTGAATGCTGGAGAAGGTTGCGTTATGACCGGTGCCAAAGAAGTGGAGAGTACCTAAGAGCGCAGTAATTGTAGGCCCGATGGTATCATTGCGAGAGTGATTGAGCAATTTGCGGAGACTGAGGATCTGGAGATAGAGTATAGATAAGGAGCCACCTCCCATCGGGCCGCTCGCCAAAATGCAGATCATCAAGATGGATGTAGTGATGACCATATTACACTGAATGGAGGTCATACTCGTGGTCCATTTTGAAGTCAGAGCCATCCCACTGCCAGCGAGTGCAATAGCCAGAGAGAGCCTGGAAAAGACAACGCGAGGCACCTGGGAGAATATGGTGATATTTGTGTCTTCGAACCAACCGATCCTATTGGCAGAATCCAGGGTCCAATAAACAGCATTGAATAAAAGTGCCATGGGCATACCAATGTGGCACCATATCCAGAGGACCATGCTTCTTGGTAGGTCTGGACCAAAGGCTAATCGACTGGCCACTGGAATTATTATGGTTATGAAAGAGGGGATGAGCAGCTGCCAGCCCATCACGCTACCCAGGCGATGGTATGTCGTCACGCAAAATGGAAGTTGTTCTTCCCGACAATAGCGACTCAGCGACACTAGCCTGGTCAGGGCTACAAAGGAAATGCAGAGAAGAGGCCCCACAGTGTTCTTTCCTTTGTTAAATGTCCTATTTGATGCTGAGAGAGCACAAATTCCAAATGTTGCCAGAAAGGTTAGTACAATTTGGTCTTCCCAAACGGTGAAAGAATTAGAGGCAAACCCGATCGAAAGCAAAATGGTAGATCCCATTGCCAATACATCCCAGAATGCCAGTCTCTGAGAATTCTTTGTTATCTGGGCCGCCCCGGAAAGGCGAAAATGACAGTTTAGTAGCATGAAACTACCAATTGTCGTGCCTAGGATGACTCCCTCTACGATGCAATATTCCCCTGGCCATGTCAAAGCAATATGAGATGAACAAATGACTGAAGCTGTTATGGCTCCCATTTTGATCACTTCAGAATAGGTCCCGGGGAAGAAGCTGTATTGGTCAGGCGTGCAGATACGAAGGAACAGTGCGAGGGCTCCAAAGGACAGCATGACCAACCCCTCTAGCATGTGTAGGATGCTGAAATGTGTCCATATGCGTTTGTAATGCTGCAGGATCCTCATTTGGTAGCCGCGTAACTGTTGCGATGCTGCTTTCAAAGAAGAGTTGTCTCGAAAAACAACTTCTTTCCACGAGGCATTTCGAGGAAAGTCTAGATTGTTGTACTCAAAGGAATGCATGGTATTCTCCATTTCTGCTGTGTATTCTCGGTGGAAACGTTCCACTTGTGCAAACGACAACATTTGTGAATGCACCAGTTGCCTCCAATTATCGCCGGTCGGTCCAATA
Organism: Aspergillus sp. S1802E; assembly: GCA_023627535.1. NCBI lineage: Eukaryota > Fungi > Ascomycota > Eurotiomycetes > Eurotiales > Aspergillaceae > Aspergillus > Aspergillus sp. S1802E. Next base: position 295,268 of record JAMAHN010000027.1, read on the forward strand.
AAAGCCTCTTCGATTGGACTACCCAGGTTGTTGAAGGGAATCGGGACCCCCAGGAGGAGCGATAAGGTTGGTACAAGGTCAATCTGACGGATGGGTCTTTTGCCAGTGTGCGACACCGGGTCCTCTGGATAGCGTGGCAAGTGACCGAAATGCTTGCCCCGAGCATACATCCACAAGGCTGCTTGTAACTCATCCTCGGTTTCGCCGCCATGGTTTCCATGTCCATCCATCCCATGGTCACCCATAACAATAAACAACGTGTTTTCGTCGAGGGAATTGATAATATCTCGTATGACACGGTCCATTTGCTTCAGTTTCCTGGTCATTTCAGGGTGCGCGGGACCGAATCGATGGCCGACGTGATCTATGCCTAGAAGATGAGCAAAGATTATATCCCACTCCTTCTGGCTAGAGCTAATAAGGGGCAGAAGGTGTTTCTCCACGTCATTGTCCACTGTGTCGAGGTCAGCAATGAGCAATGAATCGTGCGCGCGGGACAGGTTGGGTAGGAAATGATTCGGAAACAGTTTTGTCCATGTATCGTCTCCAAGATGCACCAGTCTTTTTCCTGCTTTGTGTAGTTGCGTGACAACATTATCTTCTAAAAGTGCAGAACCTGCAAAATTGGCACCAGCTTCGATGAATGTCGGCAGTGTTCCTGTCGTCAATCCCTTCACCCGTTGCAAGGTTGTAGTTGGAGGATCCGCAATAAAGGGGAAAAGGACTGCATTTTGAGGCTCTTGGGCTGCTTTCTCGTGCAGTATCGTGAGGACGTTGTGGAAAGGTTGATAGGGGTCTTTTCCAGATGACAGTGGCGCAGATGGTATTGTGAAGTCATATCGTAGCGCATCGATAACTACAATCACGGCTTTATCAAAGGACCTGGGCATCCAGCACCCATCCTGAGCATATTCAGAATGGTAGGACTCGTTTTGCCGCTGTGCTGGAATTAGAGGACTGGTACAGATGCTGGAGGACTCCAACACTCTTCGTGACAGCAGGAATCCTTTAGTGAAAACGTAGAGTCCCACTGTATTGAAAAGCCTAATGTGAAGCGATCGTCTATTAATGAAATGTCGAGACCATCGAATACGTGAGAGGAATCGACCAGGCTTACAGAATCCCAATGAAAAACCCAGGCGATGTCCAACGGGCACCTCTGATTGTCATCTCGATATTGCTGGGCTTTGATTGTGGAGCACTATAACATGTGAAGACCGATAATGAACGGCGAGTATGGTTGACTAAATAAGATCAGTGATGTGTGAATAGCCCCAGGGAATGAGGGAATGAGGCTGTCATTCTGCCTTTCTGAACCGCCTGCCTGTCAGCTCAGGTGACACAGACACGTAGGTAATTACTTTTCCACTTGGTGTCAAGCGAAAGAGACGGAGTGAAGGAATTAGAGTGGAGGCAAAGAAAGAGATAGAGAAAGAAGGAGCGAGAACAATCACAAGTAGACAGAATTTGTTTGAGTTATCACAGATCACTTATGGGGGGATATTGCGAAGCTTAGAACACTCTCTCGCTTTAATGTTGATCACTCGGCAAACTTTATGAGGTTGCCTATGGAGTGACTTTTAAAAGTCATGAGATGGTTAATAGATATTATTTGGTTGCCTACTGAGTGAGTCGTTCATTGCCTACACTATACCAAGCGTGAACTTCAAGCATCCAGATCTTCTCAAGACAATAAATTTAGTAAGAAGTGGAAACACCAAATATCCATCAAAGAGGGGTAACAACAAAGACGTAGACTTGACAAAAGGACATGTCCAAGGCGCAGCGGGTGTCTCTACAGATCAGGAGCTAACATCTATTGAAGCAAGAGGTCTGAGCAACATGAACTACACCGAAATGATTCATGAATCCATGTGGGATATAGGATCCGACTTCGACAGTGTGGAAGAGGTCGATATCCTTACTCTAACACACCACAAACGGAGCAACGACGAGGCGGATCTTGTGCACCGTAGCATTGTCCGAGGCCTCGAGAAGATTCTACCTTCGATGTTGCTTTCAATCATTGCAGCAATGGTGGAACAGTACTGCATCTTGGATGTCCCAACCAAGCCCTTGCGGCTAATTCTTCTGACTTGAGCAAGCGCGCCGGCTTTAGTCAAGCAGGGTTCAAGGTCTCTTTTACCACACGCCAACCTGCTGCTCTGAACAAAGCCTAGAAGAATGATATGGCACATGCTATTGCCGTAGACTGGGCTCAGCGTGTCTTTACAACGTCGGAATATATTGGCCTTGTGAAAGACAAGCACAAAGCTGACTTCTACTATCGGATCATCCCCGAAGTTAAGGGATTCGGTTTGAACTATGAGAGTGTGGATGTCTGTGGCGGTCTGGCAAGCCTTCTTTCCCTAGTTCCTTCCCTTCTTTCTTCCTTGTCTTTATGCCTTCCCTTCCAAGTTCGACATTCTTACTTTCTCTTATCCTTCTTCTTGTTTTTTATGTGCAGGTTGGGTCTGTTCTGTATAAATAGGAGCTTGTTTGGTTTGCTCTGGCAACTCGTCCATGTATGGTAACTACCCAATGTTTACAGTAATTATTGCCACGTAGTACCGTTAAAGTGGATTTCATTTTGTAATTAGGCATGTTCTCTTAGTTAGACCTATTCTTTATCCTTAGCTTTAACTGATTGCCGTACTGCATTGTGCTTATTAGCAGTCCAGTTAATTAAGTCCAGTAGATGGTACCATGTTGGGTCTGAGAGATCCTCACGAGATATGCTCTATGTGGAGAAGTTTTTCCCTTTCTTGGACCACGGGCAAACAGAAAAGAAAGGGAAGAAAAGCACACAAAGGTCAAGTAGGTACAGAGTATACCTGGAGTACTCCGTAATCATAGTGAGTTCCCTAATCCAATCGGACCAGCGGCGTGTGCGGCCGCCGGTACGCTCAAGAGTCAAGACCTCAACCCGGTGAAACATACATGCATTAGCGCAGGGAACCATTTCTCAAGCCCCGTGGGAGGTTCCCATAAGTGGGCCACGCAGATTGTTAAATTCTAAATATCACTTCCCTAGGCCCCCCAAAAATTTCATACTCGGTCCGTCATCAACATGCATGCAATTAAACCAAGGCAAGAGTCCCCTTCAGCCCCGACTCGGCAAGATCCTCCCCCGAGCCCTTTCATATGGCGTCTGTTCAAACTCTTTCACAGGATATTTACAATGTAAGTGCTGATTGGCTCTTAATCACAGACGGATCTCAGCATTCTAATCATATAAACTACAGATGGGGTATTTGTGCTATAACGCTACCACTGTCATTATATCTTTTCTGCTGCTATTATCAAGACCTCGATAAAGCAGTGTGTCGGGAGAGACACCGTGATTTGAACCTTATCATGGCCGGTGGATTCATCATTCTGTTTCTAGTACAGTCTTTTTTGCGCGCTTATGCTGAAGTTTCGACTGGTCAAGTCAATCAATAAGCTCTATGAAGTAGCAAAGACAAATGCCCAGAAATTATTGTCTAATTGCTCGGTCACCTACAGGAGCTAAGACGTTCTCGGAGTATTTCCATCATTTCATCTATGCGTATTAAGAGCACGAGCAAGCAACGGTTTTTTGGGTTTAGTTTATTGAATGTACAAGAAGACGCAAATGCCCAACAGTTTTAATCGAGTCTACTTGAGTGGACGTCTTGACTAGCTGCCCCACACCGACAACCATCCCGCTGGTTTTAAATCTCCATATTCATTCCCATGGTCCATGAGCTCGACCAGCCTGGCCCTGAGGGCCTGAACACGGTGCTCATTAATTACTCCGGCGGACAATCCTCGGATTGGTACCAAGGAGATGTACAAGAGAGGGGGGCTGAGGTAAAGCCTCCCTTAGGAAGGAAACTGACATTCATTATGTCAATAATGATTATAATGTTATTGTTCCGCTTAGCTTAGAGCCGTATGGCCCATCTCATTATTTAGGGAGGGCGGAGCGTGTACAAGGGCTAGAGGCCCTTCCTTTGAATGACCTGTTCGAACTGGTCCACAATTGCCCTGCTTGTGCCCTCCATCTGGTGTGGTCAGCGGCCACTCAGGGTGTAGCTGTTCCTGGGTTTTCAAGTTCTCCCTACCTGGGCTGTATCTTAGTATTCGGTACACAATATTACCACATGCCTAAGGTCTAGTGTCCTCTTTCCCTCGGCGATATTTCGGGTGTGTTGGTGATTCGTATCTCAGGACCTTTGCATAGAACAGGGATGACGTCAGGACTAATCTTCCTGTGCGTAGTTGGGTCGGTACTAAGCTCTCTGCTTTGTGAATTGTTGCTTATTATCGCTTTTACCATAGTCCTGTGCTGCTACATGTCACCATCTCGGTAGGCCTTCTCGTAGACAGCGTGGTGTCGCAGCAGAAAAGCCCAAGATTCGAACCAAGCCACCTGTTGTTGGCACTAGGTTTCTTCGTCGTGATCGTAAAGTATAATATCATGGCCTCCGCGTATAAGGGAGGGAGTATGCCGTTATTTCCAGGGACATGACTGCCCAAACTCTCGATTTGTGTCCTGGAGGATCAAACGCCACCGCTGTATCTACGATAGGATGCAGCAATATTGCCTCATTAAGGATCCTTAAAACAGGTTTACTGATGAATCCCCTTCTTCCTGCTAGGCACTGGTCATTCACTGCTCTTTTACTGCATCTTTGGCCTGCTTCATTATGTTGCCTGCTTGTGGACCTCTATCTACATTTGCTATATATTCCGTCAAGATCCATCCGATGTTTTCTTTCTCTTTCAGTGTCGATTGGGCATAAGCAGCAGAAGGATCACCCAGAGGACCATGCTTATCTCTCGAGAGGCCATCATGGCTGGTTTAAGTGCTAACAAAATAACCCCGAAACAGACTCTGTGCTGTTCGGCAATGTCTGGTTAGGTTGGTTTGTGTGTGTGTGACCGGACCTGGGTTCGGAGAGGTCGTTCGATTTTCTTTTTTCTTGCGAGCAATTGATTTGGAAGGCCGCGAAATACAAGGCAGAATTGCTGAAAACGTTGGCATGTCCAGAGATTTTGAGTGTTGACTCCCTTCGTGCTCGAGGACAAGCCGACATAGCAGATCAACTTAGGGTCAGTTTCATAGAAGAGTAGCAATTCTACGACTCAGGAGATTCCAAGAGCATGGTTGTACTTAGCAACAGACGAGTGACCACGGGTGGCACCGTCATAGCATCGGTGCCCGGAAATACAGGAGCCATATGTGACCTTGTCTGGGAGAAAGTGGAAATGACTAAGTTGTAATCGGGAACTACATGCACCTAAGAGTTCCATATTGTATGCTGAATGAGAGTACATCTAGCAGACATGGTGAGTCAATAATATCTACTTTGAGGAAGCAATTGTAATCATGCCCTGTGTTTGGACATGGATAGTTACACCTTCCTGCTGAATGTGTGACCATAGGATTATAAAACTTTCTATATGATCTTCCTGATAATACAGCCCAGTCCCCTTTGAGAGGACATGAATGTACTTCATATAAATAGGTTATCAAACACTCCTTGGATTTCCTTATCAAAGCGCCGATACAAATATCAGGTACAGTACAGAACTATGGCAAATGTTTCGAGAATAAACAATCAACGACAACGCTATTAATCCCATCCATGAAATTAGCGTAACAGTCCTGGTTAGTTTTTAGAACAAAGAACAAAAGGGAATACATGGATAAAAGGGCAGAAAGGAGAATCAACCACTCTCCCCCCACACCTCCGCAATCTTCTTACTCAACACCTTCGCAATCTTCTTCCTCCCCACGAGCGTTTTCATCTGCTCAGACACCATTTCCTCCCGATCCTTTGGATTTAGTTTTTCAAACGCCTGGATGAATGCCTGTGGGGTTTGCCAGCGACGCTGGATCTCGAGAGCCTTATCGCCTGTGACGCCACGAGTGCACATGAGCATTTTCAGGAAGACGTCGCGCAGTGAGAGGACATCGGATTTGGATGTTAGGATTGAGAATGTGGGGAAAGTGACAGCGTACGTAACGGATGAAGAAGAGAGTTCTGCTCGAAGACGTTCGAGGGCGTTGAGGTAGGATTGAGAGGAGGAGAGCTGGCGACTAGGTATTAAGCTGAGGGTGTTGGTAGGAGAGGGGGCAGTGGTGGGAGATTCAGAAGAGGAGGAAGGCGGAGTGAACATTTTTTGCAACAGAAAGGTCATGCGCGCGAGGTAGCGGATCGTGTCGTCGAGGTTCTTTGTCTTCTTGACGAAGTATCCGTTGACGACTTGCGTGGAGGCGATCGCTGATGCTACCATTTCTTGATATTTTAGGGCCGAGGCGCTGCCGGTGTCCTGAGTGATGTTGAATTCCTCGATCAGGTAGATGACGTTTTTCATGCCAGATCGCCGAAGACGGAATTTCTGCTCGTGAAATCGTCCATCTTTAATGGAGCCGACGAGGTCGTCAAGGCGCTTTCGCTCCACGATCCAGTCGAGCATGATTTCGTCGCCTTCTTCCCCGTAATTTTGCGATAGGTATGCTGGGTCATGGAATTTGGCGACCCACATGGCGTCCCCGAGTTCAAGGGCTCGTACCTCCGGTGTTACACCTTTCTTGCTGAGTTCGTTGGCAATGTAGTCCCTATCCTTGGATGTGCGGACTTCCCGGACATCCAGGACCAGCTGGACGGTGAAGCTGCTTGGGGAAATGGTGATGGGCGTGATCTCCTGGTCTTCGGTTGGGGTCGATATGCCGGTATCGACGCGGTGTTCTTCGGTGCTATCTTGCCGCGACAGCCCCGACATCGATCCCACGTTTAGGGGCTGAGCGCTGAGACGGGAGTCGGATGGTTCCTATCCTGGTTAGAGCTTACTCAGTATAGCCTAGTCATAATAGACATACCGACTGACCCCTGAATGGTAAGGTACTTTGATTGAATTCAGGCAGAGTCTTCTGAATTCTTTTGGCAACTTCCCATCCCTCTTCTGTGAGCGCATACCTCTTCAACGGATGTCCATGATCGTAAACAAGGTCTTTCTGGATGAGCGTCTTCATCGAGTTCCACGCAGTGAAATACTTCGTCGGATCAGTCGGCGTGGTGAATGAGCTGTCGCAGTATGGTTGTGCCGTCTCAATCAGCTGCGTTTTTGTTATGCTCTGGTTCGAGTTCTCGTCGAGAGTCCCAAGACCCAGCAGTAACGCGTATGGCCCAGAGCGCAAGGCCGGCACATAAGGTTTTGCCTTCCGAGGTTTCTTGGCTGGTTTTGGGTCGATCTCATTCCCGTCCGAGACTCGCTTCTTGTTTGCTGTGCTTGTTAGGAAACCTGCCAGTGAACCTTGAACGGTAAGAGAAAGGCTCACCGGTATTAGGATGTTCGGGCATGGGAAGGCCATTTTCTGAGCAGTGAGCCTTCAGCTTCTCAGTTAGCCGGTCGCATAATTTGGGACCAAGGCCATTCAGCTGCTGCGCTTCGGACGGGTGTTGAAAGACGAGGGGACATGATTTCATCGACTCGTACGCCTTCTTGTACCTAGGAAGCAGTTAGTGTAGGTAAAGGGAGGGTTTGAGATGTACTTACACCGTGACGCCCTTACTATTGCGCTCGCGTGCTTCATCAAGCCAGCTCTTGATCCACGATAGAAATAGAGGATTTGAACAGGATTCAGTCATGGTTCCCTTGGTATTTTGGATGGTGTGAGAGACGTGTGACATTGTTTTGCAGAGAAAAGACGGGAACATGGCTTATGTAAGCGGTTTCTGCCTGATCCATCTGGCATGCAAGAGATTGGAGACTGCCGCTCCAGGTTGCACTGCCTCGAGAATAGACACTTGAACTTTTCTTATTCTGAGCTTCCTCTTCGTAGAGCGTGTGTTCGTGGTAGATTGTACTCACAAACTACTATCTGTAGTGCTTCAATGGCGTAAATTGCTTTTAATTCAGGCACGTCCTATAAAGGTATGGGCTATAGTAAATATATTTCTCCATATCATTCGCACCGCAGTGCGAACACTTGAACTTTCTTTATAGCTTCTCAGGGTTAGCCGGGCAGGGATACTTGCATGCCGGTCTTCTCTGGGAATAAATCTTCATATCTTAACCGGCACGCGAAATTTTATGCCTGGTTGTAAGACTAGTCCGCCAGAACTGCGGTTCATAAGTTCAAAGTTTGTACACAGGGCACGGCACACCTTGTCTCCTTATCGACCGGCTGGGGCTCTTCCAGGTAATGAACAGAATGCTGCCTAATCTTTGCGTCTAGAGCTATGAAAATTAGTCTTGTAGATCAACTACTTGCTACCGATAAGGTGCCTTGAATACCGGGCGATCTGGTTTGGTACATAGTATCAACTCACCAGACAATTTGTCGAGGGCCAAGTTTACGATCAACTGAACGCCTTCAGTTTAGAGCCTAGAATAGTAGTGTTCCCTATTGATTATATCAACGGTTATTACCTCTTGGCATCTAGTGATACCTTGGGATAATATTTCTTAACGCGTACTGAGATGCAATTACGTAGCTGAGATAATTCTGGGCTGGAAGTTTGGCCTGTTGGTATTCCAAACTGAGTTCTTGATGAGATAGGTGATTAAGGCCATCCTGTTTGAATATGGTATTGTTCTATCTATGTGGCCGGTTCTCAGCGTGAGCTGTATAATACACGTCTCTGTCACAGAGTAGAAAAGACACATGGAAGGTAGTATATAACATACGTATCTGGTAGAGCAATCGGCCGATATAGTATTATAGGTGCCATTCAAGGTACGCTGTAAAAGCGAAGAAATCGTTGTCTACTTGTTATCTTGCTTCCAGTCAGCTTTCCGCTTTCCAATCTGATTTCACTTCTGGGACATTCTCGATCTTTAAATCTTGGGAGAATGTGAAGTTGTATAGGAGTCTGGGCTAGATTGCTAGACTAATCAGTCTCAGCTTTATTCTCTTGAACATTGCGCACGCAGAATGACACGCTCAGAAGCTATGGAACCTACTGCTTAATGCATGGTTCTAGCGGACATGTTCAAGCTTGAAAGCATGGACTTGAAAGTCGACATGAAGCATAGATTAAACGTCCGAGCAAAAGATATATCATGCACTCAATGGGAATTGAGGAGCGTAGGCCTGAGGCACACTACCACTCGTCGTGGTGATACTCCACTCTCCTCTCGACTCTTCTTCCGTTCTCAGGCAACAACACGTTTACATCAGTCTGTATAAATTTCCAGACACCATCGATTTCCATTTAGTTTCATCATCATATTCTATTCTCTGATATTTGTAGACTGATATTTCCATGTTTCTTTTAATTTCTTCCCGTTCTGTTGGTCCGAGGCTGTATCCTCGTTGGCAGGCGAGTCTGCGGACTACTGAGTCCGCTGCTTTGACTTCCATCATTTTTTATTTATTGCAATCTTGTCTCTTCTTGTATTCCTCTTGCAATTGATTTACTCCTATCCTACATCTCAGCCATGTGGCTTACGGCCCGAGTATGGCCCTAAGCACGAGGTAAAGACACTAAATGGATTTTACTGACAAAAGTAGATCGAGATAATATACCCTTATTTCAGAATGGCAATAGTAATTCTGTCTCCTGTTGATACCCATGGATTAGCGAATATTGTCGTCAATATACTAATAGGTTGTTTATCACATTGCTACGATCTCCAAAGCCGCAGGCGAAGCTGCTGCCACTGCTGCTGGTAAGCTCCGCAGGGACATAGCCAAAATGCACCCAGGGCTAACACAGTCGCTATAGCGGCCGCACTCTCTGCTGGTGCTGGTGTCGTCGCCGCCGCAGCAGCAGCAGGAGCAGCCACCTCAGGCGCAGTCATGGCCGCCTCCGCCCCTGTCCCGGCCACCAGAGGTAAGTCCTCAGGGGACTGTGTCAGAATACACTCGGATGATGATGATCCAATGTGCTACTAGTCTCCTCATCCTCCCACCGTCGTCCCGGTAAGTCCCCAAGGGACTCTGTCACTCAAATGCAATCTAATGTAACCTAGCTCCCTCCTCCCCCTCCAGCCCCCCCTCCAAGCGCCACAAAGGCGCCGTGTTCAACTTGTACGCGGCGAAGAGACGTATCGCGGATAAGGAGAGAAAGAAGAAGAATAAGGAAGAGGAGAAAGACGGGAAGAAGGAAGAGTTCGCTGTTAAAGAAGAGAGCTTCTACGAGAAGATCGTGTTTGCAGTTATGTTGTGGGGGGCTTTTTTTTTTCTTTTTCTGTTTCCTTCATAACAATGGAAATCGTAATTTCCTGGTATGATCCTAAGCAAGTTGAGTAGGTATAAACCAAGGTTGAGTCGTCCCTAGCAGGACATTCGGCGGGCTGCCAGAGTCCTGGAAAGTGTCGAAAGAGTGGATGAATCGAACAGACTGGTTCTATAAGAAACGATCGTTGCCTGACGGGTGAGGCAGAAAGATCCTTCCAGGGCGTAGATCATCTCCACTTCAGCCCGGGGGGATCGGCCAGTGCGCAGTGAGATGAAGTACTAAATTAACTCGCGATCTTGCCTTTCGTGCTTCGATATGACTAGCTACAGTGTACGAAAAAAATAGATCAGCCGTTCAAGCTCATTGGGGGTAAAACAAACCAATGGAGACTTATTGCCTGGGTGGTGGGTGACTGACTGCAGAATGACGTCATCCACTGCCTACTGAGTCCCTGGCACAATACTCGCCCTGATCGAAAAGGAACACAAGGAGCCAGAATTGCAAAGTGCCTTTTCCATTAATCCCGACCCCTCTCACCCCCGTTCGCTCTTCCTTGTCCATTTACACTTACACGGACGGAAAATGACAACGACAGGGAAAACGAAGCCGTTAAAGGCTCCAACTGACCGAAGCAACGATGACGAAGAGTTCACGGAACAAAAAGATATCAAGGCTGATTCGCCGACCGACAGCCATCTCCTCTCGCAATTAGAGCAGGATGAGAAAGGATTGGCTGAGAAGGCCGGGATCACCCAGGATGTATCGGATATCGGATGGGGGCAATCGCGCGATGACTTTGAGGAAAGGATTGTGTCGGGTCTCTCGAACCAGGATCTCTGGATGCTGATCCGGCGATTCAATAAGGTACTGTACATGCGAGGCGATAGAGAAGGGGACATACTAATTCTCCACACAGCAAATTTACTACGTCAAAGCCCTTCCAGAAGCTCCGTTACAGAATCTGGATCTCGTCCGTTCCGAAGATGAGCAGTTTTCTCCTGATAAATTGCGCGCGACCCTGGAACGTTTCTATACGACGATCGTGGTGGCGATGGTCAGCTTTTTCAAGCACATTGCTAGACTACGTTCTTGGAAAGAAACTCGTCGTACTTCGGCTTTCTGCGCGGTAAGCCTGGAGTTCTCTTACAGTCACCCCGTGAGTTCAGCTAATGTCTGCAGGTGTACTTCGTTGCATGGCTTTTAGATCTTCTTGCACCGACATTCTTCTGCTTTCTTCTAGCATTGGCCGTCTATCCGCCATGCAGGGCTAAGCTTTTCCCGCCTGCACCCATTGCGCTAGTAGATATGGATACCGGAGGCGTTCAGAAACCAGCGGCCAACGTACTAGGCTCACACGACAGTATCACGGGTGCTCCGGAGAAGCTCAAAGGAGAAGCGGCTGAGCAAGAAGCTACCAATATGATCACGAGTGTAGCCAGTGTCGCTGTTGGTAGCATTGCTGGGAAACACGACCAGGGCACACCCGAGGATGCTCCTTTGGAGGCTTCTGTACCTGACGCGACCGATATTATTTCCGATACAGCTGATGCACAGGCCACTGCACATGGGGAGGTTCCGGAGGAAAGTCATGATAAAACTAGAGAGCCTATGAAAGAGACGGTTCTGAACGGAGCAAACGACCTGATGCGTATTCTCAGCGACATCATTGATACCTATGAGAAGCTTGGAAAGTAAGCCATTCTTACGTCGGCTATCGCAGCTATGGTGAATGCTTACTGTGACAGTGCTCTTTCACCAACGTCACCTTTCCCTGCCTTTAGGCCCTTTGCCCGATTCGCAATTGTTTTGACCTCCGCCGTCTTAGTTTCTTCGGTCATATCCAGTTATCTATTTGTCAAGGGCGGCACTTTCGTCGTTGGATTTGCGTTCTTCGGGGATCCGTTGTTCTGGCATGTCACTGCATATCTGGATCGTAAATATCCCGGCTGGAAGAAACTGCTCCAATTGCAAAAGCAAGTTTGCCCAACGCACACACAATCCCTGGTAGCTAACTCCATGAACCAGTTCCCTTCTGAAAGGAGTACCCACCAACGCCCAACTCGCACTAACCCTGCTCCGCATCGGCGAAGCAAACGCTGCACCCCTACCACCACCGCCTGACAACTCGCAAATCAAAGCCCCTTCACACCCGGCCTCCCTCCACGCCGAGGATCTCAGTCTCGGAGTCTCCGACGACGAAATCCATCAAGCCGCATCGCAAAGTGCCCAGCAGCTTCACCAAGAGGAGAAGCAGCCCGAAAAGCCCCAAAAGTCATGGATATCCGGAGTCATCGGCTTCTTCCGCGGCACCACCGCCACCGGAATTCAAAGCAAACTTGCCGTCGATCGAGTCCGCGCAGCCGTCGGCTCCGGACACGCAAAGACGCGCATCGGCGTCCTACACCGGAAAGGCGTGACCACCACACCCTCAGGCCCCGTCGAGTTCGACGCCCGATACAGAGGCAAACGAGGCGCGCTTATCATCGACTCCTCGCTTGAAACTCCCGTCTTGTACTTCACCACGGACGCGACAGCGCAGCTTGACCCCCGGCTAAGCAGCAGGGGTAAAGGCGCCGTGTTGTTCACGATCCCGGTGACTGAGATCCAGGAGATGCGGAAGATCGGCGGGTTGGGGTGGAAGGGCAAGATTGTTGCTGGGTGGGCGATGGGGAGTAAGGAGGTCGTGGATGGGTTGATTATCGTGGGCAAGGAGCCGAAGCAGACGTATCGGCTTACTGCGATGAGGATGCGGAATCAGCTGTTTAATCGTCTGGTGGCGATTGATGGACAGGTTTGGGAGAGCCTTTGATAGTTATTGGACGTTTGCTAAGTTAGTGCAGGTTTGGAAGTAGTTTTGGTGGAAATGGTTGGGGTGGAATTGGAAAGGGATTGGTTGTTCTATTTGAAGCATAGGCTATGGGCAATATGTGCTTGTTTTGTATGATATGGAATGGGTGAAAATTCTGTGCCATGTATGTGTCATTTAGGTTTGTTGCAATACTTCATGCTCTATCTGTGATAACCAAGTCAAAATGAAGCTATCATATGTACAAATTAAAGACTGATGAACCTGTAATGTACTACCATTACTTCATTGCGCGACTTCCAACTGATAGTCCCTAATAGCCTGTTCAAAAGACTCGTCTCGTTTGAATCCCAAAGAGATCGCCTGTGTGTTATCGAACCGAGTCGGCCACGAATCCAGAATAGCTTTGAGAGCGGGATCCTCCTTCTCCTTGAGAAACGCGAGTTTGTCTCTCCCTCCGACCGCTTCCAAAGCATCCATCATCTCCTGGATCGTGACGCAAATCCCTGGGACATTGATCTGGCGAATATGAGGGGGCACCGCATCAGCCGATAACGTCAACGTGAGGATCAAATTATGCACCAACGTCCGCGGTGAACACAACCACGACTTGAACGATCGATCCTCCACCGGAATCACGCACTCCATTCCATCCAGCGGTTCGCGGATCATCCCGGACAGAAACGAAGAGGCGGCCGCGGTAGGCCGACCCGGTCGGATGGAGATCGTAGGGAACCGAAGGACGAAGCCGGTGATGAAGCCGCGTCGCGTATACTCGTTAACGAGGGTCTCGCAGATGATCTTCTCGGCGCCGTACGACGATTGAGGGGTGGGGATGACGCTGTCGGTTACCACTTCGGGAAGCGGTTGACCGTAGACAGCCTGGCTGGAGGAATAGACGACTCGGACGCCGGGACATGTTTTGCGGAGGCTCTCGAGAAGGTTCCGCGTGGCGTCTACGTTGACGCTCATGCCGAGGTCGAAGTTGGCTTCGGAGCCGGACGACATGATGCCGTGGAAGGCATACACGGCGTCTAGCGATTTGTCCACCAATTCTTCTGCGCCGCTAAGGAGGTCTGCGGTCACGGCGCGCGCATTCTGAGGGTATTTGACCCCCTCTGGGATTGGAGGTTCGTTGATGTCGGTGAGAATAACATTGTAGGAGGGGTCGTTGAGGAGCTCTTTTGCTAGCAATTGGCCGATGAAGCCGGCGCCGCCGGTTATGAGGATGTTCATGTCGTGTAAAAATAAAAAGAGGTTACAAAAGGAAATGTCGGCCTGGGTTCAAGAGTGTTGACGTGACGAGGGAATGATGTAGTTCACGGTGGGGCATCCGCAGTCGCATTTAGTCCGAGACTTTCTAGAGACTTTCAGGCACGCGTATCTGCACCCGGAGTTGGGCCGGTGTGGATGGAGGCAAGAGAAGTTGGAGCTCCATAATGTTGCTCGCTTGCTCGCTGGAAAGATCAACCGACTGTTAGCTCGTGCGGCTGGGGCATCTGGGATGCTCATGCTCGCGACCTTCGCCTTTTTGTGTTGTTGCTACGGCCCGTTCTAGGGTCACAGGGATCGAGGAAGAATGGTTGTAATATTTGAAACTGCCAACAGATCGTAGGAATCTGGATCGATGTGTATGAGTCAATGCTGTGTGTGGGAGACAAGGATCCTCTTTCGACAGGTTGGATGATGGCATAAGGGGCAGCCTAAATGTTTTCAAGATCAATAAAGTGAATCAATTGCAGTGTTTGTTGCAGGGAGAGAGAGAGAGAGATCAGACGATGAGTCCAGACTCCAGCGGCCGCTTCAGACGCGGCTTCCAGAGTGGGGTTTATCTCTCCATTGCTTCTCGTTCCTCTTCCCCGCAATCTGCCTGTCAACCGTCTCTCCTTTCACACAATCATCGAGAACCCCATTCCCACCCGACGAGTCCAATCCAATTTGATAATCAATTAGTGGACTGCATTGACGCCATTTCGGTCAGGTTGATTCCCCTCACCAACTGCGCCCGCACGTCGGCTGCATCGGAGTATCCCCGACCCACTGAACCTCTTAGTCAAGAATCGTTTCGACAATCAATCAGAAGCCAGAATCATGAAGCGGTCGTCTTCTGACGCCGGCTTAGATTCCGTCGTTTCTGACGGACGGAGTCCTGTCCCGCGAGTATCGAAGGCGCGAGCCTGTAGGTTTCTCCTGAAGATCTGGATGTAGCACTCAATTGACAAAGCTGTAGGTGCCGATTGCAAACGCCATAAGATCCGATGCGAGTTCAAGCCAGGCGAGACCAGCTGCACTAAATGCCTACGCAGCGGAATCAAATGCGTGGTAAACGACTTTTCACAAAAGTTCGTGGATGATGATGGCGTGTAAGTCCCACCGTGCTACTATTTCGGTCGCCGTCCTAATTTTTCACTGTAGGTGGAAATCTCAAGCGACAGCAACCATCAACCAGCTCCAAGCCGCCGTCTCTCACCTGCTCCGTCGGTCAGGGTTACAAGATCTTTCGACTTTCGCATCGGGAGATTCCCAAAATGACCCTAGCCCCGTCGTATCCCAGCACCCACTTGCCTTCGATGAACCGCCAGCGCAAAACCACGCCGAACATCATGGACCCGGGGCAGTGATGGACGTGGCGCGAGAGCCTTCCCAGGAACCCGACCTTCAAAGCCCCGAGCTGGTGCCAGCTCCCATGCGCAGTCTCTATGAGGTTACCAAGCTGCGCAATCTACGAAACAACCCCATCCAGCAGCCCAAGCTGACCCTGCTGGAAGAGGACTTCATATCGCGAGGATTGATCTCTCTACACGAGGCGGAGGAGCTTTTTGCCTATTTCAGTAGGACAATGAATCAGCTTCTGTGGGGAGGCATAATCCTAGTCCATCGCGATCTGACCTCTGTACGCCGAGCGTCGACCCTGCAATCTGCGGCTGTTCTTACTGTTGCTGCGTTGCATATCCCGAATCGAACTGACACGCTGAATCGCTGCTACAGCGAGTATGTTTCGCTCGTTTCGAGCATGTCCCTGACAAGAGCTCATACCCTCGATGACATCCGGGGACTCTGCATCGGGGCTTTTTGGTTATCCGAGCTAAGCTGGAAGCTTTCAGGCCATGCAGTGCGCATCGCTACGGAATTAGGTCTCCATCAAAGCCACCAGAAAATGATTAGAGGCCATAGTGATCAATATGAGCGCGCACAACTCTGGTACCTGTTGTATGTCTGCGATCACCATTTCAGTATCGCATACGGGCGCCCGCCAGTGATTCATGAGGATGCAGCCATCAAAAACTACGAGACGTTCCTACAATCCCCGACTGTTGTCCCCGGTGATATCCGGCTCATGGCACAGGTGGCCTTGTTCATGATCTTGACGGAGGCATATCGCATGTTTGGGAGTGACACGGAGCAAGCTTTGACCGAAGAGGATTTTGGTCAGTTAAGGGTTTACAACGTTGCCATCGATCAATGGAGACTTCTTTGGCAACCACGATCTGGTAAGTGAGAAAATGCATCCGTCAATACCTTGTCTTGGCGGTTTCTCTGACCAGCCGCCCTCTGGATAATCTAGCCGACAGTCCTTATGTGCGGACATACCCCTCGAAAGGAGTGGTTCTTCACTACCATTTTGCCAAGTTTCAGCTGAATTCCCTCTCTCTGAGGGCATTGTCGCCGTCCAACACTCCCGTGTTCTCCATGGACCGCAAAGAATCCGCAAATATCGCCATCTCATCTGCCATGGCGTGTCTGAACATGGTGCTAGAGGAACAGGACATTCGAGATGCCATCGTCGGCGTTCCTATTTTCACCCATACGATGGTCACCTTCTCGGCGGTATTCCTTCTCAAGGTGGCCGTGAACTGGAACTCGGCATATTTAAGTCTCGACGGTCGGCAAGTGCGTGTTTTGGTGGAGCGGGTGATCGAATTGCTCAACTGCGTTTCCGCCGGCGAGAGACACCTCACACGGCACATTGCGCGGGGACTGGGAAAGATGCTGGAGCGATTCGATTCCTGGGAGACCTCTTGGCAAACAGGGGGTAACTCTGTCGGAGGACCCGTGGAGCGACCGGGGGGCGACGTACCTGGAGGCGCGAATGCCATGGCTCAGGGCTTTCCACCTCCCGATCTGATCTACGACATGGTGGGCACGTACGGATTTGGACTGGACGAGAATCTGCTTGATCCCAGCATGGCGAATTTCGAGTTTTTGGCGCATTGACAGAAGCAAATAGATACCCTAAAGAGACAGTCGACAAGCGCCGTGATATTTTAGATTTGGCATATGTCCATTCGAAGGTGTTTTCTGTTAAAAACCCCGGGCTTTTCCCCGTGTCTGGGGTCGCAGAACGGGTCCGTGCTGTTCCCGGGGTCCGTACGGTAACTTGGTAAGTTTGGTAAGGGATTACCAGAATTCACGGCCCGTAAATTAAGGTACACAGCTGACATCATCATCACTAGTCAATTTCTAATTTCCACGCCTCGGTGGGTTCGAGCGACGCTATCGCCAGCGTTCTTCCACCCCTGGCCGACTGTCGCTTCCAACAAACCTCCTCTCTTCTTGATTTTCTCTTTCATCTGTTCCCCCGTCCCTTCATGGTCGATGACCTGAAAATAGTCCTGCGAGGGCCTCATAACCCATACCTGTCCCTAGCATACTAATTCCGCCCCCAACTCCAAGAGCTGGTCCTTTCCCTGGAGCATGGGATCCAGATGGGCGGAAACACCAAGATCGTCAGCATCATGTCATCCTCCTCGTCATGGCTGCCTGGGAAGGTTTATTCGCACCTCCAGCGGCATACTAGGGCGACGCCCTCCCCCAGGTTGCGACGAGCAGGTCCTTCGTTTCTTTGGCTTTGGCCCATGTTATCTGGTCTCTGCTGACTGGTAGAAGCTCTTCCCCCCTCTCTTCTAGCTCCTAGGTAGCCTCCCCCTTCCGTCGTCGGCTGCGCAACTTGCCTGCCCTTCGTTGCGCTGCGCCTTTTTCACTCTCCGTCCTCCCTGCTCCATTCTTTCCCTCCCACCCACCTCTTTCTCTCCTAATTCTTAAATTTTTTTTTTCCATTGCGCCTTTTGCTCTGGGGTTTTTGCTTATAATTGCCGTATCCCGTTCATTTTTGCGCCCGTTGGCCTGGTCTAGTGTCGCATAAGTGCGCTGCCTCTATCTTCTTTCCTACTTTCTTTTAATACTCTTCCAAACCACCATGTCTACCCGTAAGAGAAAGCAAGAAGCCGAGGAAGAGGAAGAGCTTCAAGCACTTCCCAGCGACGAGAGCGAAGAGGAAGAGGAGTAAGTTGTTCCATGTACCATTTTCTCGTCTATACTTCTTCATGCGCCCCATGCCATTACCCTTCAACAACCCTGTCGCACCCCTTCCTTCATCGTTTTCTGTTTTGAGATTACCTTTTTCTCCAGTCGCATAGCTTTTGTTGGGTTACGCGCCTGGTTGCGACTCGTTTTCTTTACACTTGGGACATTGTTACGTCATTGGCGATGGCGTCCGGAACATTCATCGAACCCTTGTTCTTTCGTTTTACGTCTTCTACATTCGCTGACTCTTTCCCTCGTTAGGTATGAGGAATCCGATCTCGGTAGCGATGTGGGCGGTAGTGACGAGGAGGACGAAGTAGACGAGGAAGAAGAGGGAGACGAAGGAGAAGAGGAGGCTCCTCAAGAGAAAGGTAATGCTCACCTCATCAACTCGATTCGGTCTACTATTTGGAAATTATCTAACACGCAATCGTTCTACAGCTCCTGCTCCTAAGAAACGCAAGACCGCCCCTGCGCCTGAAGAGGAAGAGGGCGCGGAAGAAGAGGTAGAAGCAAACGGCAAAGATGCCGACAAGAACGGCGCCGGAGAAGAGGAGGAAGTCGAAGGAGAAGAAGAGGAAGAGGATGAACCCGCTGAAGCCGAAGCCGAAGAAGAGGAGGAACCAGCAGATACGGCCAAGAAGAGCGGCCCTGCTGCCGCTGCGGCCAAAGCCAAGGGCGACACCGTTCCCAAAGAACCCGAGGTGGATATTGGCAACGAGGAGGAAGAGTAATTAATGGTCACAGCTGATTTACTAGTATCCTCATCTGGGTTGTGGATCTGTTTGTTCTCTTTTTGGCCTCGTGTATTCATGTCTTTGAGTAATGGCTGTCTGTATTAGGAGCTCTTGCCTATATAGATACTAGTGGGTATAATCCCGTGGAATGATTTAATCAACCTGTGCTACGTTCTTCATTGCCTGAAATGTGTGATATTGGGTACTCTAGGCGCAAAGCCTGTACGATCTTCTGTAACGGAACCCTACCTTAGCATAAGACCCCCTGTGTTGGTCAGGTACATGATGTTGCACAATTGAACCAGGGCTGTTAACTAGCTACGCAGGATCCTGACAGATGAAACCGAAACAATTGAATCGTAAGAATAATGTAATCGTAATAAATAAGAATGAAAATAAAAGACACATAAACAAGGTGAGAAGGTAAAAAGAATAAGCTCCCCCCTCCTTCAACAACTTCTTAGCAACATACAATCATCCATCCTTCCTTCCTCCTCGAAACCACTGGACCCTGGATGCTGGATAATACATCTATTACATGTGCATTTGCAATTGCAATTTCTGACGATAATGGTATGTCATCACTTCACTTTTCTCTGTCTTTTTTTTTCTTTTTTTTTTTTGTCCATGATTTCTTTTCTTTTTCTTGAGATATTCGTTTGGGCTGGTCCGCGTCTCTGCCTGACATTAAACGTAACGTAACTTAGCTAGACGAAACCAGCTACTTAGCCGTCACTGCCGCTGCTGCGAAACGTCGCACAAAGCTGACAGTATTGATGCGTGAGGTCCAGAACGGGCTGCGGCAGATTCGTGGCCTGGACGATGCTGCGCACTTTGACGGCGCCTTCGTCTTCGATGAGTTTGCGGATGAGGTAGAGGAGGTTGGGGGAGAACTGTTTGGTTTGCGGTGGTTAATATATAGCCATTATTTATGGGAGGAATGTATTGATATTTTGGTAGAGATGAGATGGATTGAGGTTGAGAAATGAGGAAACGGAAAAGGGCATACCTCTGAGTACCAACGGTATTGCCATGCAATCAAACGGATCAAAGCACCCAGCATGCCTCGGGTATCATTGCGCTTCTCGTAAAGTTTGAGAAGACCACGCATGGCCTTGGGCGAGAACCTAATGGCCAGGCACTGCTGGTAGGCCTCGATCGCCTCGTCGAAATGGTGCAGTCGTTCGGCCAGTTCGCCGAGGATCTCCCATTCAGTGGCAGACTTCTTGTACTCAATGGATTGTTGACGGAATTGGGCCACCTCGGTGCGCCAGATGGTGTAGATGCGGAGGTCCTCATAGAGGACCATGAAGAGGTTGTCGAGCCATCTCTCGCACAGGCGCTTATTGCGGAATTGCGCGTAGGACGAGTGTGACGGGTCGGGCTGATGTTGGTTAGTCTCAGGTATAGGGGGAGAGCAAGAGGCAGGATGATAGAGGCGTGGGGGTTGTTCAGTCTGGACGGGGACTCACGTCTTCGTTGCCGGATTTGACCACTTCCGATGCCACCGTTTGTTCGGGCCTCTCGATAGAATGGGAAGATTCTTGTTGATCGTTGGTCCCGTTGGTCGACGCCTGGTCATCTGCATCGGTCTCCGTTTCATGTTCTCCGTCTCCGTTGGTCTCTGCTACTGAGGAGGCGTCCGGCTTCGAGACGGAGTGCTGGCGTTCGACCCGGTATTCCTCCTCCATGACAAACACTTCGCTGCGAATTTTGAGAAGCTGATCCCATCCAATGGCGGCGGCGACCTTGGTCAGGAGGTTGTAAGCCTTCAAGAAGGTACCCTGATATGCGGCGGCATGCAATCTACGTAGCGAGGGATGGACGTAGTCATGGGGATCTCCTTGTTTAGGCTGGCCCTCATCGATCTCGTCCAGCATACTTTCGGCAAGTATCGGAAGCATGATGCGCGACGGTTGAGGCATGCGAGGGGTATCTTTGTCCTGATAGGTGAACATGGGGCACGAATTGAGCGTCAAAAGCGCCAGATCCCACTGTTCAAGGCCCACGTAGACATCTCCCAGTCGCGCCCACGTGCTGAACTCGCTGGGCGCAGCAGTCACCGCGCGCTTGGCACACTCCAATGCCATTTCACCTTCGCCTTTCTCCTGACAGAAAGTCGCCTGGCAATCAAGCAAGGAATAGTCCATGGGAACGTCCTGCAGGGCATCGTACATCAACCGCACCGCTTGTACCTCCTCATCCGCCATTATGAGAACCCGGGTCAACAAAGAAGAGACCTCGACGTCGCGTGTCCGAAGCTTCTCAAAAAGGTTAATTCCTGATGTATAGCGTCCCGTCGTCTGGATGTACTTCAAAAGGCCGGTTGTGAGGTGGTTGCTGACCGTGTTTGGAACCTGCGTTTCGGGGTCGGAGCTGAGTTGCCGGCCTACGAACACAGCGTCAGTATAAACACCGCAATTGAGTCCACAGGACCTACCCAAGAAGAACAGTCGTTCTGCCGCATCCAAGAATTTGTGTTCCATCTCTGTGTTTGTGACCGGGTTAAACCGACGAACTCCGACAATTTTCCTGATTGCATCACCGCTGCCGTCATCTGCATAGGAATAGGCCCGGAGAACCCCACAGAGGAACGTCTCCAACCACAGTGCTTCTGTCGCAACGCGCTTATCGCCGCGCTCATCGATGCAGTAACTTTCCAGACTTCCGGGGATCTTCACGTCGACTCGCATATCAAGGTGGGAGAAGGCATTGTAGCAACTGCGCATTCGTCAATCATGGCACTGAAAAGGCATCTCGGACCGGGATTCCTGACCAGTAAGTCCCTGATACCACTTTGTGTGTTTTATCGAGAGGAGAGAAGGTCAGCGTATTTACATAGGCGGCTAAACTGGCGGAGGAGGAGGCGTCGATGCCGGTGACATGGTGATAAACACCGGTCTGTATCCATCGCACATCTGTCAGTTTACATTTCCCAGATCAATCCCGAATGTGATCTCATATGCTGGTTATAGCCTTCCGAAGCCATCAAGCTTTGTAGACACGTACCTGTCGAGTGGAGTTGGTCTTGGGTTGTTTGACCAAATACACCAAGTCCGGAGGTCCTAACTCTCTCAGGTTCTGCAGGGACTCGGTGCGCGCATCGACGGCGGCATAAATATCATCCTCCTCGTATATCCTGCACAAACAATTGGGTTAGGAGCCAATCCTGAAACAGTAGATAGGGGTGCAGTCAAATGTTGTTGTGTTAAGCGAGGGGAGACACCTACTCGGGGACAGCTGGCGCAACCATGGCGCTTGCAGGAGCGCAGACAAGACGTGAGGGGGTGACAGAAGAAAGGGCAAGACACCGAGCACAGGAGGCAGCTCACGGGACAATTCGAACTGGAGAGGACAGATGGCGCCGAAAGCGAGGGCCGTTTGGGGTTTCCAGGCCCAGTCGTCGTCACGGCCGGCGATCAGTGCCTGGGCCGAGTCCTCAGGCACCAGCCTTGTCTCGATCGGGCAATCCGATTCCCGGGGGAACGCGTGATGCGTGTCTGCCGTCACGGAAGCTTCATCGGTTCTCGACTCGGCTCTCGACTCTCGACTCTTCGACACCGGACTTTTCCATTGCTCGACAACCCCACGTGTATATGCATATACACTGATTCATCCACTGGGTCCCTCTTGACATGGTGCCCATTGCGCCCGGTTCCTCCCCGCCGTCCAGGACCTTTTCGCGGCCGAAATACCCTGCGCAATGTCGAGCTGGGTCGCATTGAACATCGAGCCGGACGAGGCCATCGAGGAGGAGGTTGACGATACCAAAGAAATCCAGATCGAGGAAGCCCTCAAACTATACCAGAATGCCTTGAAACTTCACTCCCAAGGCCCTCCGTTCTACGACGAAGCCGCCGAAGCTTACGATGCGCTGTTAAACTCCGAAATATTCAAGTACCCCGAATCCCTCTCCGACTACAAAAGAAATGCGCTGCAGGATACGGAACTGCTCGGAGGGGATGATATCACGGGGGACACGGCTGCGGAGCCACTGGCGGAATTTGATATCAACGATTCGACATCCAGCACGTTGATGCAGACCATCTACCTCTCGTATAAGAACCACGGACAATACACTTTGGATTCGCTGCGGGCGTCTATTGAGGATGCCTCTCACTCCGACAAGTCGGCCCAGGAAATATCGACCACGATTGCCGAACGCGCCAACAAAGCTTTAGGCTCTTTCGCCGAGGCACTGGAACGGGACGATACCGACCTCAATCTCTGGAGACAAAGCGCAAGATTGTGTAGTGCTTTGCAGAGCTATCGGTTAGCTCGATACTGCCTGGAGAGTGTCTTAGCGGACGATGAGAATCGCTTAGAGGTACGGGCTGAGCAATTAGGCTTGGAAGAAACCTTTGCGGAGGAGCATCTCCGGGAAACGCTATTATCGTTGGAAGACAGGATATCCGCAGCACAAATACCGCTAAGGAAACCGAAAAAGTCTCTGCTCAAGTTCCTCAAGCCGCAGAGTGACCCTTATCCTTACTTGCCGGCCCTTCCAAATAATCTACAGGATGCCGACCCAACAAAGCACCCTCTTCGTTCACGTCTTCCTGCACATGAGATTAAAATTTCGATCCTGACGTGGGCCGCCGTTGGGAAGGCCATCCTTCGAGTTCGCGGAGACGAGGTGCAAGGCGATGAAGTCTATACCGGTTCGCGAATCACCTTCTCCCTACCCGCCCTCAGTCCCGAAATGAAAGCTATAACCACTCGAGAAGCGTCTACTCAGGATCAGTCATCGAAATCGCGAGACGACGACACTGTTGCTGAAGACAAGGCCCACAACGCAGAGGGCGATAATCGAAGCGCAACTCAAAACAATGCCCCTGTCAAATTGGAGGCCCCTGATGAACAGACTGACGATCATTCATCCATCGACCAGCGGGCAGAAAAACAGCTGATGGAGTCGCTTGAAGTGCAGTCGTCGCATAGCCCCGAAATAACGCATCGACCGGAGCTTCCGAACGCTGATGACACGGAGATCAAATCGTCCAGCGCTCCTAGGAAGCGCTCCTCTGCTTCAGCCATCACTGAAGACCAGGCGGAACGCATCAGAGCCAAAAGCAGAAGAACGCGCCTCAGGGAATCGAATGCGGAAGCATCGTTGCAAGCTGAGGACATTCTCTTTGACCAGACCAAGTACTACGAGGATCAACTAGAAATCTACACTCAAGCCGATGAGTGGGTGTTTGAGACGACAAACTCATTGTTGTCCAAGTTTGGAATCGAAGAACTGACAGGGATCGAGGAGCTGCGGAAATGCCATTCTTCTCTCAATGACGACAAGGATTCGCCGTCTTCGGGAGCCAACGAGAGTGAATGCTCGCTGCATCAAGATCTCGTAAACGCCCTGAAACGCTGGGATGAAGGGAAAGCCCAGGCAGTTTTGCAAGGAGACTATTTTTCGGCCTTTCGAGACATACAAGGCATGGGCAAATCGGGGCTGGCTGTTTTCCTCGAGCATTCAAGGAAATCTGCGCGGAAACTAGGAATCAAGCAGGTCCTCGTCGGGGTTGAGGAACTAATTCATCTACTCAATACTGTCAATGATGGGAGCTTCAATATCCACAATGTAGCCTTTGACTGGCTCAAATGCCTTCTGATGCCAGAGTACGGAAACTACCCAGCGGAGCTTGTTTCTGATGCACCTTACTTTCCTGCCATGAAATCGACATACACGCTATTTCAATGGCCAAGTGAGTTGAAAGAGACGGTCGTTCAAGTTCTGCTAAGCGAAGACGAGTACATTTATCAAGGAATGCTAAACCATGTTCAATGCCTTGAACGTCAGATCCTCAGCACTGCCGGTGGATCCCAATTTACGTACACCGCGAATCACTTCGCTCATTTGGAGATGATTGAGACCATATTCGAGCTCCAGCTTGACATTTATTCGTCTATCAATAACCCAAACAGTGAGGTGAATACCGGAGGAAGGATACTGCAACGCGATCGTCTGGACAGGTGGTGCTCTCTGGCCCGAACTGCTTTGACCCATTTCATGGACCATGCTCCTCCAGGAGATCACCAAGAATCGATGCTTCTACGTCACATCTGGACGTCAACATTCCATTCAAACATGACGACTGATACCCACCGGGAGCACATATTGCTTTGCCTCGAGGAACTTCAACGCTTACTCGGATGCTTGGACAATCCATTGATTGGCTTGGCTAACAATGCCGCGATGCCGGAAATCTCCCTCGAGATTATTGACCAAGAGATCTCGAAACTGAAATCCATGGACTTTTTCCTGAAAATCTTCGGTCCCAACCCAAGATATTCTGTGGACATTATTGAAACCATAGAGCCACTTTTAGAGCCCTCCTCTGTTGGTTTTACGGAGGAAGGTGAGCCTGAGGGGCAGGAGCTTGCCGGGCCGAGATCACAAATTCAAGAAATGGGGTCTTTCCTAGACCGAGGCGATGCCACATTAAGGCTTTTCCTCTGGAGGCGACTACAGGTCGCTTACAACGACATTAATTATCCTCCCAAGGAAATGTCTTGCTACTTGAGAAGTATCGAAGTCATCATCAAGGAGCTTTGGAGCTCGGCGCATCTTCAAGAACCCAGTGAGCACCGCCAGATTACTCTTCTCCGATGGCTCAAAATGCTCGATGGCGTTCTAATCAAGGCTATGACAACGTTTTGGCGAGATCCAACCAAGGCATATGATTGCTTTGACATGGATCACCTGAGATCCTCAATGTCTGCCATAGCCCTTCTGACGAAACTCCTTCATGGCCTCATTTTGTACGAAGATTCGGTGCGCGTTGGCCAGACTCCTCGTCCTGAGTCTCGCGGCACGCTAGCCAAGTCATTGGAAGGTTTCAAGGACAACCTCCGAGAAATGTATGTCCGCTGCTGGATTTTACAGTACACCCTTCTCAAAGAAGCCATTGCCCAGAATAAAGAGATCTTTGACACACCCCTTGATGACTGCATTCATTACCTCCGTGCCGTGCACCACGCTCTTGGTATCCGAAAAATGTGCAAACGTTCCCGCAAGGAGTTCCTGAAGCTGGTGAAGTCTGAGCTGCTCACTCTTGAGGATAAAGAAGACTACGAATTGGATATCTGCCAGATTCTGTACGATCTTCATGGTATCAAACTGTTAACGGTGGACAATTACCCACTCGACCATGGGTGCCCGCCCGAGAAGCTCGACAGAGCTACGGCAATCACGATCATTGATGTTGTCATGAAACAAGCCAAGAAGATGAACATCAAAGATTTGTCTAAATCGGAGCTAAAATGTACCATTGACAAGATGCAGCAAGCCATTGGCAACACGAGATCATCCGGGCCTTTGAATTTCAACAAGCGTGTCTTGACAGCCTACCTCAAGTCCCCGCTGAATCCATCAGAAATATTCCGTTCGGTACGGGGAGTGAAAGATCTTGCGTTGATTCCTATTCCTCTTTCTATCGAAAGTGCAGTCATCGCTCGGAATGGGTGGTATTTCCTCTTGGGATACACTGCTCTCACCAAGTTTCGTTCCCAGAAGCGCCTGAACCCGGTGCCCACCAATGACCTTGACGAGGCTGTGAGCTGGTTCCGCTCAGATCTAGAACATGGGAGCGCAAGTTGGGAAACTTGGTATCGACTAGCCCAAACATACGATTCCAAGCTCGAAGAAGACATCACCTGGTCCGCTGAAAAGATCAACAACAATCGCACGGAACTGGTAACGTGGCAGCGCTACGCGATTCATTGTTATGCTATGGCTGTTTCGACTGCCATTAGAAATGCGGAGCCAACACCAGAAACAAGAGCACTTCTGTCTGAGCTCTACACTGATTTTGGTATTCGGCTATACTCTTCCTCCCGGGCGCCCTTATCTATGGGAGCCTTCAGCCTCAGTGATTTTACCCGCCATTACAACAGAGAAGAGAACCAGCAGATGTACGAAGCGCAACCCTTTAAAGAAATGAGGCTATATTCTGTCTGGAATTTGGCCAGCTATCTTCTCAAACGCGCGATTGTCGACAAACCTAAGAGTTGGATGTAAGTTCTATTCAGTTTCTGAGCCAGCAATGTGACTTCTAACAGACATAGGACCCACTATATGTATGCTAAATGTCTCTGGAAGATGTTCAGCGCCGATGAGACCGTCAGAGGAGGAGCCAAGCCAATTAGTCTTGATGATCTATTGGACTCGCTGCTAGATGCCATCGATGCACTTCCACAGAAGAAGGACTCGCGTGCGGAGCCTATTTTCGAGCCTCACTTCAAGCTGGTTTCCATCGTCCATAAACTCGTTCACAGGGGCACATTGACGGTAGGAACTACTCTATGGCTTATCTAGTCCCAGAACTAACTCTTTGCAGGCGGCTGAGGGCAGCAAAACTCTTCTAGCCACCCCGTGGGCTCGGAAGGTTCAACCTCCAGAGGATGATGCTGGGTGGAAGACATACATCCTTGCGGTCATTCGGAATCTGCGACATGCGGACAAATCGAATTGGCATCACCGCATGGCTCTCAGGGTACGTCTTCTCTAGTGGGTCCCTCTCGACATCCGTGCTAACCTTCAATAGGCTGCCCATATTATATACGATGATAGCAAAGATGCCGAATCTGCCACCAGGGCCAAGGGCGAACTCACGCAGCAGATTTTCACCAAGACCATGACCATACAAGTTTGGAGGCCTGAGTACGAGCGTCCGGGTAGACATTTCGTCTACACCACGCGATACGTTTATTACTTCGTCGCTCTTCTTGACCAGCTCAACGACCGCGCAAATCTCGACCAGCTGCTGCGTCGAGTTCGGAAGAAGCAAGGCGACTTCATCAACCATACCAAACTGTGGGAAGACGTCTGCCTCACGTATGCACGCGTCATCCGCCGAGCCGGCAATATCACCGAGGGCCACGAAGAAGGCGTCTTCAGGCCCATCGGATGGGAGGAATTTGTCCTCAACACCGCTCGCCTCGAGGGTCTCCAACAGCTCGCTCCCGAGAGTGGCTCTCTCCTCGAGTTACTGCGGGACGCGGTCGAGCTGAAAAAGCTCAACAACAACCTCATGAAAGTCTCCCTCCTCGAAGATCTCATCGCCGACCTCTACTCCCGCCTCTACGAAGTCAACATGCCACAGGTCCTTGAGCAAGCCAACGAGGAACACAAAGAGAAAATGAAAGTTGACCATCTCCTCATGGGCAGCGACGGTGCCGCGGACACCCCAACTCCCCCAACCTCCGCCCCTGCATCCGAAGCCCCCGCTCCGCGCGGCCGCACCAAGGGCATCGCCCGCCGCGACGTCCAAAAGCGCGCTGAAACTATTGTCAACCGTAAACTGGCGCCGCGTCTTCCCACCGGCAAAGGCCCCGCCCCTGTCGAATCTTCCGATCCCTCCTCTCAGAACCACCACACTGAACCGGCTTCCTCCTCTATCACATCCGCTCCTCAACAGTCTAAGGATCTTGCTACTCGCGCTCCAGCCACCACCACCACCGGAGGAACAACCGAAGACCCCACGTCCGGCCAACAGAGCGATATCCCGCATAGCGTGCACGACAGCGCCGACGACGAGAGCGAGCTGAGCGAGATCGACGACGAGAAATTATCCAAACTCGCGGTTGATCGGAAACTCATGTTCCCGAACCTCCAGGAACGAGGGTCTCTGGATCCGGAGTCGGAGATGTC
Organism: Aspergillus sp. S1802E; assembly: GCA_023627535.1. Classification (NCBI taxonomy): domain Eukaryota; kingdom Fungi; phylum Ascomycota; class Eurotiomycetes; order Eurotiales; family Aspergillaceae; genus Aspergillus; species Aspergillus sp. S1802E. The sequence continues at coordinate 323,927 of JAMAHN010000027.1, forward strand.
TGCGCTCGAAGGGGACGGTGACGGTGATATCACGATCGAACCGGTCGGAGATGCGGAGCTTGATGAAGGGGAGGGCGAAACGATGGGTGAAGGTGATGAAGTTGATGATGGAGAGGGAGAGGGAGAAGGTGATGGCGATGGTGATGGTGATGGTGAAGAAGGTGAAGGAGACGAGGAACCCGAAGTCGAGGCAGATGAAGAAGGAGCAGCAGATGTCGACATGGAGAATGAGGGCGAAGATGAAGGTGAAGGTGAAGATGAACACGACCTCGAAGGCGAGGGCGAGGGCGATGGTGAAGAAGAGGAAGAAGGGGAAGGAGAAGGTGACGACGCAGACGGCGAAGGCAACGACAGTGTTGACATGGTCGGCGTCGAGCCCGAGACCGAACAACCCGATGCAAGCGAACTTGTCTCGGAAGCTGAGCCTATGGATGTGTGATTCCTTAGATTTTCGGAGGTACTGGTACTCATCCGTACTCTCGGTTGCTTTCTTTTCTTATTTACTGCATTTGTTATTTCTTTCGTCGTTATCTGTGGCTCTCCAGCTAGGTGTCGGGGTTTTATATTTTCGGTCTCGGAAAAAAACAGATAGGCGTTTGGGCGGTGCGGACGGGATGTAGATGATATATGTATGGGCAGCAGAGCAGGGGGTCTTTTCATACATTCATAATTTAAGATCAGATCAGAAGAAAATAATATTAACAGATCATCTAAAGAGAAATAACCATGAAGAACAAAACGTGGTATCACTAAAAACAAAAAAAAAAAAGCCCCAGAACGCCTCCCATATTATACAAAGAGTCAAAGAAAAAAGGGTGAGAAAACAATATTTAGATCTCCTCTTCCGGAGCCAAATCCCATCTGCGCGTCGCCATCTTTCTCTGCTTCTTGCCAGGGGATCCCGTGGATGCCGGTGTAGGCGAAAACATGCTATCGGCCAGCTTCAACTGATCCATTCGCTTCAGCGCGTGGTCAATGTCGCTTTCACGGCCGAGAGCATTGGTGCGGGTGGACTCGAGGGGCTTTTTGGCCTTGGACTTCTTGGTTGGCGATTGGCTGGTGAGTTCACGCTCGAGGGCGGCGATCTTGCTGCGAAGGCGCTCATTCTCGTATTCGAGCTCTTCGGTGCGGTCGTCTCGGGAAGATGGGGGGTCTTCGTGGACTAATGATGTTTTGTTAGAATGGCTGTCCGTACGTAGCTAGTGGGGATGGGGAGAGGATGTCCTACTTTGGAAGCCCCGCGATAAGAGTTCGATCTTCTTGTCGATGTGCTCGTCGTTGTGGTCGGCCTGTATTCATGGTCAGAGGCAGCTCAGATGGCATCCCGTGAGGGAAGGGTACTCACCTGTTCTTCCAAGGCAGTCTGCCACCTTCTTCTCTCCTCTTCCATTCTCTCATCCATTTCGGCCCAGCACTCTTCACGCACCTCTTGTTCGATCTCGAGGCAGTGCTCTTCGCTGGCGCTCAGCCTCATTTCCAACTCGGCTCGCATGATTTCCTCCTCGCCGAGCTTCATGGTAAGATTGCTGTTCTCTTTCGTGAGACGGGCGATCTCAGCCAGGGCGCTTTCCAGTTCTTCGTTGGTGGCCATGTTGGGGGAATTGCGTCCACTGGCAGATGGCCTGTATGATTCGACGGAGCTGGAACACACAGACTCGGAGATAGACGGAACTCGGGGCACCGCGACTTCACGAGCCAGGGCGGAATACCGCAGGATTTGCGAAGTGGCGTTGTAGTCCCCCAGAGGGTCGGCGGTCACTACCATGATGGCCTTCTGAGGATGACGAGTCGGTCCCGATGCTTGGTTGGACGGGAAGGAGTTGGAGAATAACAGTTCGGTAAGCTTGCACTGTCTAAAGGGCACCAACGCAGTCTACTGGAGTCAGTTCATTGTCCAAGGGCAAGGGTCGACGCGAAATAGTACCTTGTTCTTGTCCTGCATGTCGCTCTGCATCTGCAAGCATTGTCCGAGATACATCAAACTCTCGTTGATCTTGCCCGCTTCAGCAAGAGTCGATCCGGCAGTCTTTGCAGTTCTAGCACGCTCGGAACCTAAGTAATCATCAGCACCGATGGGCAGATTGGCGAGAATGAAAATATTCCTCGACATACCAGCAAGATCCGCCACCGTAAGTGTATTTCCAATCCAGGTCTCTTCGCCGGTTCTCTTGTTGCGCATTCTTCTCTTAACTTCAAGACAGAAGAATCCATGACTGCGTGAGCTGACGCTGTTAGCGCCAGTCCCTGTGACCTTACGCTCGGTCAAACCGATATCCAGGATCGCCAGGGCCTCTTCATAGGTAGCGCAGGCAATTTTGCGCAGACCTGCGACAACCTTTCGGTCAGGCGATCCTTCCGTGGACTTAAAGAATAGGGGCCTTCTTCGGTCTTTCTGCGCATTTCCACCTTGGCGTGACATGGTGCTTCCTTGTCCGGGCACGACGGCTGGCGACAAGAGATCGAAGATGCGGTCATTGTACACTTCGTACATCGACACCAAAACAATGTATTCCGAGTGAGGGTTCAAATCCACAGTGAGGTGGCCGACGTCCGGAGATCGTGGCAAGGCATTGGGGCGTTGAGGCATATTTCGGCGAGGGAAGATGATCGCTGGCGTGGGTTCCTTTAACATGGGACGTGATGGTTTAGCATAGTTCATACTGGGCACCTGAGAGCGTATATTGGAAAAGGCTGTTTGGGGACGAGCGGGCACCCATGCATCCCTCTTGATAGGGGAGGGTCTTGGGGTACCAAAATAGCTTGGAGTCAAGGGCACATTGGGGCCGTCGGTTGGGGTTTTGGGAATGCGGGGTCGCAGCGTCTGGATCCTGCGTAATGGGGTTTGGGGGAATGGGCAGCATACCGCCATGGGTGTGTGAGCTCTGCCGGAGCTCATGGGAGTTTGGGCTCGAGAATTCCTGCCACGATCGGCAGGATCAACGTAAACGGCTTCCAGGAACGACTGTGCCGTGAACATCTGGGATTCGCATGGGTCCGACGCGGAGACAGTCGAGAGGAGGATGGGGTTGATGGAGTTGTCGGGCGGCTTGATCGTTGATTCCAGGGACTTGAATATCACATCGAGACTCATCTGGGTAAGACCTTTCTGGGTCCTTGATCCTAGAATTGTGTGACTCTAGAGGATATTAGTATCCTTTCCGTACTGGCTCCTGTTCTCTTCCTACCTTTCCACTTCCCGTCACACCCAGTGTAGCCACGAGGCCATCTCTTCCCTCCGACAAGACGCCTCTGATGATAGACTCCAGGCCGGTATCTTCAAAGACGTCCAACTGGGACGCAGATTCCTCAAAGACCTTGGTGAAGCCGAACTTCTCTACAGCACGCTTCCGCACATCACTTGGAGGCTGAAGAATGATTTGTGTGGGACCAGCTGGCATAGATCCATCACCATTATCTGCAACCGGATTGGCTGCCTCCGGGATATCGACTGTCAAGCAGCGTTCAGCGTGGTCATCCTGCTGTTGCGAGATGGGCGGGCGGAGGCGGAGGTAAACCTGGAAAAGGGACGGCTGAGGGGGCTTTGCTGCACTCATGGTTGCTGGATGCGCTCTGCCGCTTGATCTTACACGAGATGGCGAGAGAAGGCAGAGGGTTGGCGACGGTATGTACAAAGACCAGAGGAAGAGAGCAGAGTACGGCGACGGAGGTCAAGTCACGTTGATTACGGTCGCCTTCCATATCTGGTTAGCGTGTGTTGTCGGGGCAACGGGCAATCCGGGGTTGCTGCCTCTATCTTCAGGCACCGTTTTTGAACCATGCCGTCACACACCAAATCCGCCTTGCCGTTCTGGAAATGATGGGTGCGAGGCAGAATATGATGACTCCATCTTCGATACGAAGCATCGTGCTTCATGGCAGAATCATCTGTTGTCGGGCACTTGAACCGTATTCGCGGTGCCACAGACACAGCCTTGCTCGTATTCGCTACGTCGGTGGCAGCCAATCGTGGACTACTTTGGGGACCCAGACAACGATGAGAAAGGCTGGTTAAGCAATTTAGCTCGCCGCTATGCCTTATTGTCTCCACGGGCTTCTTCTGCTCCTTGAGGCTTGGATTTCTCTTCAGAGGAATCTCGTTTTCCTTTTTCGGTAGTCTCGTGTTCGCTAATACCTGCAGTCCATCAGAGTATCATGTTGCTCAAAGTATATAATGGCCATGGCCGCGCGAGAAAGGCCATTATCGATCGACTTGGCTGCATATGTCCAACGTGGTCTTAATCGGAGAACTCTACTTGAACTGCAGCACCTGGAAATATATACCAGATGACTACTAGGCACGGCATCATGAATTTTGAAAAGCGATCGGATTACCGTTGGTACCCCCAAGATCGACCACATTCTGATTCCACGGCTAACAGCGTACAGAGGAGGGTAGTCTCTGGTTCTATGCACCCAATAAAGGCGCGCCTATCGCCTTTGCTATACTATTTGCGATATCTGGGACCATACATGGGTACCAATGCCAGTAAGTAAACACATTCCATGGTCTACGGCGTTACTAACGGTCTACAAGCAAGTATAAGTCCTGGAAGGTGACAGGTCTACTGCCATGGTCTGCGCTGCTTTTCACGGCAGGGTTCGTGATGCGCACGATCGGAGCTTTTGGGCATTGGGGTGATCTTGGAGTCTTCATTTCGAGTACCGTTCTTTTACTAGCAGGGCCGTAAGTATTTCCTACGTCAATTTCCTGTTTTGTGGCGAAACTGACCATCAAAGACCTGTATACGAGGGAGCCAACTTCTTCATCCTGGGTCGTATCCTTTACTACATCCCCTATCACTCACCCATCCACCCGGGCCGTGTGTTCACGACATTCATTGCCATGGGCGTCCTCATCGAGATCCTCACGGCCAACGGGGCCTCCTTGGTGGCCAACACCTCGAATTCAGAAGCCTCTCAGAACACGGGCAAAGCTCTGCTCAAGGCAGCACTCATCCTGCAAATCGCCCTGATGGTCGGATTCACGGCCCTGGCCTCGAAATTCTACTACAACTGCTCTCGGGGCGGCGTCTTGAACACCAAAGTGAAACGGGCCCTGCATGTACTCTTCTGCAGCTGCATTCTCATCACCGTGCGCACCATCTTCCGGACCGTCGAGTACTTTACGGCGGCCAGTTTGAATACCAGCAACATTGACGACCTGAGCCCTCTCATCAAACAGGAGTGGTTCTTCTGGGTCTTCGAGACCGTGGTCATGTATAGCAATACCACCTTGTTGAATGTCCTCCATCCCATGCGGTGGCTTCCCCAATGCAACAAGATCTACCTGGCAAAGGACGGGGTGACCGAAATCGAAGGACCAGGGTACGAGGACCCTCGTCCTGCCATTGTGACATTTTTCGATCCATTTGATGTGGTTGGTCTTATTACGAGGCGCCAGAAACCCCAGAAATTCTGGGAACTTGATGGGGCGCACGGTGCTCGACCGGAGGCGAAAGTATAGAACACGTGCTGTGTCTGGGATGACTTGGTGACAATTTAGTTTTTCTTTTTATTTATCTGCTTCATTATACAGCGTTCTTCGCGCGAATGTTATTTATAGGAAGTACAATTTACCATGCAATGGGGCAATTTCAAAGTTATGTTGTGAGCTTGTGGTCAAGAAAGTAGAAAGCGGCCAATCGCGGGATGCCTGGGGCAAACAAGATTTCCCCTTCCAGAGGCCACCTCGTTCAATTCCACCGTCCACGACCCACCAGCCCTGCGACATTGTCGACCTCTCCTCCGCACCAGTATCTTCCAGAGAATCAGACCAGGTCGATAATTATCTGGTCTAGCTAGCGGTCGCCACGCGACCCATCCATTCAAGCTCTTTCTCCTCCGACCGTCGATCGTGTCGAATCCTCCCCATACCTTCGAGACAACAACAACAGCAGCTACCTACCTCCCTCCTCACCATAATGTTGTCATCTCTAGGGAATCCGCGGCAATCGCTCGCGCAAGTCCTCAATTTCGCACTGGTCCTGTCCACGGCCTTTATGCTATGGAAGGGTCTTTCGGTGTTTACTGCGTCCAGCTCTCCCATTGTGGTATGTGCCAGCCAGCTGGCGAGCTATTCTGTCTGTTCCGATTCCCAAAGCTAATGGCTCGGGCTTATTAGGTCGTCCTGTCGGGCTCTATGGAGCCTGCCTTCCAGCGAGGCGATCTTCTATTCCTGTGGAATCGCAGCCCCCGGGCCGAACTCGGTGAGATCGTGGTCTACAACGTGAAAGGAAAGGACATCCCGATCGTGCATCGCGTTGTGCGCACGTATCCGGAGGTAGAGGGACGGGCGAAGAAGGTGAAGGAGATTTCTGAGTATGTGCTCACCATTGTTTGTTTGCGATACCTTGCTCCGGGGCCAGTTTCTCTTCACTAGGGACTTATATCTCCCGATAGACGAAAGACAAAAGCTAACCGTCGTCCTACTCAAGGTCCTCCCCCGCGCCGAACAATATGCTTCTCACCAAGGGCGACAACAACGTCGCCGACGATACCGAGTTGTATGCGCCCGGGCAGGACTACCTGAACCGCGAGGAGGACATCGTGGGCAGCGTGCGAGGGTATATACCTATGGTGGGATACGTGACGATCATGCTAAGCGAGCATCCGTGGTTGAAGACGGTGCTGCTGGGTATAATGGGATTGATGGTGATGTTACAGCGAGAATAGTAATAGGCGTCCTGTTGACTGTTCAGAGAGATTCAATCAATCCCTGTGATTTCATACGTGGCCATGTTGTTCTAGATGGGAGTAAATCAGTAAAGGGCTGTGCTCTCCGTAGACCGCATTAATTATTGCACTCTAAGCTCAGCTCTCCCCCCGTCGAACGCGGGCAAAGCCGACCGAACTGACGTCGACCAACCCTCCAAGTGCAATTCCGCCCCGCCTGATCCGCCGCCCCGCCGCTTTGTTGCAAGCAGCCATTATGACTCCTGCCTTCTTCGCTCCTGACTTTTAACTACATCTAGTCAACTGGACTAGCTCCATGACTCTCCTAGCGCTCGTGCCCCTGCATATTTTTCTGTGACAGGTTTTCTCTGCGTTGGCCAATGAGTCGAGCCTGTTTTTGTCTTTCGCTCCTGGAAAATCCCACCCTCTCCGGTTTCTAGATCCGCCTCCCCTCTCTCTCTTCTATCGACCGCCCCTTATTTTTTTTAACGAGCATCTTTTGTCATATATCCTGGTATTTTGTTAGAAATTGTTTTCTCTGGAATATCAAGATGGGTAGTCAGAAGCGAATCGCCAAGGTATGTTGCTCTCTTTTTGAGAACATTCCCCCTCCCCTCCCCCTCATCCCCACCAAAATCATGAAGAGGAGTTCAAATAGCTAACGAAACCAACCCCAAAAATTCAGGAGCTAGCCGAGCTCACCGAATCTCCTCCCGACGGCATCTCCGTCGAACTGGTCGATGAATCGAACATCTACGAATGGAAGGTCTACATGGAGGGACCTGAGGGGTCACCATACCACGTACGAACCTCCTCACCCAACCTCCCCCCTCCCCCCATAATCCAGCTAACCACAACTACACCCCCTCCAGAAAGGCCGCTTCCTCATGAAACTCAGCCTCCCCACAGAATACCCCTTCAAGCCGCCTGCCGTATCTTTCGGAACGAAAATCTACCACCCGAACGTGACCAACGACGAAAAGGGAAGCATGTGTCTGGGGATGCTCAAGTCGGACGAGTGGAAGCCGAGCTCGCGCATTGCTGCGGTGCTGGAGTTTGCGCGCCAGTTGCTTGCGGAACCTATGCCTGATGATGCGGTCGAGGGGCGTATCGCGGAGCAGTATAAGAATGATCGGGCGAGGTATGATGAGATCGCGAGGGATTGGACGAGGAAGTATGCGACTGCGTGAGGGGGCATGGACCTGCTGCGCAAGGCTCAGCTAGGTGGTGGGTTGCGGGGGTGCAGCTGGGCAGGCAGGATAGATTTGGGCGGAGGGAGAAATCTCCAAAAATTAATGAGACTTTTTGGGCTGCATTGGGTTGGTTCAGATAAGAGGACATGGAATAGCTATGGGGACGTAAGGCCTGATATCATAAGGCACTGATGAGATTTATGGTGTTGAGATATCGAAATAGAGCATAAATTCAGATCAGTGAAGCTGGTAACAATGATGTATTGACGAGCTGATGTAGTTGGAGTATGGAGATGTGAATGGGTATCATCATGCATTTGTTCGAGCTATAGACCTCTATTTTCATAACGGCGATGGCAATATAACTCTCGTCTAGGTGTCAAGATATAGATCTTGGTGCAGATGTAAATATGCCTCCAAAGGATCAACGCCAGCCAGCCACCATTTCATACCATCATATCGTAACATATCGTACCTCATAAAAATGCTCTATATAAATAAATCACCTAAACACCCTCCCACTCCCTCCCCGGCCCTCAACACCAACCCCATCCCCCCTTATATACCCCTCCTTCCCACTTCCACTTGGCCTTCCCCCCCTTCAACCCATAGAACACCCCCCTCCCCTCCCCCTTCAACCCAGCCATCGGCATCGGCATCGGCATCGACGCCGGCGTCAGCGCCACCGAACTCACGAACTCCCGTTCCACCACGACCTTCGGTCTCCGTGTACGACGGAGAAGGAACGCAACCGCCACGAAAATGATCAGGACGGCGACGCTGACGCTGACGCCTATACCAGCTTTTACGCCGTTGGAGAGACCGGGGAGGTCTTTTTCTGGTTCGGCTGTTTCAGTTCGGGAGGAGGGGTGGGTTCGCGTTGTTGTTGATGGTGTTGATGTTGTGGATGTTGTGGAGGTGGAGGTAGAGGTGGATGTGGATGTTGATGGAGTTGGTTGGAAAGTGAGTGTAAATGTAGATGTAGCTACAGGGATAGCTGTGTTTGTGGTTGTAGATGATGAAGCATATGACGTCGGACTAGGAATGCTAATATGTTCTCCCAGAACCGGCGCGATGGTGATGGCGTCCGGAGTACCGCAGCAGTCGTTGGTATTGCCGCAGCACCAGGTCGTCGAAGTGTTGGCGTTGTCGCAGGGTGTCATGATGGGCGATGTGCTTGAGTCCTATTTAGGAAATGGTCAGTCAAATGTAGGATTGTTTCTAAAGGGCTATCTATAATAGCTTCTGCCCAAGTATACGTATGTTAAACATAAACATACCTTTCCATCAACACAAACCCCCAAACACCCGCCTCCCTCCCAATCCCGACTCGTACAATGTCCTCGACGATAAGTATTTTGCAGCATCTTCTCTCCCTCGCGGTCTTCTGTCTCCTGCGTGCTCTGGCAAAGGCCGTTCGGAAGACACACGTCGGTAGCTGCGCAGCACATGCCTGTTGCACCGGGGGTCTGGGAGCATGGTTGATAGATGGAGTCGGTTTCCGGGGTGCCGTTGGGATGGTAGCAGAATGATGTTGATGGTATCGTTGTTGGTGAGGAGGTTGTGAGAGGGAAGGCGAGGGAGGTGGTGAGGAGGAGTGATATTAGGATTCTGGAGGAGGATGGAGAGGGCGGCATGTTTCAATATTATTGAATTGTATTGTTGATATGGAGATCCAGATGCATATGTGGATCTGTACATATGAGGAGTGAAAAAGATGAACAAAAGCAAAAGTCTAAACAGAATAAACTACAGAGCTACCTCAATCTACATATGTATACCAACACCATCAGCAGGTCAGAGCAGATGTGTACGAAGCAGTGCATTGCCCCATTTCGCACCACAAGTGCAGTGCATAGGTCCATCATCTGTCCTGCATCTCTAACATGGCATGCAGATTCAGCCAAGAACAAGGGCTGTGCCGTGCTGACGGACCTGCTGCTGAAAACCTTCATTTGTTTAGCAGGTGCCTGCTACCGTTGGTTCTTGTAAACGGCCCCCAGACGTTTATTATCTAGACATAGACTCAGCCTCAGCTAGTGTGGGCATCTCCCGTCGGATCCTGAATTATCGTATCTAGAAGCCGACCATGATGGAAATGGTGAGCTGTATAGACTCTAGACTAGATTTATTCTAGACGTATGCAGGATGTGCTATTTATACTCTGTGATTATTGCGAGCATTATGTACCGTGGGTTAAGGGCGGCTCAGGTCCTCTAATCGGAGTGTCGTCTTTATGCATGCAAGTAAGACTCGGGGTCAGCCTTGTCCGTCACCACTGGACGAAACGTCTGTCAGCGTCAAGCATTCAGTCGTGCGACAGGCACAGGAACAAAGGCTCGGAACGAGGGGGCGATGCAGTTATTTGTATTCCGAAATGTAAGGCACAAAACCTTGGGGTCCAGTGAAATTTTACAACAATGAACAGCTGGTGGGACGATGCAACAACCACAACCCATGTCGAGGTTGACGGTCGGCTGATGAAAACAGGGTTGATACCAGGCGAGTAATGTCGCATCGCTATTCGCGCGAGTTCCTGGATATCTTCACGCTAAACATGGGTTCGGATATCCGTCCTTGGAATTCCATGGATGGAGAGATTTAGACCCACCTCGTTAATTCGACAGTCTTGGCCTTGGACGGAACTGCCTCTGTTCAAAGAAAACCCAATATCTATTACTCTTAGATTGCAGGTTTGAGCTTGAAGCCGTGTTGTGCCGCTTCAACCCAAACCAAAAGGTTCTAGAATCGGAGAAGATCCCCGATCCAAGGTGAACTCCGTACGAACGGGACTGTGCCTTGGTTCAGGAAATTCAACGGGCGCGTTCCACCGAGATGACCTCACCGTTCACGAGTGATGCCGAAGGTAAACAAACCAAAGTCAACCAAATTCAAAAAGTCAGTCGACGGGCCAGATCGCACGGAGGTTCCTGGCTCGTGCATGGGACCCGAAATACCAATGAATATTACGAAGTCAAAATTTCAATATCTCCAGAAAGCGGACCATCATGTTTACCGAAGGACAGCTCAGCCTCAGCCTCAGCCTCAGCCTGTGATTTCAGAATTCGAGGAATAACACGGTGGCCGACTCCTGCCGGGAAATGATATGACATATGTCTATCATCCTGAATCTTGACAAAGAGCTGGACGAGGCATCGACAACAATCGATCCTGAACTTTGCCGTGAAATTGGCATAGTCGGTTCGTCGCTATTCCTGGACGCCATCGAGTCATCGACCCACGAGATCTGCCGCCTATTTGATGTCAATCGAGTATAGCGCCTCCGAGCTAATTTCACCACGACGGAAGGATGGCGGATGGGCGCCGAAATCAAATGAAAGTGCAGGCAGATTTTTCTGCGCTTGTTCATTTTCCTGTTTAGTAGATTAATATTGTGGTTATTATTTGCCGACTTTCCTTTGGCCCGTCAGGGTCTCTCGACGCCGACGGACCATTAACGGAGAGAGTTCCTGGTCAGGTAGCTTCCGATTCACCTCCGCATTCGCTGATTCAAGAGAATCGAGGAAAGTGACAAGTAGAGAGATAACCGAATGACTACTAATCACGCTGACCATGACAACCATTTCCGCCCCTGGTCAGCGACGTCCAAAACTCCATACCCCCAAGAGCGACGAATAACAAGGGATGACGAGGACTCGCGCATGCAAGGGGGTCTAAGTGAAGGCGCCGTTTCATGTCCGGAGGGGTTCCGGATGACGGTCCTTCTTGGAGGCTTCGACGGGTGGATCGGAATAAGGGAAGGAAGATGAAACCACGCTCCACCCGACTTCTTATTGAAGACCATCGCCGTAGCGGGAGTTGTTTACCAGAGTTACAGACTGTGTATGGTTGGGAATTGGCCTGTTGGATATTTGGATCCTTTGTGCTTCCTCAGATTGGGGATGGCGTCATACCAAGCATGCGGAAGACGGGATGTCGGTCGATAATAGCAGTCATTTCTGATGTAGGACAGAAATTCAAAAAGGCAAGCTGGAGAAAGGGTTCCTCGGAAGTGACCCATGGTCCATGGGTAACTCTCGAGGAGAGCTGACACTGACAGTCAAAAGTCCAAAGTCAAAAAGCAAAGTGATGTGTTCCATGGGATGCATGACGGCCGTTTCCGCGCCTACCTGCATAATGTGATATACAGTCAACCGATCAACCGCGGGGATGACAGCTCATGTGTGCAACCCTCAGTAGGAAATAATAATCGGAATTGGTTATGAAGAAGAACTGCTCTCACAAAGAAAAGACAAAGACCAGATGAAGTCATTCTGAAACCCCCAAATACCACAAAAACAGGGTCGATACGGCGCTAATCCCGAAGTGGTCTGCAGTCCCCTTTTTTTATTTTTTATTATTTTTTAATTTTCATTTTCCAATTTAGTCATTATTTCTTCTCTTTTCCCCCTTCCTGTTCCTGTCCGGCTTCTTCTAATCTTTCTCTTCCTCTCCTCCTTCTCTATCTCCTCTCACTCTCATCGGTCATGGGATGGGGCCGCCATTTGAATCGCTGGTAGGAACGTGATTGTCATCTCCAATGGATTGATCCAATTTCGTCTTTTGCTTTTGGCGCCGTCTTGAGCTGCTCTCCGATTCGCATCCGCTCGTTTGCACCGTTGCCGCCCGTCTCTCCGACGCGCTCACTCGTTTACTCTGCTCGATCCAATCCGATCGCCTCCTCTCTTTCCCTCTCGTTTCTTTTTCTTATTTATTCTGATCGATCTCCTGACGAGAGAGAGAAAGAAAAAGAAAAAGAAAATCATTTCGTGTTCGCCCCCAAAACTAGCCCGGTCTTGTCTAACGGTGGACTTGCTTCTGGCTTCACGCTCGTTCTCTCCCTCGTTGTTTTCGGATCGACAAATGTCCAGCGGGCTCTGGGTGTTATCTCGTGGCCATGGTCACAGGAAATGGAGACTCTCGTTATCCCACGCCTACGGGCAATCATGATCTTCCCAGTCGTCGCCGAATTCCTAATCCTCCTCGCCTTGACCCCTTGAGAATCAATCCTCCCTCGCCTTCGCGGCCGTCGACTGCTGGTTCGTCTCGTCCGCCTCCCGTACATCGTCCTCCGCCGATCCCTCGTTCCCCTCGAAAGCGCCTGGAACAACCGCCGCCCTTGCATGACCCCTTCTTGCGTTCCGTTTCCCCTCATCACGGCACGGGGGACGAATTCACCATCTACGGCCCGGCGCTGCGCACGCCGACTTTCCCTATCCATCCTCAAGAGCGCCCTTCTAAACCAGCTCGACGAGATGGCGACGTCGACCGACCATCTCATCGCAAGGCCCCCGGATTGCGGGCCTCCAAATCTACATCGCGATTGAACCCTCGACGTCTTCGCCTCGGGGACAGCCCCTCCAACGATCCTTTCGTCACGCACGGGCTCGCATTACCCCGTCCGCCCCATGCATCGTCCGATGCTCAGGGGGAGGACGTGCTGCGGTCTAGCGTCAACTCCGCCATGACTTCGCGGTCCAGCATCGAGCAGGCTAGCGGCACGGAGCGCAGCAGTGTTTTGACGAAAAGTAGCTCGATCACCGATCTTTCTCCGGACACGCCCGACGGGCCGCACGAGAAGGACGGTGGCATGAGCGTTGAAGATGCCATCTCCATGTACCTGGACGGGTTTAGCGACGTGACGGAAGAACCTGCGTCGCCTGAGCTGCACGGAGACACCAAAGTGCGACCGTTGAGTCCACGTCCGCCCACGGAACTCACCATCGACGATGGCTATACGTCCGATGAGCATTCCCCGGGCATGGATCCGACTGAGGATCTGCCACCGGTACCACCCCTGCCCGCTTTAAACCCACCAGACCAGAACACGGTGGACAAGCAATTCCTGGGCGAAGCAAAGCTGGAAGAGCAAGCACCCCATGAGATGCTGGAAGAGACCAGTCCGGATCCGCCGGCCAACAGCGTCCCAGAGGACACCAAGGTGGTTATTCCCGGGATCGTGCCGCCACCACTCCTACCGGGAACCGACACTCGGGATCGCTATGGATTCCGGAAGGCTAGTCACCACGTTACCCTTGACCAGTACGAGGCCTGGAACGGTCCCTACACTGCGTTTGCTGCGACTAGGCGGACCAAATGGATTGAACTTCTCAGGGAGAGTGGCTTGCCGACCGAGGATCCCACCAAGTTTCCCCCCAAATCGAACAAGATCAAGCGTTTTGTGCGCAAAGGAATCCCGTCCGAATATCGGGGCGCGGCCTGGTTCTGGTATGCCGGAGGCTTCGAACATCTGAATCGGAATCCGGGGCTGTACGATCAACTCGTCAAGCAGGCAATGGAGTCTCCGAGCAACGACGACAAGGAGCACATCGAACGTGATCTGCATCGCACCTTTCCCGACAACCTTCACTTTAAACCGGAGGCACAGGCCAACGACTCTGGTAGCAGCAACCCGAAATTTTCCTCGGTGACCGTTGAGACACAAATGATCGAATCTCTGCGACGAGTGCTGTATGCGTTCTCCCTGCATAACCCGCAAGTGGGATACACCCAGTCCCTGAACTTCATTACCGGAATGCTTCTTCTCTTTCTCACCGAAGAGAAAGCCTTCTGGATGTTGCACATCATCACGACGGTTTACCTTCCCGGCACCCACGAGATCAGTCTGGAGGGAGCCAACATTGATCTCTGGATTCTCATGGTGCTGCTGAGAGAAACGCTACCCAATGCCTACAGCAAAATTGCGAACACCGGCTCTTCGCCCAGGTCCAAGACGCCACCACTGACCGTCCACTCTCGCCTCCCGGATATCACACTGGGACTGACCAATTGGTTGATGTCCGTTTTTATTGGCACGCTGCCGCTGGAGACGACCTTGCGAGTGTGGGATGTCTTTTTCTTCGAAGGGTCTAAAACCTTCTTCCGCGTGTCTCTCGCTATCTTCAAGGCATGCGAGAGAGATATCATGGCTGTTTCGGACCCGATGGAGGTATTCCAAGTCGTGCAGTCGGTACCTAAACGACTGCTGGATGCCAATCATCTAATGGACGAGTGTTTTGCGCGACGAAATCGGGTTGGGCAAGGTCGCATTGAAGAGTTGCGAGCATCTCGACGGACTGCGGTTCGACAGGAGAAACTGCGACGATCGCAGGCACTCAGCAAAGGCACGCTACAGGCTGCCACCGATGAATGGACCACTCGCGCTAGATCGCCGATCCCCGGGATCGAACGCAGCATTGCCGATGGTTGGCGACATATGAGGCATCATGCCTTTCGGTAAATGAAGACCGGCTACCAACAATGTGTGGCAAGATATCTATGGGATATTTTTGAATTTTGGTTTTTTTTATATTGATACCCGACAAGTTTTATTATTATTGTTTTTGAAAGGTCGCGTTGGATAACACTACCCCGTCATTCTTTATCTTTTGGGTGGATTGGAACCACGAACATCCATCTTCTAATGTGTACTATGTTAATTCCCTGCACCGAAGCGACTTGGCAAGGGATTTATGGGTCTGACTCAATTTTGGAACCTGCATTGGAAGGACGATCTTGGTGGGAACTAGGATGGATCTGTCTTGGAAGAAGACGAAAAGAGAGCAAAACTCTGAACTTTGGAATGTTTTGACGATGTACATAAAATTTCACATGAAGAGCCCTTTATTTATTTTTTTTTTTCTTTGACTCTTTTGGATCCCCTCTGGAAAAACTCTGTGTTGACTTCCATGAATCTTGAGCAGATCGCACTCAATTTCTCCACCCAAACACACTCAGGCCGATCCTTGATAGGGCTGAAGACCGAGCTTTGAGTTTCTCGCTTCTTTTGGGCGCGACTTGGCGCTGCTCGGCCCTGTGATTGGCACTCGACCGGTTCGTCTCATCACGATGACGCCCTTCACTGGCAGACCGACGCATGCGGAAGGGTGGACTGCCAGGAACTCCTACTTGCTCCCCCTTACTCCGTTCTCTCCACCTCGTGCCTTGTCCATCCTCATTCTTTTCCCTCCTTCTTTCCTCGCTGTCTCTTCCGTTCTCTGATACCCGTCGTCTCTTACTCTTCCTCTAGTACAGTCGGTGCAGCTGGAGTATGCGACCATGAGTGGACAGGCAGCAGACTATTATAATCCCGGTCAAAACTTCGGCGACGGCCATCCTCAACCTCGGCAACAACAGCCTATGTACAACAACAATTTTCAAGGTTATAATCAGAATTATCAGTACGATAATGGCTATCAAAACACCCCAGAGCCCAAACCCCCACAGGGGCCACCACAACAGGGACCACCACCGCCGCAGGGAGCTCCGCCGACCTACAACCAGGCAGTCTATGGCTTTGACGAGGCATTCAAGGTCGAGAAACCAAAGTTTAACGACATCTGGGCAGGACTTTTGGTAAGTCTGAGCTCTTACAGCCTTTTGTTAGGAATCCATGCTAATCCATATAGCTCATTGCCGTCTTTCTAGGCTATGTCGCAGTTTCGGGAATCGCAATCTATCGATACTCCAAGTACAAAGGATTCAATGGCGGAGGTATCTACGATTCGGTTAATGACTTTTCACTGGATACAAACACCTTGGTTTTGTTCATATTTGTACTCTGCGTGGCGCTGGCCTTCTCTTGGGCCTATTTTCTTGGAGCTCGCTATTTCCCAAAGTTCTTTATTTGGGCTACGGGAATTCTGAACATTGTGTTTGCCCTGGCTACCGGTATCTACTACATCGTGCGCAAGCAGTACGGAGGAGGTATCGTGTTCCTCATTTTCGGAGTTTTCGCCATCATTTGCTTCATCAGCTGGATCCCTCGCATCCCCTTCACCGCATTCATGATGGAAACCTCAATCGACGTGTCTCGGCGCTACGGACATATGTTTTTGGTGAGCGCGATCGGCGGCATCGTGACGGTGGCATTCGCTGCGTGGTTTTCCGTGACACTGGTGTCGATTTATGTCGCCTACGAACCCGGCAATAACCCGTCTTGTGCCAATGGCGGTTGTAGCTCAGGCAGGGTGATTGGCTTGGTGGTCTACGTGACATTTGCCATGTACTGGTTCAGCGAGTGGTGGAAGAACACCATCCACACGACCATCGCCGGGGTGTACGGCTCCTGGTACTTTTTTGGCGGTTCGCCTGATGGAATGCCCAAAGGCGCGACCCGCGGCGCCTTCCGACGCGCCACAACCTATTCCTTTGGTAGCATCAGCTTCGGGAGCTTGATCCTTGCCATCATCAACATGCTGCGGCAGGCATGCTCCGTCGCGCAGCGCCATGAAGCTGCCGAGGGCAGTCTGGTGGGCAGCATCGCCTTTTGGATCCTTGGATGTCTCATCTCGCTGCTGGACTGGCTGGTGACCTTCTTCAACCGGTACGCGTTCTGCCACATCGCCTTGTATGGCAAAGCGTATATCCCCTCGGCGAAAGATACGTGGAAGATGATGAAAGACCGAGGCGTGGATGCTCTGGCTGCAGACTGCCTCATCGGGCCCGTGTTGACGATGGGCTCGGTGTTCGTGTCATACGTGTGCGCCTTGCTGGCGTATCTATACCTGCAATTTACGCATCCCAGCTACAACCAGGATGGCGACTTTACGGCAGTGATAATGGCATTTGCTTTTGTGATTGGCTTGCAGGTGTGTCAGGTATTTATGACGCCGATGAGCAGCGGCATCGAGACTATTTTCGCCGCGATGGCATGGGATCCGCAGGTCATGATCCACGACCACCCGGACCTGTACAACCGGTTGGTGCATCTGTACCCAAAGGTGCAGCAGGCCATCCATGCATAGATATTCAGGAGCTGTGTTTTGAAGTATTGGATATTCTTTCTTTGGCATTTGTATTAAACTTTGACGAAGACCGCATTGGTTAATATAGTAATACAACAATTTCATTGACAGCAAAACAAGTGCAACCCGCCCTAGTCCGTCCCATCATTAACAGTCATTACCACAGCCTCACCCAGGAACTGTACCCTCCATTACAGCATCAACATCACAGCCAAGAACCCAGTCACTCCCATCACAACCATCTCGCGGGGGCCCGTCCACGCCGCACCACCAGTGAACAGCTGGTCATCCTTGCTGTTCCGCTGGGGATCCACGCCCGTCGGCACGGCTGCCTCAGACGACGAAGCCACCTCGCCCACGAACGCACTGTGCGACGCACCAGCCGTGGGAGTCGCCGAGGCTACGACAGTGCGAGTCATCGATCTGATCGCCGGCGTCGAGACGCTATGCACAAGCACCGACCCCGAGGTCATCTCCGTGCGCACCCCATGAGCACTCGGCTCAGCGCTCTCCTCGGTCAAATCCGCATGCACGGGCGTCGCAGCAGTCGGCGTCGCAGCCGACAGATCCACTGCACTCGGCATGGGCATGGACTCAGCACTCTCTGTCGCCACGACAGCATTCGAACTATGCACCGGCAACGGCGCAGCGACAACGCTCGCTCCGGTCTCCTTCGCCAATACACCGTTCACCGAGCTCGCGCACGCACAGTCCGTCTCGGTCCTCGTCACCGTGCGGTACACAACCGCCTCATCGCCGTTCATTCGCACATTCTCTGTCACGGCAGGCGCGGGCGTCGCTTGGGGCGCCACAGCCCTCTTCTTTCCCCCAGACTGCTGATCCGCACTCGCGTCATCGAAATGGAATAGCTTTCCACTCGCCGACGCAGCGGCCGCAGCGCCCATCGTCGGGCTCGGGGCGGCGCTACTCGAGCTGGTCTCAGGGAACAGCAGATGGCCGATATTCGGCAGATACTTGTTGACTAATTGAGGAAGGGACTCCTCTTCGGCTGCTTCTTTGTCTTCAGCCGCGTGCTTGTTCTTGTCTGCATCCTTCTCTGCGTCCTTTTTCTTGTCCTTGTCCGAGTCTGAATCCTCGGCAGACGGGTTCTTCGTGTCCATGACCACCTCGGGACGCTCGCCGCTGTTGTTGACGTGCGTGCTCGTGTCCTTTCCAGCGGCGGGCTTGGTCTCGGGGGTGTTTGCGTCGTGAGAGACGCCTGTTTCGGGCTTGTTGGTGTCTTCGCCGACGCGCACCATGGGCGAGCTGGCGCGCTGGGGGACATGCAAGGAGGGGTTTTCGGGGGAGTTGGTGTTGGCCTGGATGGTGTTAGTTGTTATGTTACTATTATGGCCTCTTGGTTGTTTGGAGGGAGGGTGTATGTATGTACCTCGCCCTCAGCTTGAGGGTTCAGTGCCACCAAGGTGGTGGCGAGGGTTGCGAAGATGAAAGCGGTACGCATTTTGATTTCTTTTCTCGTCTCAGATAGATATAAAAAAAAAAATCGAAATATCACGTATAAGATGTAGTAGATAGTATCCAAACGACCGTAATAGAAACCAATTTCGAATGAACGAGAGTAGGTAGGTGAGTAGACAGAAGAACGAGTGTCGAGTCAACTCAAACTAACCAAATAGAAAAATAACAACAAAACCTTCGACGATACCAAGACGGACAGAAGAGAAAAAGCATCCAAGGGTCGCGAACAAAGTGAGACACTCCCTCTATATAATCTCCCTGCTACGCCAAACATGTCTCCTGGTAGGTAAATAGATCGACCGCGTCGTCGTGCCCTGTCAGCATAACAGAACCCAGCATACTAACATACATCACACATAACTCGTCCATCTTTTGTCTGGATCATCCCTGGATAGAGGCGCGACGGGACACGGCACACGGGATGTGGAACATGTCCGTCGTAGTGGAGGATTCCAAGGGCTCGATACTTCCATGGTCCGTAGTGCCTTGATTTAGGCGCGTTCCATACTTAGTGTAGGTAGACCGGGGGAAGGGGCACGGAGCAGTTGAAGGGGGTGTGGAATGTGGGTAGTTGGGATGCTAGGGGGTGGTGATCGTGGACTTTCTTTTGTGTCCCTATTCCCTTAGGTTCTGGGATTGAGTTAGGTTCTCCCATTTTTGGTTTTGTTGATGTTCTTTAATTCTTTATTATGGAAACCTACATTTATGGCTAGGTAAGTAAAGGAGATGTTAGGGCTAGATTTCATCCACCACCTCTATCAAGTGAACAATCCCGACACAATTCTGAGCAATAAGCATTTGAATGAGTGCACAGAGTACTTTTTACGTCTGAAAATCTCATCATCCCTGAATTAATCTTTGCAATCCTCCTTTTCAATTGACTTTAAGGTACTACTATCGATCAACTTCCACATATTTCTCCGCGCATATCACCGTAAACTCTATCGCACTACACCACCAGTCCGCTGAATGAAAGGGATGACCTTAATATTCAATCCCACGAGTAGAAAGATAGAAAAGTGAACACTTCCGCATGGCGAACTGACAACAAGAACACCGATACTCACTCAGCCTCCATCGTTCCGTTCCATGGCTGACATATCCTGTCCGTCACCGCACGATGTAGTGTAGTCGATTCTGTAACACGCGAAGTATGTAGTTGCCACGTCCTGGGATGATGGGCGTTGGAATGTAAAGATACATACAGCGGAGCGCATATGGAGTGCAGGTTGGGTAGGTACGTAGGTACTCCAAGTGGTTGGTTAGTTAATTAGCTGGACGATCAGTGGGCGTTGACCTAAACAGGAAAAACTCAATTCCTAGCGGACATTTCATCAGGCTTCATGCTGTAGTTAGTGGGCGGGAGATCTTCTCCTGATGTTGGGGAACAGTATGGTATGGTATGATCTCATTCTGTGCCTCATCGTGGTGGCTTGGACCGTAAGCTATACTTTATTCTCTTCTAGGGCTTACTACCTAGGTATGTGTGATAAGGTACTGACTTTGTCTTTGATATGCTGGACCTCGTATACTATACCCTGATCTAGGAGTAGGTAGTTCTAGATATTCTCTGGGTTAGATGAGACAAATTCTTTGTGTGGGCTATTCAAGTCCTAACCTTGCTAGAGTTCGAGGGCTAAAGTCTCCGTACGTTGATCCCTACCAATCAGATATTTTTGCCTGCCTAGTTTGCAATACTAGGCTACCAAAAGACTAGAATACTACGAAGTCTCTAGACTTAGCTGCGCATCGCTCTATATAGTAATCATAGTCAGTTTATTATATTACCCTGCTATTGTAGTAGCTGAGTTTTATTAGCCACCCTCCTTTGACTTAGTGGTCCTATTAAACGGGCTTGTGGGTGTATTATCTATAATATAGAGCTACGGTGTAGTCTCCAATGGAAAGAAGGTCTCTTTATTAGCCGTGGGAGTGATATTTCTGCCTAAGGTACTTTAATAACTAAGCTATAGCTATTTAGATCCAATTAACTATACTAGGAATTAAACCCGCGACTATATGGATTTATTATTATATTATAGGCTAAAAAGTAAGAGAATTCGTAAAGTCGGGGGAAAATATAGGCGTGCCATTCATCATAAGTTCGGTATTAATCGGTCAATCTCTGCTAACATCAAAATAAGAGAAAAGAAGGCGCAAGAAAGGAATGAAAAAATAGAAAGGAAAAGCCAGGAGCAAGGAAATAAACACCCTACCGAAAAAACCAAAAATGGATCCCTAAATGGATAAACAGAAGATATATACTTACCCAACCACCCTCAAACACCGATCACCATATCAAAACTTCTGGCTCGTCACACACCTCGTCACATTCACCAACACCCACGCCAACACCTTCACCACCATCGTCAAAACATGCACCACCAGATTCAACCCCCAGAAAAGAACCCGCAGCACACCGCGCGTCGCACTCGGTAGTTTCTGGCCCTCGCGCGACGAACTATGGCCGTATCGACCGTACCGTTCGAGATCGAATTCCTCGACAATGATCTTTTGGTTTTTGCTCTTCTTGGACTTAGCCTTGCTCTTTGTTCTCGGGGTTGCGGTGGATTGGGATGGGTCGTCGCCGGTCTCAGTCTCAGGGGTGGATCGATTCCACCATCTAAGCCATGTTCCGGGGTCTCGTTTCGTGCGCGCAGATGACGCGGATCGGATCCGTGCCATGAGCTGGTTGCTTTGTTCGGTGTCGTCGCGTTCGGCGAGCGTGGCGACTAACTTTCCGCTGAAGCGGGCGTCGTGGAAGAAAGAGGAGTGTTGGCTCTGGCTCTGGGAGGCGTGCGGATCGTAGAGTGGCATGTCGGCGAGGATCGGGTTCGTCGATTCGTCGGATACTGCGACGGCCAGCATCGCGCTGATCAACGAGTCGATGGCATATAGGGACGGGATGATGGTGACGATGGCGGCGGCGGAGATGGACAGGGTCATGGTGCCTAGGTCGAGCGAGGCCAAGGGGTCGTCGGACTCGGCCAGTGGGAGGGTGGAGGTGCGCGGCGTGGCGGCCACGTTGGCGGACTCGACGGCGTTGGCAGGTAACGGTGTCGTGACGAGGATGGTGGGCGGTTGTTGGTTGTGACGATGTTTGGAGTCTCGGGATGGCGTCGAGATGCTGATGTGAAGAGTCCCTGAGTATTTGGACGGTGCGGGAGAGAGTGGGATGCCGACGGCGCCGACAAGGGCCGGCGGTTGGGGCTTTGCGAGAGATGGGTGATGCAGCTCGTAGAGCTGCTGAGTGTGATTCCAGGTCAGGCGACAGGATTCCTGAGCCGCGGCGCGTTTGAGAGCGTCGCCTTCGACTTCGGCGGCCTCGACGGGCCCGAGTCGATGTTGTCGGGCCAGCTCTTGGGCTTGTTCGATGGCGAGCATGGCGGCGAGGCGGGAGAAGAGGCGCGAGACGAGACCATCGTTGGGCGGCTGGCGACGGCCACGGTTTTCTAGCTTGAGCATCATGATCGGCACGCTACTGCTGGCGTTGGACGGGTTGGTGCGGGTGATGGATAGCTCGTCCGTGGAGTAGGTCTGCATGGTGTAGAACGGTGATTCGGGCTCGCCGAATGTGAAAATGGCAGGATCAGTTCTAGTTCTGTTAGTAGCTTATACAGATTTAGGGATAGATATACTGACCGTGCAATCCGCAGATTGAAAGTTCCCGAGAGGTCCTGAGGTCGTTGGCCATTGGCAGCTTCCCACAAACCCTGAAGCTCTGCAGCAGAGGAATAGTGCACTTCGTCTGCCGGATCAAGTGCACCCAATGGGAAGTTCATCACGCTGGCAGGCACCGTCTTGGGCCCTAAAGCACGATCGATCTCCGGCTGAGGCGACAGAGTCAGATCTTTGGGCTTATGGGACCGGGAACATTGGCTCGAGGCACCGGGATAGTACTGCTGCTCGCTGAGAGGCACATTGGGATTATACTGAGGGAACATCGACTTCATCGGGATCCCCGGTGATCCAGAGCGTTGCGGAGCTTTCTGAACAGAGCGCGAGCTGCTCCCTGCTGGCGAATTCAATTCAATTTCCTTCGATGGCAGATCCCATTCAGGCGTCTTCTGGGAGTTGCCCTTGGAGGGCGATTTCGTTGACCACTTCTCCGGAACCTTTTCCGGAGCAGAAGTTGCATTTGACTTGGCGATGCGAGCCTTTGGCGGCGGTTTGATGTCATTCGTATCTTCGACGATCTGAAGGAGCACGGCCTCTGTGTTGGGTTTCTTATTACTCAAGTCCTCCAGCGGGATTGGACTGGCAGGCTTGATGGTCTCGGTTTGTCGCCTAAGCTCCCTGCGAAAAGGGTTCTTCGAGACCTTCGTGGGCGAAGGAGGTGGAAAGAGTTGAAATTGGCTCATGATGAGTCCTGCAACCTGTAGAAACAGTACAAATGGAAAGCAAGCCGTGGGCTATCAACACGAGGGGAGAAATATACCCAGCACGACATAGTCCGGGTAGAAAAAGAAAAGATATCAAGCACGGAAATGAGTGTGACATATACCCCTCATGGTCGCACATCTTGGCCTGAAGGATTCCTATAAAAAACACCGAAGAGGCCTATCAGAGCGAAGGCGTCAAGGATCTGAACGGTGAGAGGCTCGGCCTAGTGTGAAGAACAGGCATGGGCTGCATGCTGGACCCGATTGTTGAGGTCGGCGCTTAAGCTCGACCTCTCGCTGGCTGCTGGTGGAGCTACACCCCGGAGGCACACAAGAGACGGCAGGGCCTGCTTAGCGGCGCTTGGAAAACTGCTGAACCCGAGAAGGTGATTTGTCGAGGGGATGACGCTGGGAAGATTGATAAACTAAAGTAGGTCGCCGTGAAGAAGATGGACGGTCGCATTGCCTTGATTGAGCCCTTCACTCACCGACTCGGTCGAATGGCGTTTCAAATAGACTAGATAACCACCGTCAGTGTCTGATATAAACTTTGGGATTTGCATTTGAAATAAGTATATTCTTCTGGCGAGAGCCTGTCTGAGGGTGTTGTGTTAGTGTGATGGTGAAGAGACCGTCGAGGACGGTGATTGGCGTCCTCCGGTTCCCCAAGCACAGTCACATCTACAATCCCAGGACTAATAATATATTCATACAGAAATTCATAATGTTATACAGTGATCGCCATGCCATATGACTCTATTCCATCGCCTCGTCATGGAGGCTAACCGTAAGCCCCTCGGCCATTGCGATCGCGCCCTCCATATTGCCCTTATTGTACAAAAATAGTCCCTGCAGAGCGGCCGCGCTGGTGCTCTTGGTTCGGTCGGCTTTCTCGCCTTGCCCGTTTTCGATGAGTCCCAGATCGTGCAACCGATCGAGGAAGGCCTGTCGGTATGCCCCCGTGGTGTCCAATTCGCTGTAGAAGCGATCCCAGAGACAACCCACCTGGTAGCGAGTCACCTCTCCAAGACGCACGGTCATGTCGACCCGTCCGGGGCGAACCAGAGCCGGGTCGAGTCGCTCAACGTGATTGGTGGTGAGGAAGATGATTCGCTCCTCGGCGCTGGCAACGCCGTCCAAGGCATTGAGCAGACCGGAGAAGGTCACGTTGGCGCCGCGATATCCGTCCGCGTCGGTTTGCTCTCGTCGGTTCGAGAACGCAGCGTCGACATCTTCAAGCAGGACCAGGGTGCGGTTGGGCACGATGGTCAGCAGATGGTTCAATCGGTCGTCCGTCAGACCTCGCTCGCTCAGATTCAAGATGGCAATGTCGTAGTTAAGCTCACCAGCCAGAGCCTGAATGAACGAACTTTTCCCGGTTCCTGGAGGACCGTAGAGCAGGTATCCGCGTCGGTAGGGGATTCCGCGATCATAATACCATTTCCCGCTGTCGGAAAAGTCTTTCACATCCTCAACAATCCGCTCCTTAACTCCCTCGTCCAGAACCACCGACTCCAAGGGCCGTTTCCGCCGCGGCTGACCAAAAAGCCGCCACTCAGTGCCCCAACTGTTATATATCGATGTTTTTCCCTCGTGCGATCGCGCGGCATACGCGTGTGCCTCCAAAAACAGCTCCTCGAAGATATGACGGTGCGAGTAGAGCGTGGTCAGGGTAATCGTCTCCCACGGCCGACCCGTCTGCAAATCCTGCGACTTGTTCTCGCGCATGCGGTTGACGAAGATGAACGCATTCTTGTAGCGGAGGATATGTTTCCCGGGACCCGGAACCAGCGCGAATTGGGTATGCATCGACCCGTTGGCATGCTCGACTTTCTGCGTTTGAATGGAGAGGTGGCGCATCCCGGGGGTCAATTTCTGGAGCATGGATTCCACGAAGCCAGACCTGCTGGCGGCGGACCGAGCCGTGTTGAGTTGCGATTGTTGGTAGAGGGTCATCCAATGGAGGAACCACGGATACGAGTCGTCCTTGATGCTGATTTCGACGTCGACAAGCATGCGCCGGCGAAGAAGCGCTGCGCCATGGCGAACACCTTTTTGGGCAAAACTCAGACCTGCTCCTAAGCCAGCGAGACCGAATCCCTACCACGAAGCTGCACTTAGTTCCAATTTCCATCACAAAGACGCTAGTAGCACATGGGGCTTACCGCAGTGAAGAACGGATTGTTGGTAAGTTGAGCAAAGAGTCCGTCTCCCTCTCCTGTCGGCTGTGCTGCTGCCTGGATCGCATCATTTCGCTGAGCGATCAGATCGCCAGGCGCAGGCAGCCCCGTTGACGATCCATTCGGGTCCATCCCAAGTCTCAAGCAAAAGGCAGTGCGGATACCTCATACGTCAATGGGAGAAAGAAACATCGAGCCGGCGGCTTATCGGCCGGACGGAGTTACGTCGGGCCGAGAGGCATCATCCCACATCCATACTATGAGAGGCTCAACTGTCACTTTCTACGAAACCAGCTCATGGAAGAAACAGGATTAGATATTTGTATGTCAATTGCATTGCTGTCTCGCCTTGTGTCACATCTTTTTCGTCTTGGTCTCCAACGATTTCCTGCCAATAATCTGTCAACAAAATAACGGCTCGGAGTTTACGGCGTTAGGACTCGTCCGGACTTATGCGGCGATTGATTTCTTTTCTTAAATTTGGCTGACACGAGCTGTCAAGAAACTTGTCGCTCATTCTGACCGGTGATTTGCAGATTGCAAAGTCTGAGCCATCGCCCAGGAGGCTTCCACGTGGGTGACGTTGTCGTTGTCGCTGTCGGGTCCTGCCTGCGACTCTGGTATTTAAAGATCGCCTGCGCCGGTTCTAGACCAGCATGCGATCGTTTCTTCGTCATTGGCATCGCTTCCGTCGGTCGGTTCCTTCGCCAAGCTCATCTGCTGGAAGACACACAATGAGTTCCTCTACTGCTGCCATTCTATATTCCATCACGGTGTCGGTGCCTCCGGTTTCCGCGGGCCCCGAAGATGCGAAGGAGAAGAGTCATCATGCTTCGAATGGATACGTCAATCCCTGGGAGTAGGTCTTGCGCTGCACTCAAATGAGCTCTAAGCTAATCGCCTGGCAGCTCTTGGACAGGAGGACCGACTTTCCAGAATATTTTAAAACTACTTAGGTAGGTTATCGCGTCCGTCCTCAATTTGACTATACCGCCTAATGTTTGTATAGCCGTCAAATCACCGGAAAAGGTCATCGACCAGACACAACGCCTCCAACGGTGCCCGTCCAAAAACCAGGGTTCTTACCCTCGCGGGAAACCCCCGGCCTGCGAGCAACCTGGCTAGGTCATGCCTGCTACTACGTTGAATTTCCCGGCGGGCTTCGGGTCTTGTTCGACCCTGTGTTTGAGGATCGATGTTCCCCTTTTTCGTGGCTAGGTCCGAAACGTTACACCGAGATGCCCTGCGCGATCCAGGATCTGCCTACCATCGACGCGGTAGTCATCTCACATAACCATTACGATCATCTGTCCTACCCGACCATCAAGGAGATCTTCAAGCGCCATCCTAACTGCCACTTTTTTGCCCCCCTCGGCAACAAGCAATGGTTTGCGGAATCGGGCATTCATAACGTCACGGAGCTCGATTGGTGGGAGCAGCGCGATATTTCTCTCTCTCCACTGGAGACGTCCGCGGCGGAAGTAAGCGCACCTGGTGCAAGCCCTGGCTCAGGCCCGGCTGATATCCAAGCGCGCATCAGCTGTTTGCCCTGCCAGCATACTACTAACCGAGGATTGTTTGATCGCTGTAAGACGTTGTGGGCTTCGTGGTCTGTCGAATCTGGAGGCCGCAAGGTATATTTCGCTGGGTACGTAGATAGCCCTTTTATTGACGTTTGTCCACATCGCCATGGCTGACATTTGTTTCTGGGTATAGGGACACCGGATATCGAACCGTCCCGGAACTACCTGATCACGTCGATGACCACGCCGAGGAATATACCTTTCCATCATGTCCTGCTTTCAAGCAAGTCGGCCAGCACCGAGGTCCTTTCGACCTAGGCTTGATTCCAATTGGCGCCTACAAACCTCGTTTCTTCATGAGTCCCATGCACGCAGACCCGCATGACGCAGTCCAAATCTTCCAGGATACCAAGTGTCGCAGAGCCCTGGGCATGCACTGGGGTACGTGGGTCCTGACCGAGGAAGATGTTCTGGAGCCACCGAAGCTGCTGAAGGAAGCTTTGAAGAAACACGAGATTCCGGAAGAGGGGGTGTTTGATGTATGTGATATTGGAGAGAGTCGGGAGTTCTAGATTTGAGGCTTGTGTGAGGTGTTTTTGGTGTGGGGAGGTGATAAGGTGCTTGGTCTGAGTTTCTCTTTGTGACGTTTTAGCTTTGATATATCATTTAATTCATGTACTTTACAATCGATCAACAAAGACAGATTCAGAAACTTGTTCCACAATCCGTCATTCACATATTCTGGGAAAGGTGGTGAACGCTAGTAGAAAGGCGACTGCACAATAGAACTTTTCGTGCACTTCTCGGCGCTGCTGAGGTTAATGTGCTCTGAGCAGTGCAGGTGGATTCGTACTAGCTGTTGTTGTCGCCCACACAAGGACAATCCAAAGTATACAAGGTTCATCTCTTGCTTCTACAGTCCACAATTCTAATTTGGGCTTTATTTGTATGTTCTATTTGTGAGAAGAGTCAACGGTACCACCACAGGACTGTATGCCAGACATATTGAAGATATGCGCACAGTTAGTGCCTTGTGTCAACATCAACATGGGTCTCAGCAAAACTTGCTTATGTCGTCGCTTGCAGACTAACCTGTTTGTTTACTTACCTCGTCCTCCATATCCAGCCAGCACCCAGCGACTGCATCTCTGATCACTCCCTGCCCAACATAAACCAACCTCACTCTCATACATGGGACTAGACACCCAAGCTACAAACAAGCCTACGACCGCAAACACATAAAAGAAGCATATTCACATCACCACCATGACAAGCGAACTCCAATACCCCTCCTGCGTCTCAAGCCCCAGCTTCAGCTCCGACTCCAGCGCTGCCTCTCGTCCGTGCAACCCCCAGCCGGACGACTCCTCCACCGAAGACGAAGAAGAAGTGCTCTTCGATCTCGACGAAACCGCCATGGCTGAGCTTCCCGTCCATCTGCAACGTACGATGCGCGAGATCCAACGCGAGCGAGTCCGTCGATTCAGCCAGAGACCGGAGAACATGGCTTTGGCTGTGAATGTGAACATGAACATGAACATGAACATGACCATGGTAATACGCACGGGTACACGCAGCCCTCGCACCAACGACAGCTACGCAGACAGATGGGTTCGAAACGTGATGGCTCGCATGTCAACAGACCAGGAGACGAGTATGTCACGAGGGACAAGAGAGATGGCGGACATGGATGTAGATTTGTTTGAGCGCGAAGGCCTAGATGAAGCGACAGCAGCCTACACAACTGACGGAGAGCACAGCATGTCGACTTCCTCGGGACGCTATTATGGCAGGACAATGTCAGAACGGAACGCCTTCCTCGGCTGCGTGGGGTCTTTTGAGAGGAATGCGCTGGCGAGATGCAATGGTGGCAGACACATTGACGTGCCTGAGGAGAAGTTAGCCGCGGAGCATGTCTCAGAGATCAATGTGCTGGCAGCAGGGGATGAGGACAAACTGCAGCAGCGACGAGGGGGCAAGAGGGGCCAGCTTCGCAAGACGATCATGTCCGCTGTGCGGGTGCGGGTTAGGAAGAGTTTTCAGAGGATGAGCATGCTGTTGAGAAGTGAGAGAGGCTGATATTTTGCTGAAGATGAAGTCTGCACGTCTTCTAGGACTTTGGATAGGGCTCTTTTTCTTCTCTTCTAGCAAAGGTTGGAGTTGATTGAATTGTGATGGATATTGATGGTTTGATGGTAAGCGATTGGGTATGTTATCAGAGGGGAGGGATAATGACTTCTAGCTACGGAAAACATGTCAAGGTTATCTATCCACTGTGGGCCAACAAAATTTGAGAGGATCAGAGACGATGAATGAAGTTGTAGGGACGGTAGAAAGACAGCGACGTGAAGGGAAGCGCTAAGCCTAAAAGGGATTAAAAGCGGTCAGCTTCAGGTCCTCCCACTTCGGTTTCGGCAGTTTTTTGATAACTGAAATCCAATCCTCTCCTATACAACAGCTCCCCTCCTTGCTCTTCTGTCCTCGTCCCTTTGAAGAACATCGAGAACAGAATACCGCAACCATGCAGGCACCAGTAGTCGTGATGAATACCAATGGTGGTGAAAGACAGGTTGGCCGTAAAGCGCAGCTGTCGAATATTGCCGCCGCAAAGACGTACGTGGGATTCCATCCGATCATACAGCTCACCCGCTCTCGATTCTAACGTGGATGTCGTGGCTACAGTGTTGCGGATATTATCCGGTCATGCCTGGGACCCAAGGCTATGTTGAAGATGCTTCTGGATCCGATGGGAGGTATCGTCCTGACCAACGACGGCCACGCCATTCTCCGAGAAATTGAGGTGTCGCACCCCGCCGCGAAGAGCATGATCGAGCTCAGCCGAACCCAAGACGAGGAAGTTGGAGACGGAACCACGACGGTTATCATTCTTGGTACTCTACCTTACCCTGGCTTGCTAATTACATGCTGACCGTGAAAGCCGGTGAAATGCTTGCCCAGGCTCTCCCCCAACTCGAACGCAACATCCACCCCGTCGTCATCATCTCGGCCTTCAAGCGTGCGTTGGCCGATGCTCTTGCCATTGTGGAGGAGGTCTCGGTGCCTGTGGATATCGACGACGACAAGGCCATGTACTCCCTCATTGAATCCTCGATCGGAACAAAGTTCTCTTCCAGATGGTCGGAGCTGATTTGCAGCCTGGCCTTGAATGCTGTTCGGACGGTCTCCTTCGACGCCGGCGGTGGCAAGCGGGAGGTTGACATTAAGCGGTACGCCCGTGTTGAGAAGATTCCCGGTGGTCAGATCTCCGATAGCGAACTGGTGGCCGGGATAATGATCAATAAAGACATAACCCACCCGAAGATGCGAAGAAGGATCGAGAACCCCCGCGTCGTCTTGCTGGACTGCCCGTTGGAGTACAAGAAGGGTGAATCTCAGACCAACATCGAGGTCTCCAAGGAGGACGACTGGAACCGTATCTTGCAGATTGAAGAGGAGCAGGTCAAGCACATGTGTGATGCTATTATCGCCTTGAAGCCCGATGTTGTCATCACCGAGAAGGGTGTCTCTGGTAAGGAACTATTGCTTTCTTCTTTTCGTCCTCTCCCGTTCCTGTCTAACCATCTGGCAGATCTTGCCCAACATTATTTGGTGAAAGCCGACATCACCGCACTCCGCCGAGTGAGAAAGACCGATAACAACCGTATTGCCCGCGCTACCGGTGCCACTATCGTCAACCGTGTCGACGACCTCCAGGAATCCGACGTCGGGACCGGCTGCGGACTGTTCGAAATCGATAAGATCGGTGATGAATACTTCACTTTCCTACGGGAATGCAAGAACCCCAAGGCTTGCTCCATCATCCTTCGCGGTCCCTCGAAGGATATCATAAACGAGGTCGAGCGGAACTTGCAGGACGCCATGGCCGTGGCCCGCAACGTTATTTTCCACCCCCGCTTGTCCCCTGGCGGTGGTGCCATTGAGATGGCCGTCTCCGTCAAGCTGAGCCAGCTGGCCAAGAGCATCGAGGGTGTCCAGCAGTGGCCCTACAAGGCCGTGGCCGATGCCATGGAAGTCATTCCCCGAACACTAGCACAGAACGCCGGCGCCAGCCCTATCCGCGTGTTGACCCGTATGAGGGCCAAGCACGTCGAGGGCGAGACCACATGGGGCCTTGACGGTGACTCGGGTAACCTGGTCGACATGAAGGAGTACGGTGTGTGGGAACCCGAGGCGGTTAAGCTCCAGAGCATCAAGACTGCTGTTGAGGTAAGTTGATATCAATATTGCTACTGTTTACAATCACTAACTTCTTGGATAGTCCGCGTGCTTGCTTCTCCGTGTTGACGACATCTGCAGCGGCAAGAGCGCCCAGCAAATGGGTGCTCGTGCTGGCGGTGGCGATGAGTAAAGAGAACAAGATACAGGAATAAAAATGCGTACCTAATGCTGCACGACAAACCTTTGGATCTTCTTTGTATATCCTAGACTTCAAAATTACATGGGTATCTTCTTCTATCGTACACTGTATCCTGGATAGTACAGTCTGGTAGTATTCTTCGGTCGTAACCAGCAACCCCCTAATCATCGTGAATGATCAGACCCGGCGTCTCCTCCGCCTGTGCAGATTCCCCTGTAGTCCCCTCCCCATCCCCAGAAGCAGCTTCTCCAGTCGACGCCGTAACCGTCGCATCGCCACCCTTCGCCTTATCCCCATTACCCCCCTTCTTCGCATTCTTTTTCTTCTCCCTCCTCCGCCGATTCTTCTCCGTCTTCTCCTCATCCTTCCTCCTCGTCTCCTCCCTCTGTCTATCCCACTCCTCGTCCTCCTTTTCCTTATCCACCTCGCCCTGCATCAACCTCAGCCGCTCATACTCGCGCCGCCGACTCGCTTTGTAAACGTGAAACTCGCCGGAACCGGCACCAGCCGAGGAACCCTGCACGTTGGCCACGATCTCCGGCGGGGCAGGAAGCGACGCAGAAGTTTTTTGGAGCGAGGTCCCCGGCAGACGGATTTCTTTCGAGGGGTCCTTGAAGAGGGTTTCGATCTTCGAGGCTTGTTCGTTTTGCGCGGTCACGGCGCGGCGTTTCACGGGGCGTTTGCTGCGCGGGTCGGCGCTGGTGGGGATCGATTCGGGGCCGGGTTCCGACATTTCGTTCTCGATTTGTTTGTTCGTTTGTTCGTTTGTTCGTTTGTTCGGAGGTGGTAGAGGTTTGTTGGTCCAAAGGGGGGAGGGAGTTGGTTTAGGGTGGATGGGTTGGTTGGTTGCGCTGGTGATACCACGTAGAATCGCGATTCTTGGGGCGATGAATTTGATCTCAGGCAAGGTGGGATGGTGTAACTCGGGACCCGACACGCGTGCTTGCGCTAATCAAGAATCGTCGTCTGTCGCAGCTACTTTATATGCAAACGAAGAGGCGAAATGATCAAACCGGAATGCGACCACCCGGCAAAATTAGTTTAGTTCGGGAACTCCGCCAGGCGCGCCTACCGATCACTAACATCATTGGCCCACACCCTCCTAGTCATTCTCCTAAAGGAACAATCACGCAGAAGTACTCCGTACCATCTTCTTTGTTCTTTGTTGCCCATCGATATTGACCCGTCATAATTAAATGACGCTAAGGCCTGGGCTAGACAAGGTATCTAAACATGTGACTGTCCATGTTACCAGGAGTCGCGCGCGCCGCGCGTTCTCCTTTTTTCTGCCACACTTCTCATAAATCTTCCATTTCACTCTTGGGTCTCTTTTGGTCGTGCTGCTTACAGCTGATTTCCACTTCCATTCTACTCTCTTTTGCCGTCATACTAGCCATCTGACCTCCTGTCGTAGCCCGGCGTTCGCTGCTATGGCTTCTACTATGCATGCCGCTACAAAGGTCAGTCATTGTATCTGCTACTATCTGACTTGCATGAAAGCTAACAGGCATGGCAGTTTGATAAAAGTGACGTCGCTCATGTGAAAGGAAAGCCTCATTTGTTGGGAACAATCATTGTAAGTGGAAATTGAAGCCAAATGAGGGAAGGCTTCAGCTAATCTAGAATCGATAGCGGACTTATTACGAGGTCTGCTGTCTCGCTCTCTATTTCCGGCTGCTCTGAACTAACCTATGACAAGGCCGACGAGGAGGCTCGGACAGGAGGCCTGGTTTTGTGCCATACATCCGTGCCGAAGGATGTTCTTACTGCGTTTGTGCAGACCCAAAGAGTGTGTACCAAGGCCTTTATGTCATTGTTGTCCTTTACCGTTTTCCTGGTGATCAGGTAGCTGACTATTTAAAACCACCAAGAGGTTATGTCTTCGTCGAGTTTGTGAAAATCTGCCATGGAAGTTCCCTCATCCATGAAGACGACCTCGAGCTCGTCGACCGGATGTTTGAGATAGGCTTCCGCGTCAAGAAAAATCTCCGAAGTCCTTTTGCTGGTACGGTTATCAACGCGTCGGTGAAATGTAGTCTCCAGCCGATCGCCTATCAACCATTCGATCAGCAAACTGGAGACCACGGCCCGTTGAAGTTCTCGGAAAAGCCGGGCGGTTGCGCCGTCTGGCCATCAATTGTGGATTCGAGTGATGACGGTCCTCCTGAGCTACATGACGTGCCAATGGCAGAGCTTACCGGATATGAGCCGTTCTGCGGAAATGACTTCATCGTCTATCGGGAGAAAGTCGGAAAAGTCAAGTCTGTTGAGCGCGAAGCGGTCTTGCTGCTTCCCATTCAGAAAGTTATTTCAATTCACGATTACAACCGCATTGAAACTCCCATTTTTAGTGGTGAGCAAGATATTGTAGTGGTGCCTGAAAACCCTGATTCAATCAATAAGTATTCTCTGGTTGATGGCCGATACATTTGGTCAACAAAAGGGGAACCGGCATTTCCCGGTCAGTATGTTATGACGCCTGCAACTAACCTGAATGAAAACGACCTGGGACCGGATACAGACGCATGTGCTGCGCCAGAGGGCTACATATTGGCCACGACTGCAACAAGCTACAATATCGATTGGATCTGTCCGAACGTTTTCGCTGTGGGCGCGCCCTATTGGGGTCCCGGCGGTGAGAGGCTTGGGGCTGTCACAATCCACGAACATGCTGTGAAGTGTGATTTTGGCCAGTTGCCTGAAGGCTCGTTGTCCCAAGAGAAAACCGTCAGAGCTGACACGTGGTTTGAATCCGGGGACTTGGTTCGGTTCCGCGACCCAGCGGATGCGACTCAGACATACCCCGTGTACCGACGCATCTCATCCGATGAGTCCTTCGGATACGACCTGAACCTTTTACGCATCATGTCTACTAAAACGGATGTCACTGTTAAATGGCAAGACGGTAGCACCACTGTCGAAGATGCCACCAGTTTACGCGAGTTCGATGAAGTGGATGAATTATGGCCTGGGACCGTGGTCGCCTTGAAAGAATCGATAGAGATACTTCATAAGCCCCCGCCTCCCAAGCTTATACCTTTGCATCTTAATGAATCCGAGGCCATGGTGGCAAGTTATCGACTAAAGAAAGTCGGCATAGTCCAAACTGTTGATGGCGGCCAAAGAGTAGCTTCCGTCAAATGGTACAAAACCCCGGGCATAGAGCTTACGCAAAAAGGCAATATGATGACTACTAGCTCGTCTTTCGGAATACTCGGTTTGGATGTGACAGATGTGTCTATCTACGAGCTCGTTGCCTACTCGTGCTTAAACCCTTTGATTGACGATAAGGTGCTTATTGTTCCTGACACCGTCCACAAGGCCACATTGCCATTTTACGACGAGGATATGAACCGAGCGTCTGCGGGCCTCTGTAAAATGGACTTCATTATGCCGAGCACATTCTCCGAGACGTCGCTTTACCTTGGGTTAATGAAGATGAGCATCGCACACACAGCATGGTTCAGGGATTCAGTCGCCATCGATGCCGCTCCCGTGCCTTCGCAGATTGACTTTGGTCACACGGATTTCAACGGCAACGCCAACGCGAGCTTTTTCGGATGGATTGTTTCCATAGACACTGACGGACTTATTACGTTCCGGCTAGCTGCTGCTAATCATTGCCGTGATATCCGTGTTTCGCTAGAGAGGCTGATGCTGGTGATTGACAGTAATGCGATGTCAGGATCAATAGTCTAGTTAATTCTGTCCATGCTCTCTTAGATGGAATCCTGAGTTCCGATAGCCCTACCATTGATCCCTCTGCGTTAAACGAAATTCAAAAATTTTTCTCCACGGGATCAGATACCGAGATGGATGGAGATAGCAATAATGAAAACCTCGAGGACGGTATCAACGCGGAGATTGAAATTGATGGTGGAACTCATGAGCTCAACGATGATCGATCCGAGGGACCTGTGACGGCTGACATTATACCTCCTGAGGGTCCCGAAACCAATGAGGAATCCGAAGTCTCTATGGATCTTACAGAAACGTCCCCAGTTTCGGGAGAAGCTGCTACTCAGTCCTCTTCATCAGCAGGATTCCCTCCAGCGTTCGCGGTGTTAGAAGGTCCGCCTCCTTCAGACCATCATTTCTTAATCGAGCAGGTAGGCAGTCCCGGTATGATTGTCAAACGAATTTATAAAGAATACGGGATTCTCCGCTCTTCACTGCCCCCAGGCATAGCCGTGCGAGCTTGGGAATCGAGGGTTGATCTCCTGCGGGTTTTGATAATCGGCCCCCAGGGAACACCATATGAGTATGCACCGTTTGTAATTGACTTTCACTTCGGCAATACATTCCCAGACTCGCCCTCGCCTCCGACATGCTTCTTCCACTCGTGGACCAACAACTCTGGACGGATCAACCCAAATTTGTATGAGGGGGGAAAGATTTGCCTGAGTATCCTGGGGACGTGGGCAACGAAGAATCCGGAGGAAGGCTGGTCAGCTGCCATTTCAACGGTCTTGCAAATTATCATGGGACTTGTGCTGGTAAAGGCACCATTTTACAGTATGTTGTTTCCGTTCTTTCGTTGATATGGATAGTTCATTCGTACTGACTTTTTCTTACCAGACGAACCTGGCTTTGAGGCCTTTGCGGAAGGGGACAATGAGCTCATCCAATCCATGCAGTACACAGAGAAGACATTCTTGACGACCCGCAAGTTTATCCAGCGTGCGCTTGAGCATCCTGTCGCTGGCATGGAGGATGTTTTGACGTGGCACTACCTTCCGGCCTCGACGCCGCAGGATGGGGACAAGGTGCGCCCACAGTTGTTGCACAAAGCTATCGAGGAAAGCCTAAAAATGATCGAGCACCATAATCGTACGGCGCCCAGCGATGAGCTTGATGAAACGAATGTGGCATTGGCCTTTATCCCGCGTCTCAGTCTGGGGGCTGTGGTCATGCTGCGGAAGCACATCGCTGCTCTGGAACGCATTGAGTCCACCCCGAATGCCCAAGCCGCTTGTTAGGTTCTGTCTGTGCTTTAGTTATACGGTTGAGAATTAATAAGAGACCAGGTGTGGTTGCTGAATCTATGGTTTTTGCGATAGTTATGCAGGCCCTTTTGTATTGCACCTAGTACCTAGCTTCTTGCTCGATCAAATAACAAAAGACAGATCTTAAAAAGATCACGTTTGAAGAGACTTAAAAGCCATGTAGCCAAAAACAACATGAAGTAAACAATAATAGCGACCGCAACAACCGCCATCACACATGCAGTTGAGACCGACATCGTTCGTTGCGGGTTGAGTTGATCAACCGTACGGCGGTCGGCTTCCGCCTTTTCCTCTCTCTCTTTCTCTCCTCCCTCTCCTCCGACTTTCATCCATCCATCCTTTTTCTTTCTTTCTCTTCCACCCATCTGGGATCAATAATCTGTCTCATTAATAGTCTCTATCGAGTCCAAGTTTATCTTACGACGCATATCGTTGTGTCGAATTTGTAATTGCGTCAGTCGGTGTTGAACACTTTTCATTTCTTTCTTTTTTCCGCGACCCGAAGCAACGCGCGAGTTGCCAACAAACATGCCTTCTTATCGTCTGGGTGAGTTTTTCCTCGGTTCTATTCATCCGTTTCATTCGTCAATTTGATGGATCTATCCTGTGCGATTCAGTCTTTCCGCGCGGTGATTGATGTCATTGGGATTTCTGTTCTTTTCGAGGGACTGTTTCCCATTCCGTCGTGTCTGTTTGCTTGCTGCATTGTTCGCATCTGCCTAACGTCATCTTCACTGCCAATGTCAACGTCAATGTTCTCTATCTTCTACGAGTTTTCTGTCTGTTCTCTCATTGTTTTTGTATCTTCTGCGTTTTTCTACTCGCCAATTTCCAATGCCTAAAACTATCTGAAAAGCTCTGGAAAAATGACCTCACTAACAACCCCACAGAAGAAGCATCCACTGGCCGAGCCGGCTGCCAGAACAGAGAATGCAAGGAGGCCAAAGCCAAGATCCTCAAGGGCGAGCTGCGCCTCGGTACTTGGGTTGATACCGAACGATTCCAGAGCTTTTTCTGGAGACATTGGTATGTCCTCTATACTCGTGCCTTATCTTTGTGAAAGTAAACGCAACACTCAAACTAATCTTCTATACAGGGGATGTGTGACACCCAAGATCGTCAGCCACATGCAAGAAACTATCGCCGATGAAGGCGACGGTGAATTGTCTACCATCGATGGCTTCGAGGACTTGTCTGAAGAACATCAGGATAAGGTCCGCAAGGCTGTCGAGCAGGGCCATGTTGACGATGAAGATTGGAAGGGGGTATGTTCTCTTGAGCTTTTGTTCTAAGCCGCGCTTCGGATTGATGATATGCTGATTGAGTCCCGTTAGGATGTGGAGATGAACAGACCCGGCAAAAATGGGTATCGTAAGCGCGTGACCAAGAAGGCCAAGGCCGATGAGGTATTTTCCTATTTCGATCTATATCCCATAGTATGATTAACAATGACCAGGATGATGAACCTGCGGAAGAAAAGGAACCCGCCAAACCCAAGAAGCGCACTGCCAAGGCGGCCAAGAACGATGAGTCCGACGATGAAGCTCCCAAGGCCAAAAAGACCAAAACGGCCGGTCGGTCCAAGAAGGTCGTCGAGAGCGAGGGAGAGAGCGAGGGCGAGAACAGCGAAGCTGCCACCCCTGCCAAATCCAAGGCCAAGCCGGCCGCCCGTAAGGGACGCGCCGCTGCTAAGGCAACCCCGGAGAAGAAGGCCACTGCCGGCACTAGAACTGGCGGCAGACGCCAGAAGAAGGCCGTCGCGGAGGAAGAGGGTGACGCTGAAGCTCAGGCCGAACCTGAGCCCGAGCCCGTCGTGGAGGAGAAGCCCAAGCGCGGCCGCAAGAAGAAGTCTGCTTAGCTTGCTTAGCTTGGCTTCAGCAGTTAGTCATGCATGGCTGTTCTTTGTGTCGTGTTCTTAATTCTATGATTTCTCTTTTTCTTTCAGCGCAGTGGTGACTATGGTGTGTTTTGTCGATGTTTGAGTTTGATATCTGGTTGTTGTCTAGGTCGTGGGGAGTCGGGGAGTCGGTGTCAGGGTTATCTATCTGTGCATTGCATGTTGTTTCGGAAAAGTGTCTTATGGACGTTGCTATTTGTGGTCGAACATACTGTCTGCGTCTATTTCATCTGTATAAGTGCATTGAAGCCATTTGAGGAATCGAGTGATTTCTCCCATGTTCATATTCATGCGTTCTTTTCGGATCGACTAGGGGTATTTTCCACTTCCAGCTCTCAAACCCCTTCCTACGGAGCCTCGGTAATACAAATCCTGAAAGAGCGAATGTGACGAAAGAAGAAGATATGATTCGATCATCTGGCGGGAGGTCTGAGTAACATAAGCCCTTAGTATCCGGTGAATATCAGTTCTCCCGGATTAGAATCGGGCAATCGACGACTGGTTCTAAGTATAAGCTGGATTAAATTCTAATCTACTCCTTGTAATCTTTCTAAGGAGATTTGACGTCATCTTCTGCAATACACTCCGTATACCCCATAGTTCCTGGATGGTTTTATTATTAATTCGTCCGGCGCCGATGAGTACGTCATGCGCTGACAAATGGCGAAGCAGTGAATGATAAACTATAAGTAGAACTATAATTAGAAGTCGATTTCCCCGGTTTCTGTCGATCCTTTTCTGATATTAGCCCACCCCTCATAGTACATACAGCCATCTTCACATCAAACATGTCCTCCACTACCACCACCACTCAAACCCAATCGCAAGTCCCACGCGGCCCAACCTCGACTCCTCTAATCTTCTACTCCCCACCAACCGATGGTTCTACACCTTTCAATTATGCCGAGACTCCTCCCCCAGGTGTCCCTCAGCGCAACCACAACGAGGAAACGCACCGCGTGCAACTAACCGATCTCCGAGACGACGACCTATCCCAATATACACGCTCGACCTCGGCATTCGAAATCCTCCAAAAAATGCCAACAAAAACCACCCGCTCGACATTCGCCTCCTCCGACCTCGTCGAGGAACACTACTACCCAGAAGTCATCTCCCTGTTGAGTTGCCCACCTCTCCAAAGATAACTAACCCGGCTACGAAATCAAAGACATCATCCTCTTCGACCACACCATCCGGCTCTCCTCACCTGGTGCATCCCGAGCCCCGGTCCTGCGCGCCCACGTCGACCAAACCCGCTTCGCAGCCACCGAACGCGTCAAGCTTCACGTCACAGACCCAGCGCTGCGCGAAGCCGCACTATCAGGAACCCTCTGCTACCGAATTATCAACGTCTGGAGACCACTGAACGACGGGCCCGTGGAATAGTATAATAGTTATTTATCTTGATATTATAGTAGTGTAAGATATTATTTTATTTAGTTAGTATTATAACTTATATAACGTAATTCCCAACCGAGCGGGCCACCACTTCAATTTCTCCACAACGCTCATGAATGAAGCAATTCAATTATTAACTATGATCCCGAAAAGAAGTCAATCATTGCAAAAATTAGAGAGTTAAGGGGGGAGGATTCTACTAGTGATCTGATTAATCAAAAATTAAGAAATTCGATTAATTCGTCGCGTAGTAGAGCTTTTTTAAATTCCATGTATAATCTTCTAGGTGTGCCTTAAAGGACGCAAATATCGCGTGAAAAAATGTATATATTATTATTGACTATTGCTTATTTAAGAGAATTCGCTTGTGTAATGAATACTCTCGCTAGCTTTGCGTGGAATAGCTCTGAGACCTTTGTATGTTTAAAAAATAGCTAATATTCTTCCTTAAGTAGAAAAATTAACTTAGTATAAGTCTATAGGTAAGAACTGGGTTATCTCTTTCGTCAAATGATATTTTGAGATAAAGATTCGCTTTGCAAAACGATATAATTATTCTCGCGTAAAATGTGAAGATCTGAAGATTATAAAAGTGTGATTTGATAGGGTCGTGGCGAGGTCTAGCTGGGTCTCGAATCTTGCGGGTCTTTGGTCGATAGCAGCCCCTTCATCGTGCGAACAAGCGGCTCAATGCGATATCAACCGTTATCTGGTCATCACGAATTGGAGCCAATCGATCTTATTGTCCGTTCTGAATAGACCCACCTTCACATTGAGCGTTAGGCCCGGGCCGTTGTACTAGGTAACTAATTGCTACTTGTGGACATGAGATGTTGACGAGTGATGGCGCTGTGATTACGTGAATTATGAAGAAGAGGGGATGTATGCTTTCTCAATAACTACCGAGTGGATATTATCGAGATGAAGCTGACACGATAGTACCGAGATAGGTAATTCTAGATTGTGATGTCGAAGTCTGATCAACTACCCAAATAGTTCATGGACATACAGGGCACGAAGTAGACTATGAATGCCAGGAGTCTAAGATAT
Source organism: Aspergillus sp. S1802E (assembly GCA_023627535.1). Taxonomy (NCBI): domain Eukaryota; kingdom Fungi; phylum Ascomycota; class Eurotiomycetes; order Eurotiales; family Aspergillaceae; genus Aspergillus; species Aspergillus sp. S1802E. The sequence goes on from JAMAHN010000027.1 coordinate 364,831, forward strand.
ACGAACAATTTGACCCAAGCTTTGATCGTCTATCTGAATCGGGTGGGATAATGCGAGATGCATGTGTTTAGTTCAAGCCAACTCCAATCTCCAGGATCCCGACGGCCGTCCGTCTTCCGAGAGTTTTCCAAGTCTCTGGGATCCACAGCCTCATGCTACTGTGTGACACGTGTGTGGGAAACATGTTTCAACCGGGCAGAAGGAGACACTCTCTCGCTCACTAGCGCCGACAACGGTTAATTAGTGCCGCATCCAGCGGTCCAGCCGACCGACTGAGCAGCTCTACTCCGTACAAGCCTTCCTCAGGCAAGTCCCCTCCTTCATTAGGAATATGGAAGGGATTTTCCCGACTGGGAAGAGGCTCCTGCGGTCATCCTTTGGCTCGTTATTGACATGGAAACAAATGATGGGCAATCCAGTGAGTGCGGTGTCAGCACCAGGATGTGCACTATGATCGCTAAACCAGTGCATGCTCTAGATGGAATCTCTGTCGAATGGCAACGGCGAGCTTGGGTGGAGACCGCGGGCAAAGATACCAACTATCGCGCAATGTACGAGGCGTCAACAAATAGGGATTGAGCCATTGAGCAGGGGATCTGCAGTAACGCGGCCCCTAGATAAGCGATTAGGGTGTCGGGTTCACCGAGGCTCTGGGCTAGACTTGTTAACTAGTGTTAGCTTCAAAGCCTTTCGTCGATTTGGTTAGCTGTCGAGGGGCTGGACTTGACGCTTCAGAACAGCGACGATAGTCGTGGAATCACCTAGCCAGGCTAATTGTGACTAGTGATTCTTTATCATGCTTAGGGTTTTAAAGAACAAAGCAATTATAGGACACATCACCCCATTTCTTCTGCCCGGGTAGGAATGCGCCGAACACAGGAATGCGGATTTTACCCCAACAGCACGCCATGGTCAAATCTAATCTCAATGGCTGAATGTTTGCCGAACGTTGACGATCTCCCAGGGTGGCTTCATAAATTATTGGCCAGGTTGGTCAAATTTATCAACCAGCGCATGTCAGATATTAGTATGGTCTCCGAAGGTGAGTCCTATCACGCAAACCCATCACATCTGCATGGCGGCTCACGGGCAACGCTTAGGCTGCTGCAGAAGGGCGTGAGATTTGCCACCGGATGCAGGTGGATGCAGGAATGCCGGACGGTCTGGTAGCACTGTATTCGGGTTGAAAGGTGCCGGATGAGTGTAGAGCGATGTCCAGTGGTTGTGTGCGGCTGATATAGGTGCACAACAGGTCGCGAGAGCAGAGTTTGAATCATCAACAGACTTTCGGTAGGAGATAATCGGAAATAAAAGGACGGCTACTGAGCGGCTAACGGGACCGGCAATGTCGCACTAAAAATGAATCACGATGACAACACCTGAGACAAGACGGCTAAAAGACGACAGGCTAAGCTTATCAAACCCCACAGCTTCCCCTCGCGAGGCCTCTCAATCCTAGCAAATCATTGCACGATTCCGATCTCTCGACAGGGGTCTTGGTCGCGGGAGAATCCCTCCCCGACCAATTTCCTCGTTGGCCCGTGTCAGATTTTGCCAGGAAGCGATTCCATGACCGGCCCCTGTCGCACCAGTTCCTTTGATTCGTGGAATACGACTAAAATGGCGCGGAGCACGCCATTATCGCTCGTGCACCTTGGGGTTGCCAACCATGTGGCAGTGTCACCATCCTAACGAAAGCCCATTGTGCAGATTTGGCCTCAAAGTCTACCCCTGCAGCCAATCTCTGGTCGCTCATTTCTGCCTCTTTCTCAACAACTCGGCTCATAGGAACCTCCGCCCCGATTCTGACTTCACCAGAGGATCGTAGTATCAGCGCGGCATGGCAAGCGTACATATATAGGCACCGAAGCTGCTGCGGATGGACGCAAAGATTCTCACTATCCAGAACTCACCGTGTGTAATGGATGAGATATCACCAGCCATGCCTCCCGCCAAAGACACCGAATGCTCAGAAGAAGCTCGAGAGCGCCGTCGCATGCAGAATCGACTGGCACAGCGCCGGTTTCGTGGTCAGTACGACACCCTCGGGAAATGACAAGAAGAAAAAATCAATCACATAATAAGCTCGCCTAAACTGATGGAGGGATACCCTTGATCCAAGCATCGTAGGACGACAACGCCAGCAGAGCGCGAATCCAAGCCAAACATGTATCTTTGCAAGCCCCAATCTCGACATCATGACCCCTGCATTGCCAGACCCACTGCCCACCCCTGACTTCTCTACGCTGTTCGACGGGTCTACGGTCGACCTGGACCTTCAGTATCTGGATACAAATAGCTCGCTACCCACGACCGCCTCCAGCAGTACCCTGCACACCCCGTCAGGATCAACCACCAGTCTCAGCCTACCCAGCACGATACCACTTCCAACTCCAAATTTCGTGTCTCCCGATGATCTAGACATCATAATGTCACCCAGCGACAGCTATCTGCACGGAATATCTAGCTTCGGATCCGACGATCACGAGCAAACGCAAAGAAATGAGCACCAAGACCTCTCCCTACTCCCCAGCTTCAGCCTCCACTTAACCGGTAAAGAACGCCACGACAATGACACAAACGGCTGGCTAAGCACACTCCATCTGGCCGTGCAAAAAGGCCACGACAGCATCATCCGCGTTCTCTTGGAGCGGAACATGGACTGCAACGATCCAGACAGCGACGGACTGACGCCACTCATGCACGCTACGATCCAGGGCCACGAGCGGGCCGTGGCGCTTTTACTCTCCCACGGGGCCTGTGCGGGCAAGCTAGACCATCTCCAGCGCTCGGTGCTCCACTGGGCAGTTCTGCATCGTCGGGACGCTCTGCTCAAGATCATGCTGGATCGATGTTCGGGCGAATGGCGGCTCATCGACGGGTATGATGGGGCGGGGAGGACGCCGCTGCATGTCGCAGTGGAAATTGGGTTCGATGCGGGTGTCGAGATATTGCTTCAATTTGGGGCGAATTTGCATCATCGAGTGAGGAAGCCATGAGAGTAGCTTTATGTTTTCGGTGTCGTTATGCCGTGTGGAAATTATAGATCACTTTACAGATTATGTTCATGTCCAAGACTGCTCTATTCCATCTATTTCTATTCCATCTATTTTCTATTCCATCTATTTTCTATTCCATCTATTTTCTATTCCATCTATTTTCTATTCCATCTATTTTCTATTCCATCATTT
>JAMAHN010000027.1:368116-597475 GCA_023627535.1 Aspergillus sp. S1802E
CTATTTTCTATTCCATAATCATATGTCATGACATAAACCATCTAAAGCTTTGCCCCCAGATTTACATGCACAGCTTTGATGACAGAGTAGGCCTCCATTCCGGCTTGACCAAGCTCACGCCCAATTCCACTTTGTTTCATTCCTCCAAACGGCGTCAACGAGTCACTGTCGTTGCTGCTGTTAATCCAGACCGTTCCAGCTTCGATCATCTTAGCCAAACGATGGCACCTGGTGGTATTCTGAGAAAACACAGCAGATGCCAACCCAAATGGAGAATCATTCGCCTGCTCAATGGCATCTTCTTCGGTCTCGAACGGGGAGATGACGACAACGGGACCGAAAATCTCATGTTGGTAGATGTCCATGTCTCTCGTGGCGTCGCAGAATATCGTTGGCTCGATGAAGTATCTCTTTCCTCCGTTTGTCTTGCAAGTGGACCCTCTCAAGACCAGCCGAGCGCCTTGCTTTTCACGCCTGAATCGATATAACCCATAATTCTGTCATATTGGGTTTTCGAGATCTGCGGTCCTTGAAAGGCCGTTTCAGCGAATGGATCACCGACTTTGCTGGTCTCTTTCGTATAGGACTTGAAAGCGTCAATAAATTGCTGATAGACAGCCTTGTCGACCAGAATGCGACCGTCCCAGAGCAGATCTGGCCCTGATTGCTCATAATACCGCCATGCGCCCACTTCACGGCCTATTCCATGTCGGCGTTCTTGAACACCAACAACGGCAATTTTCCACCTGTCTCTAGGGTGATAGCTTTAAGATTCGAGGCGGCCATCATCATAATTTCGCGACCGGTAGTTGTGCTTCCCGTGAAGGCGATCTTCGAGATATCTGGGTGGCTCGCGATTGCAGCGCCTGCTTCTCGGCCGGTTCCGTTTAGGATGTTGACAACCCCAGGTGGAAAGCAAGCGGCTTTGATGAGGTCTGCTAAGTAGAGAATTGCAATGGATGTAAGCTCGGACGGTTTGAGAATCACCGTGTTTCCACAATGGATAGCAGGTAGCATTCGCATCCTGTAGCTAAATACTTCGAATAATTCCTTACTGCTAATGCTGGGCCCAGGTTCCAAGCCGCCATCATCAGCGGGTAATTCCACGGAATGATCTGCCCACAGACACCGGATGGCTCGCGAATGGTATACGCGAACTTCGAAGGTGTGCTTTATCCGCCCATCCGGCAAAGTACCGCAGACAAGTAACCACTTCAGCGACATCCTCATTCAACGCGGCAGAGTACGGCTTTCCGCTGTCCCATGCCTCAAGGGTCACTAGATCGACTCTGTTCTCTTCGACCAAGTCACTGAGCCTTCGGAGTAATGATCGAAGTATCTCGAAATTTGTTGGAAAAGCTGAAGCTATTGACAAACTATTTCATGGGATTGTGGCTGCACTATTGCTTAGCTAGGCTCTTGCTTAGGGATCCGATATATATTCCGCCAACCGGATGAAGTACCTGCCACATTTAATTACAATCACGATAACATCTCTCTCGATAATGTTAGTTTCTGCAATATTACTGTGACCTACACGCATCCGGCTTATGATAACCTGATTATTATTGAGATATGGTTATCTGAGCATTAGAATTAGCAAATCTAAATCACAAAAAATAGAGAATAGAACGCCGGCTAGTTTATACTACTGATTTCTTTACATCGAGTGCTATTAGCGAAGGCTATACTGCTATAATAACCGATGCTAGCCTTAAATTCGGATTTTTTTCTAAATTTATAGGCGCTTAAAGGTCTAGGAAACGTGAACCTATATAATGTGTAAAAACCTAGACTATATCTCTCTAAATAATCAAGCTATTATCAGTAAAAGCCTGGTAAAGAGTTTTTACGGCCGTAATACTTTTTATATCTACTAGAGCGGGTGTTATTAGGAAGAAAGATAAAGACTTATACTTGTCCAGCAATATCCCACGGCGTACGATAGTTTTACAGCCTCTATATTAGCTCTGTATTTTACAGAGTTAGCAGCATTTATATATTATCCTCTTTTAGTCTAAGAACGATCCAATTCTTTAGTATCTTCTCTGTCCTGTGAACTAGAATATATTATCGCATAAGCTATCGTACACTGTGATTCCGACGATAGCATTACTGATGGGATTATTTCCGATCCTACAGCATATAATTATAACGCTTTGTCTGCGGTTAGTAAATTATTTAACTACTTATTTATTAGAAGAACCCAGAAGGTCAGCAAATCTGCTGCTTTAATAGCCAATGCGGCCTAGGCTGGGCCTCGAACAGCAGATGACGAGTTCCTGTGATATGGCTTCAACCGCGGGTCTGACATTACCTCTTTTAGAGCCAACCCCCAGTGCAAACAACACCAACAGCAAGTCGAGCGACCTATGATTCCGGCTATTTGTGGCCAAAGACGTGAACTTCGACTCGAGCAAACTCACCCCCCTTAAATACGAACGCTATTTCTGCCATGGTGTTCAAGAATATGCTGGTCTTCTGGATGCAGACTCTCCCGATCTGACCGACTTTAGAAAAGCAGGTGGAACGCTCAATTCATACCATGGCATGGTACATTGTACTATCCCTCAGCTCTCCTCACAACGGCTTCAATATCATAACTCACAGTGCATGTACACAGGCCGACCAGTCAATTCCGACGAAACGTTCCGAGGAATACTATCGCTATTTCGAGGCTCCAGGCCTGGGTCACTGCTCCGGAGGAAAGGGAGGACAACCACTCACGACATTTGATACTCTCCGCCGTTGGGTAGAGGAAGGTGTTGCGCCGGAGACACTGCCCGTTCATTTCAGTGCCGGCAATGGAACAGAAAGAGAACGAATTCTATGTCCGTACCCTGCCAAAGCAATCTATAATGATAATGAGTCGTTTGAATGTGTCAGCAACAACACAAAGTCTGCATTCTGAATACTGATGTCTGATCATTATCCTCGGGAAGCTTTCTTCCCAGAAAGCAAGACTAAACACATCGCCTGAACTTGAACATTCTTTCTTCTTTCTGTATATCGGTCGTTACTACTTTTTCTTTTGTTCTCCCACTTCTCGTTTCCAGTCGAACCAAACCTGGCCGCATCCGGTACCAATACTTCCTTCGTTTTTGTTAGACACTTCTTTTGGATTTCCCCCTTTTGTCGTACGCTCCCTTTATTGACTTAATATAGATAATAAGGAAACGTGTATTTCTCCTGTTTATTTGGGTTGCCAAATTATAATTTTGAACAACACAATATACTATCAGCCTCGGACCTTGAGCATTGTTCTTTCCGTACTCTGCCAGCATCAGTGAGCCGTTTATCTCTGAGAAACTGCCACAGGGAGATAATTTGCTGCCAGGTTCTCTACTAGAAGCTGGGGGGCAAGTCGTGTAAGCTAGTCCATACTCCGAGACTATGTTGGGAAAAAGTGGCAGGAATGAAAGAGAATTTCTAAGAGTCAGGGACTTTTCTACCAGTTCATGGATTACATGACAATGCGCATTAATTAAACATTACAACTCATGCACATTCGCAAAATTCTGAAAAAGGTATTTAAAATCCTAGACTAAGAACCAGATACAATGTGATCACCCAATAACTAACTCTCACGACAACAATCACTAGTGTGGTCTCCCTCATGACTCCCTCCCCTCCCTTGAGTTGAGGTTATTTGTGCCAATGCAAGAGACGGAGCACATCTACCCTAAGCCCGGAATCTCACCCGAAGCCCTTGACTACCTGGAGTCGGGAACGGAGCAATGAACTCCCGAGTAGCATCGATGTCCCTGGCACGAAGGGTATCATACAGCTCCATCGTGGGCCCATCCTGGCCGCTGTACCGGTCGTACTTCATAAACAGGGTGGCAAGGGTAAGAGCCAGCTCGCGTCGCGCAAGAGCCATTCTGTGTTGTCAAAAGCGAGGTACGTTAGCGGCCGATGTTTCCACCTGTAAGAAGACTCCAAAAGAACGACAGAGTCAAGCGACTGGAGATTAGTAGACAATTGGGGGGATGACAAACCCTAGACAATTTCTCGATCCTCTCCCAAACCCAATAAAATACCTGGACAGCTTTGGATTCTCATTCCACCGCTCAGGCCTGAATGTATACGGATCCTCAAAATAATCCGGGTTCATGTGCACGTCCATCGGAGACATGCTGTACACGGTCCCTGGGGGAACAGAGTACTCAATGGCCGTGGCCGGATCAGTGTAGACAATAGGAACCTCAGGAGAGACGCGCATCTGTCGGCTCATGACGCCTGGGTGGCATCTGATAGTCTCCTGGATGATGGCGCTGAGATAAGGAAGAGCCTCGACATCACCCAGAGCGGCCACGCCATCTGCAGAGGGGGAGTTTAGCGTGTTGAGTTCCGCTTTGAGAGCAGCGCAGACGCTCGGGTTTGCGAGAATTTGAAACAAAGCTGCATGCATGGTCCATGCTAGATGGTTTAAGCGTCAGTATATCTTACTGGTTAGGAGAACTGCTGTGGAGATCAAAAACTAACCAGTCGTTCCTTCGCCAGCAAAAACTACCAGCTGAGCCTCGCCAGCCATTCGGGCATCGGTCTTATCTGAGTCAGGCAGCTTGCTGCTCAATATGCCCTCGAAAATCGTGCGTTTGATTCGTTGAGGGTCCGGTGAGCGCCGTATATCTCGCACTGCATCAATCCACCACTGCCAAATATATTCGTCAATCTAAAAGAACTTGAATAAATACCGAATTGTCACCCACGTCACGACGATCTCGCATGTCAATCATATGCGGGAACAGAATGTTCACAATCCACCTGGGAGCGCTAGTGAACAGACCCATCAACCAGGGAAACACCTTGCCCATGTGAGTGAGCATAAATAGCTCATCACTAGCGTCGAAGCCAACTTTGCCATAGTCGGGCGCATCCAGCAAATTCAGACATTGATCGAAGGAATAGTACGTAATCAGATCACTCGCAAGGGCTTTGAAAATGTAATGAACTGGCACTATCTCCTGCGCCCGACCATGTTGGTCTAGACGCTTGAGCAAGGTGCCCAGATTCTCTTTCAAAATGTTCTCCAGTCGATGCACGCTTGCGGGGGAGAAGAACGAGCTAACAGCGTTGCGGCGCTGTCGATGCTGGTCGTGATGAATAGTGGAGAAAATGGAGTCAGGAGCTATGGAATATGTGGTTAGTCTATTTGAGCATTCATTAAGACACAAATTGGCAAGTAGTAATGGAGAATGAATCGAAGACAGGATCACCCACTGCCCGTCCGAGTGTGCAGCCATGTCGGTTTGTCTGTTTTCCTTCCTCCCTGTGGAAATATGGCGTCGATAATCTCGGGATCATCAAAATGAACCTCATCTGGTGTGATGCGAACAATTGGCCCTTGAAACAGATGTCAGCGAGCGGTTGGTGGCGTATCGCAGGATTCGTTCTTGGGGGCTAAACCGTATTTTTTGTGCAGCTCCTGAACGTGGCGGAACATTTGACCTCCTAGCCAAGCCTCATAGTAGGCTTCATATAAGAAGGTGATAGCTGACGACTTTTATTCAGGATCCTGCTTTTACTCCCAATATCGGAGGAGATATCCTACCTGCCAGCCGAGGGCCCGGAATACGTGCTCTAGCGAGCTTGGAGAAATATACTGCAGAGAACGTTAGTCTATGAGATCCAAGAAAAGGATCCTCATCACCCACGTCGATGGACTGCGATGAAGCCATAGTACAGAAATAGCGACGCCAAAGATACATAGATGGTCTCGATCCTCCAAGTCATAGCGGCCCATTGTACCGTTCTCTCTGTGAGCGTAAACATTTTGGCAAGACCGGCCAAGCTACCCAATTCAAACAAGCCTCTTGGGTAGGATCGAAGGATTTTTGAATGGGAAATAACTAGCTCTCACCGATTGCTGACAAGCGCCTGGGCGCTATAAGCTTAGAGTAAGCGTGCATATAAGCCCTCGGGTAGGCGTCTAAGCGTGCATTGGACCCGCCCCATTATCAAGGCGTGATTATTCTACAATCTCAACGGTTTTGTTGCTCAAAACCCTCGTTTTTAGGGCTCGACAGGGCCCGCTACCCTTTTGATACCATCTTCTGTCTCTGGTTTACAGCCCTCTAGTCATTCCCCTGTCCTTGCGCAAAGCACGGACAAAATGGCTAACATAACCGACTACGCATTTGTTCCTGAATTCTACTACACCGATCGAATTCAGTATGTTCAATATGTCTCCGACCACCTAGGAGTATTCGCTCTGCTAGCAGTGGGATTTGTTTTCCTGGTGCACCGATGGCTCCTCCCGCGGCCGATTCCCGGAATTCCATACATGGAAACTTCGGCGCATAGCATCCTGGGCGACATTCCGGCTATGATCACACACATCAAGGCCACTGACGGAACATTCGCAACATATCTCCGGTCGGTAATGGAGCGACTCAACTCTCCCGTGGTGCAGATATTCATGTTTCCCTTCGGCAAACCACTGGTGCTGCTGGGCGACTTTGCCGAAGCCCAGGATATGCTGCTGCGGCGCGATCATGAATTCGAGCGATCGGCGACGCTCGGCGATTTGCTTTTGGGTATCCTGCCCAAGCATCATGTTCATCTGCCGACTGGGAAGCAATGGAAAGCTCAGAGAGCGTTGATTCGCGACCTGATGACACCTAGCTTTCTACATAATGTGGCGGGTCCAGTGCTCTATGACACTGCCTCTGACTTGATGGAATGTAAGAGACGCCCCCAAAGCATGTATGACCTGAACTGACATGGAATGATACACCATAGTATGGCGAACAAAAGCTCGGATTGCTGATGGCAGACCTTTCGATGCGCATGAGGACATCTACCACTTCGCCCTCGATGCCATGTCGTCGTTCACTTTTGGACATGGATTCGACACTAGCAGTGTGCGACCTACCACCGAGGCAGTGCGAGGTCTAAATGCCGCTGCGCAGGAGAAGCTGAAGAGCAAAGGCAGCAAGGAAGATCCTGTCGCCTTCCCCCACGGAAAAATGCCCGACTTGATGTGGGCATTCATGGAGTTGACCGAGCTAGTGGCCTACTTGCTAGGTAACCCGTTCCCTCACCTCACATGGTCGTACGTCCTGCGCAAGCCTTCTTCCAGAAAAGCTCGTAAGATCAAAGAGAACTTCATACGCTCTGAAATCTCGCGTGCCGTGGAGCGTTCCAGCAAGAAGGGTCAACAGCCAACCTCTGCGGTAGACCACATGGTGTTCCGCGAGAAGACATTGGCCGAGAAAGCGGGCCAGAAGCCCAACTTCCACTCGCAGTTGATGGTCGATGAGATCTTTGGAATCGTCTACACGGGCCACGAGACAACCAGTACTATGCTCAGCTGGGCCGTCAAGTATCTGGCCGACTCGCCGACCACCCAGATCCAGCTCCGCGACGCCCTGCACGACGCTTTCGCTGACGCCAAACGCGAAGGACGCCCGCCCTCGGTCCAAGAAATTACGAGCAAACAAGTGCCTTGGCTGGAGGCAACCATCGAAGAATCTTTGCGTTGCGCCTCGGTTGCTCCCACCATCGACCGCATGGCCACCCGCGACACCCAAATCCTAGGCTACCATATCCCCAAGGGCACTGTGGTCTCCCAGCTCTGCTCGGGTCCCAGTATTACATCGCCTGCTTTCGCCATTGATGAGTCCCTACGCAGCCCTAGCAGTCTCGCAGCTCGTCGCAAGGGCGGACTGGTGCCGCCGAACTGGCAGGGCCCTGACATCGGAGTGTGGAGGCCCCAGCGCTGGCTGGTTACTAGCGACGATGGCCAGGTTGAGTTCAACCCCAACGCGGGACCTCAGGTTGCTTTCGGACTGGGCACGAGAGGATGCTATGGCAAGCGGTTGACGTACGTTGAGTCGCGTATTGTGTTGACTTTGCTGCTATGGAATTTTGAATTGGTGCAGTGTGCGCCGCAGATTTCGAGACTGGCTGCGAAGATGACTACGGCTAATGCGCCGAGAGATTGCTATATTCGCCTGCGCGAATTGGATACCACTGCTTGAGATGATTGCTGATATCTTACTGTATGCTTTTTGCACAGGAAGGAGTGGTCTGACCGTGCTATGCCAGACTATATAGACAAATCTGCACTAAGACTCCATAGTAAAATACTACAAATTTTATGACAATCTTCTCATGAGTTATTTTCGTTAAAAAATTTAAAGAAAGGTCTTCAGCGAACACAATGATTGCACCTATAACTATGCACTAGATGCTGAATGTTAACAAGAATGACCCAATTCGGCTTCTTATATAAATGGCGATCAACACTTGTCAAACCCGTACACTAGATTAAAGATTGTCTAGAAAATTCAAGATCTAACGATATAATTAGCATGGACTTCGGCCTGTTAACCATTCAAAAGTTTATTATCTACTGGATACATTTCGAACACACCATCCGATCGGTTTAGCTGGTTGATGCAGAACTCATAGCATGACATAAATAAATCTAAATCTTTGACTCCCTCGAAACAATGCCAATATCTCCCCCTACCTGCTCAGTCTCCCGACCTGCACGCGCCAGTTTGAATCCTCCTTCACAGAGCGTCTGAAAAACACCATTGGGGTCATACTTGCGCGCTACGGCCCGCATAAACCGTAGATTCTCCGGTCCGTAACTAGGCAGGGGGTCCTGAGTCCCGTCCGCGTAGTTTAGATACATCCATGGTAGGTTCCCATTGCCGTCATGGAGAGATGCCGCAAACGACTTGACCGCCTCAACCCACTTACCAACAAGGCCATGCGCAATCCTCTCCAGCTCCGGGGTACGTACTTGCGCGACAGCCAGCCACAGCAAAGCACTGTGAGATTGCTTATCAATGCCGAGGATGTTACCGGTAGTAGACCTGGATTTAGATAGCTGGCCAAAGAGCGCGGGAAACGGCTGGAAGAGACATTGCGTGACGAAATCTCCATCGGGGATGAGGGCTTTTAGGTGCGCAACGAGATCTTCGTGGAGCTCTGCTGCCTTTGAGACGATGCGAGGGTCGTTCTTAAATGTGGCGGTGAACCATACGTTACTAGAACACAAAAGCAGAAAAGGTTAGCGAAAAATGGAAGTGTGACGAGACAAAGGGATGGACCATGATACTTACTAATATCCCTGCGCTTGAGTGTAGTCTACTGCCAGTTGTGGTACTGTTGTTAGCTTGCAGGTACTGGCTGTGGTGGGCATCTTGAGCCAGCTCTTGTATGCAGGTGCTTCTTCAACACCAGCGACTTGGATGAGAGCACCTGCCACAACAACCTCTTTGAATTCGGGCTAAACGGGAGTCAGAAAAGAAACAGAATGTTCAAAAGCGATTTGTGAAGCATACTGCTCTCTATGTGTTAGTACCATGTGTCAATCTTTAAGCCCAAGCCGACTCACCCGTGTATGTGAAAAAACACAACAAATTGCTATCCACCTCCTTCTCGACCCCATCTGTAAACTCGACCAAAGCCTTAATAGCATCGGGTGTATTCTCCTTCGGATGTACAGTCATGCCTCCCCAAATAGGGCTCGCCTGCAGCGTACGCATTCGAAAATTCGTGACAATACCGAAGTTAATGCCGCCACCTTTCAGGGCTCGGAACAGATCCGCATGCTCCTTCTCTCCTTCGCGAGGATACACGACACGACCATCAGCCAGGACGACTTCGTACTCGACCACATTGTCGCATGCGAGGCCATACCGAGCCGTGTAGAATGCCATTCCGCCGCCTAGGAGAAGACCTGCGACACCGACGTTGCCCTCACGGCCACCAGCTACCGCAAGACCATCTTTCGCAAGCTCAGTGTATACTCTCGCCCAGCGGTTGCCAGGGCCGAGGTTTACTGTTGGGTCTTGTTTCGTCTCTTGCACGACTTGCACTTGGTCAAGTAGATGCAAATCAATAGTTACCCCATTTGGTCCGATATTGTTTGCGCCGGCCCAGCCTGTATGTCCGCCGCTACGAACGGCAAATGGGATATTGGCCGCTGTGAGACCTTGGAGAGCCGTGACCACGTCTTGCGTGGAATCTGGCTGCACAATACAGCCGGGCTGCAGGGCCTGAACACTTTTCGACCAGTACGAGGCTTGACGGGAGGCGAAGTTGGGGTCACCGGGTACGAGGACCTGGTGGGGCGGTAGACCGGCGTTGAGGAGGATCTGGGCTTGGGGTGAAGACTTGGCCATAGCGTTTGGGTCAAGTGTTTCTGTAGGTAGCAGAGCCTGGAGTGTAAAGTCAAAGAAGAAAAGAGGAAAGGGGGAAGTTGGCTCTACTACGCGCGATTCTACTTAAGGTTTATCACGTTCGATAAAGATACGGTTAGGGAAAACATGGAAACAGTTGGCCCCATGGAAATGGATATTACCTGTAAGCATCATGCAATCACAGATCCTATGCCATATGAGATAGAAGATAAAGTGGGTAATCCTGCAGGATGTCAGCATGCAGTGTCAGGTTCTGGTGCTCGGAATTGATGACCAAACCCAAACTAAACAGACGACTTTGTTTCAGCTCATATGTCAGGAAATCGATTCGACCAAATACGAGCACTTTTATCATGATGAGGAAAGGTGACTGAATTGTAAGATAGTTGAGGTTGTTATTTCGTAAAAAGCAAATTATGTTGTATATTAGGGCAAACTAAGAACTCGGTCTACTAAGTAACAAGAAACATCAAACAATCTAGATACAGTAGACAAAACACTGAAAGAATCTCATTTAGGCACCAGCTTGGCAACCATCTTCTCTCCCAAAGCAAAGATAGAAGCAGCATGCGTAATATCCAGTGTACTGAGATCCGCACCCAGCTTTGTGCGTGCCCAACCCCGAATTTCGACAGCGGACAGCGAATCCAGACCGTACGCAGCCAAGGGCTTTCCGCTCTCAACTTCGGTCTCCAGTCTCAGAACTTTGGTAACCTGGGCGGCGAGCAGAGACACAGCGGGCCCGACAAGCGACGAGGCGTCAGCATCAGCCGTAAGGTGGGAGACCATCAACCGGAAAGCCTTAGCAGCTTGCTCGACCTCATCACCGCCAGCACCCTCGCCCTCACCCGCGTCGTCGCCTTCGTCGGCGAACAGGTACCCGAAGCGTGGATCGCCCGCAACGTCCGAGGTTGAAGCGTGCATAGGGTAAGCAATACCAGTGATCAGCTGAGGACTGGAACTGAGGTGCGTGCGACGCTGCTGCTGGAGGATAGAATAGGTGAGGATTTTTCGCAGGACGCCCTCGTTGATGGGTGTCCACTGCTTGGTTGAGAAGCGAGACTCAAGACTGTCGCCCGTCTCAGCCACGTATCCGACGTCTTGGATAGCGCCCAGATCGACAGTGTTGGCGGCCAGGCCGAGCGAGAGCCGGTAGTTGGCAAAAGCATCCAGGAAGGTATTGGCAGCCGAGTAGTTGGCCTGTCCCTTGTTGCCGATCACGCCCGACACACTGGAGAGCATGGTGAAGAAGTCGAGGGGCTCTTTTTGAATCTCCACGTCGTGAGACGCGTGGTGGAGATTCCAGGTTCCTTGGACTTTGGCTTCAATACCGACATGGTAGTCTTCATGGGTCATGATCTCGTAGGGTTTGTCCTGTCACGTGCGTTAGTGGTAGTCAACAAGAACAGTAAATGGACTTACTCTCAGAACCATAGCTCCCTGGATCAGACCACCAATTCTGGGGCTGGCCGACTTGAAGACGCGTCGCACAAACTCACTGTCCGATACATCGCCACGAGCGTCCACAACCTTGCAGCCAAGCGCTTCGCAGTTCCTAACAATCCGGGCTGAGGCCTCATCACCCAGGCCACTGCGACTACAGGCGATGATGTGACGGGCTCCATGGTTGGCCAGATGAATAGCCAGACTGCCACACAGGCCCTTAAGACCGCCAACAATCAAGTAGGAAACATCCGGCCTCAAAGTCAGGCCCTGCAAAGCTGGACGGATCGGCAGCTGCACATCGGTCTCATCACCATTCGTAATAACGATCTTTCCAATGTGTTGTCCTCGACGAATGTGAGCCAGGGCGGCGGCAACCGAATCAAAGCCATAAGTGGTGACAGGGTGAATAGGTCCGATATGGCGGCCCTCAACCAGCGTAAAGATCTCGTCCAACAAGGCGGCAGAGGCCTCGCTAGTAAAGTGCTTAGTATACGACAGATCAATCGCGCGGAACGAGCAGTTGCGGTCAAAGGGCTCCATGGATAGGGAGTTGCGATCGACAATGTCTCGCTTGCCGATCTCCACCATGGTTCCACCGTCAGCGCAAATTCTCCAGGACGCGTCGAGAAGCTCGCCAATCAGCGAGTTCAAAATCACATCCACTCCGCGACCATTGGTGGCCTGCATGATCTGTTCAGCGAACTTGGTGTCGCGCGAGGAGAAAATGTGGTCGTCAGGAATGCCAAAGGTGCTGGTCAAGAACTCGCGTTTCTCTGTTGTGCCAACTGTCACGAAGATCTCGGCCTTCTTGTACTGACTCAACTGGATGGCGGCCAGACCAACACCACCAGCGGCGGAGTGAATCAAGACTGACTGGCCCTCTTTCAGGTTGGCTAGGTTATACAGCGAGTGAAGCGCAGTCATGTAAACAAGAGGAATCGTTGCAGCATCCTCATAGCTCAACCAGGACGGGATGCGATGGGCACGACCATCTTCAACGCGCACACGGTTGGCATACGTACCCTTGCTCATGACTGCCACACGATCGCCGACGTTGAATTTCGTGACTCCCGGTCCCAAACGTCTTACCAGACCTGCGCACTCACAGCCAATGGTGAATTCGTTCTCGGGAACAATTCCCATAATGGTCGCCACGTCCTTGAAGTTGACTCCGACCGTCTTGACCTCGACCTCGATGTATCCAGGCGCGAGCTCTGCCTGTACCGATTCCTCCTCGCACCAGGTGAGGTCCAGAGTGCCCACGCGGTCGCCGTGGATATGAACCTGCACATCTGTCTCGTGAAGCCCCTTGACGACAGGCTCAAGTCCCTCGAGCTCGGCGCGCTTGAACACATTCACTTCCGCATCAGGGAGGACTCGCGGCGTATAGATCACACCGTCTCGCTCAGCGTATTCCGTCTCAGCAGACGGCAGCTTGCCCTGACGCAAAGACTCCAGCACCTGCTCGATGGCCACGACCGTAGCCCGGCTCGTGGCAGACTGCACATCCAGCACAGTGAGCTTGGCCGTCGGGTCTTCTCGTCGAGCGACTCGGAACAGACCGTGCACCATGGCTCGGTTGGGGTTCGTGACTCGGTCGTGTTGCGCTCCTTTGGTCACCCAGACGACGGGGGTGCCTGAGCTAACGAGTTCCTTCAGCGAGTTCCACTGTTCCTCATTGATGCGAGTCAAGAGCGGCTTGGTCAGCTCATCGAGCACAAGCACAACTGGCTTCGCAGCGAGATCGGCCGGAGTGAGCTTGGTGGCGCCGCGGTGGGAGACCTTCCAGCCCGCGGATTCGAGATTCTCTCGCAGGTTCGACGCCAGACGAGGAGTGGTTTCATCGAACCGGACCACCAAGAGCTCCGAGTTTGGCTGTTCGCTGGACTCGTCGACCTGAGGGTTTTGACCTAGGTATGCGAACACACCCCCTTCTGCAGCGGAGTCAATCTCGACGACTGATTCAAGCAGACCGGCCTTTTCGAGATAGTGCACAGTACGTCGGGACCAAACGTGGCTCAGTTCACCCAGACCAGCGAGCGCCTTCAAGTTCACGGATGAGGCAACCGAGCTTGGGGGAGTGGTCTCTGATTGTTCGCTCGTAGGTGTGTTGGGTCCGTCTGAGGCCGATGAACTACCTTGACCTGTCTCGTTCGAAGTGTCAATTTCATTGCTCCAGTCATAGATGGGACGCGATAGGCTGCCGTGAGGCCCGTGTTGCGGGATCAAGAGCAAGGTAAAAGCACCAGGCGCGAGAAGAGGCTTCAAGTTTCGGAAGATCTCCTCTACAGCGACATCAGTCTTGTTAGGTGCTTTGACGATAGCCAGATCGAACCTGAAGCCATCAGCTGCGAGACCGAGAGCTTCCTGTGCAGGGTTGATCAAGGAGAATGAGGCGCTCTTCCGAGAGGCATACTGCGACTGAGCACCCACGATCGCTTTGGCATCAATGGAAGTGAAATCATAGCGTGAGTAGGCTGATCTGGCGGAGAAGTCCGTCGCCTGGAACCACCGGCTTGAGGAGTCCTCTCGGTCGAGATTGACTTCGAGGACCTTGAGCGTGGGGATTTTGTGAGCAACAAGGTCGATGATTGAATCCACCTTGTCCTTTGAGGTGTCATCAGAGGCATGCTCGTCGATATGCAGAAGTTGATCCTGGGTCATGAAGGAGACGTCGGGCTTCCACGAGACGCGGTGGAATGTATGGGGATCCGGGAGGGGTCCCACGTCCAACTTGGTGATATGGAGACCACGAGCACGCACCAGTAGGGATCCGTTCTCAGGATCATACATGCTCACATTGGAAACGTAGCTCTTCAGCTGGTCCTTTCGGCCTCGCGCCTTGAAGACCGCCTCCGCCAAAGCCAGGCCTTCGTCATCGGAACCGACAGCTCGCGTGCTATTGATGACCACGTCGTCCAATATCGAGGGAATCATAATATCCTGGATCCTGCTGCGCTCACCAGCCACCAGAGCAGGATTGACGCTTTGGAAGCACGAGTCCAAGACAGCAGGGTGAATGGGGTAGTAAGACTGAGGGTCCCATTTGGACTTGGGAGGGTCCAGCGACACTCGCGTGCGGCAAGTTCGTTGGCCACTGGTCGCCTCAATACTCCTGATCTTCTGGAATGCCGGTCCAAATCCCATGCCGATCTCGTTCTGGGCCTTGTACCACAGCTTGGAAGACGAAGGGTGCTGTAGAGGTGCAAGCTGGGTCCCAGTGATTTGCTCCTTCACGGGTTCATCAAGAACACGGACGAGACCTTGGCAATGCTGTGTGACAACGCCATCAACCTCACTGGACACGCGAAACTGGTGCCACTCCGCACTACCTGCCAGAGGTGGGAGGGACACAATGATAGGAATGGGCTTGCCCTCCTCAACGACAAGAGCGCGTTCAAACCGGATGTTGCGGAACCGGTACGCCAGCTGGCCAGGAGATGTAATGGCACCTGACTCCGGGCTCAGAGCACAGTGCTTCTGATACATAGCCTCTAGTGCCATGGTAATATATGCCGCGGCAGGCATGAGAATATCGGAGCCCATGGCATGGTCCTTGAGCCAGGGAACATCTACCAAGCTCAACCGCTTGCGCCAACTAGGGGATTGCCATGGACTGCTAAGGACCTTGCTTCCGATGAGATCGTGGGTAAGATACTTCTTGAAACGCCAATCACGACTGGCTTCATTCTCAAACCAGTACTTGACCGTGTGGTTCCAGGAGTAGTTGGGCAAGTCGACAATCACGCGGGCCTCGCTGCTGTAGCGATTGACTGCCGCCAGGTTGACGGAGGCACCAGCGTTAAACAGCGTTCCACTGACCTTGAAAAGCGACTTAGCAGCTTCAGGACCTCGAGACCAGGATGCAACGTATGCGACATCAGCTCCGCTTGGAACCGATTTGAGAACTTGAGAGACTGGTCCAGCCAGTGCACCGGAGGGTCCAATCTCAACGACGATGTCTGGCTTCTCGGAACTCGAGATCATGGCGGACAAGGCCTCGGTGAAGCGAACAGGGGAGACCATGTTAGCCTTCCAGTAAGCAGCATCAGCTGCTGAAGTCTTCTTCGAGCCAGTAACAGACGAGAACATGGAAACACCCTCAGAGGACGCCTCAGCCGAGGTGAACTGGCCATCGGCAGCCAGAAGGTTATCATATTCCTCGCCGATCACGCCCATGAGCTCGGAGTGATAGGCAAGGTCCACCAAAAGCAACCGGGCAAAGTGCCCCTCCGCTTTGATATCTGAGGCCAAAGCTTCGAGGGCTGGTTTGCGACCCGAAATGGTCAAACTGCTGGGACTGTTGAAACAGGCTATCCAGAGGTCGCCGGCATATTTCTCGATGAAGGGGGCGACAGCGTCAGCGCCGAGACCAACCGCGAGCATACCCACATCGGACTCGGCCTCTTCCTTTCGGTTGACAGCTGCTCGGCCACGATAGAACGCGGCCTTGATAGCATCAGCGCGGCTGAGGAATCCGGCAGCGTACGCAGCAGCGATTTCTCCCGAGGAATGTCCTACTACGCTGCTAGGGGTGACATTCCAAGCCTCAAGAACGGAGAGAATGGCAAGTTGCAGAGCGGTCACGAGAGGTTGGGAGAACTCGGGCTGGCGCAAGTGTTCGGGAGTGCGAGGCTCGGTGAGCTCCTTCACGAATGACCACGTAGGGGGACTAGGCAGACTCTGGAGAACCTGGTCAAATTCCTCAAGCAGGGTGTGTGTCTCCGGGAAATACTGGAGCAATGCTTGACCCATCTGGGGCCACTGCGCACCCTGGCCGGTGAAGACGAAGCCGATACGAGGAGTCTTGGGGTACTTCTTGCTGAGAACAAAGTCGCTAGGTTCAAACTCCGTGTCTTGGGCAACGACATAGGCGCGATGAAAAAAGTTCGAGCGACGCTCCGACAAGGTGTAGGCCAGATCGTCCAGATTCACGCGCACACGCGGGTTGATGAGGTGGTTGCACAGTGCCTCGACATTTCCCTTGAGCGCTGCCTGATCGTTGGCCGAAACCACCAAAGTGTAGAGCTTTTTGTTGCTGTCAGCGTCCAGGTCATCGTCCTCGAAGGTCATTTCCTCCTCATCGACGTAAGAGGATACATGCGTGACCTTGTGGTCAGGGCTTGCTTGTTCCACAATGGCGTGAGCATTGGATCCTCCATAACCAAACGAGTTGACACTGGCTCGTCGGATTTTTCCAGGCTCGTCTGGCCACTGCAGAGCCGTTCTAGAGGCCCGCACCTTGTTGGCCACAAAGTCAACTAGAAAGAAAGCATGTAAGTGATGACATTCCAAATCGCCAGGTATTGTAAGGACCTACTCTTCGGACTCGGGTTAATGAGACTCGGCGTTCCCGGGATAATGCCCTTTTCCAAGGCGAGGATGGCCTTGATAACACCGTTACTGCCAGCTGAAGGCTCCGCATGTCCCAGGTTGGCTTTGATCTACAGTGTGATGCAAATGGTTAGTATTAACCTGTGGTAACATAGAAAGAAAGAAAGAGTGTACCGATCCAATTATCAATGGCTTGCCGGATTCACGGCTCGGAGCAAACACAGATCCAGCTCCATTTACTTCAGTCGGGTCTCCAGCTGGAGTACCCGTACCGTGGGCTTCGAGATAGGCAGTGTCATTGAAATTAGTGATACCAGCGGCAGCATACGCTTGTCTGATGGTTGCCGCCTGTGCCTCGGAACTAGGGCTAGCGATACCATTTGTCCTTCCATTGCTGTAATGAAAGCAGAAGTCAGTAAAACCCAAAACAAACAACAGTCTTATCAGCTCACCTAGTGGAGGCAGTTCCTCTAATAACAGCTCGGATGGGGTCCTTGTCGCGGATTGCATCCGAAAGGCGTTTTATGATGACGGCGCTAACGGCCTCGGACTTGATATACCCATCGGCCGAGGCGTCAAATGTATGACAAAGGCCAGAAGGCGAGTGAGCCTGTCCAAGACTGCCCACCTCTTGGGTATGCTCCGGACTGAGGAAGAGATTGCTAGTTGCGACAATAGCGCTGTCGGATTCATGGTTGTGAAGGGCGCGCACAGCCAAATGTAGTGCAACCATACTTCCTGAGCAGGCTGTATCAATAGTGACACTCGGGCCTTTGATGTTCAAGAAATAGCTCAATCGATTGGCCATACTGGCACGACCGATACCAATGACATGGTTCGATGCCCGGTCGAGGGGGTCACGGTTTTGGATTTCACCGTAGTCTATTCATAAATCAGTGAGTCAAGAATACAACTAAAAAGAGTCATAGGAAGAACTTACCAGTCGCGAAGGAAGCGACAAAACAAGCAACCGATTGCCCATTCAGACTGTCCATGGTAATACCACCATTTTCCAGTCCTTCAAAAACAACCTCCATCATCTGTCGTTGATTAGGGTCCATCGAGACTGCCTCGCCGCCCGAAATCTCAAAAAACGCGGCGTCAAAATCGGCTGGGTCGACTTTCTCCAGGAACATTCCACCTGGAGGCCGCATAGTCCCAGGCTTGAGGGACCCATCGTAGTGGCTTTCGAAAGTAAAGCGGTTCTCGGGGACATGTCTGGATGCGATTTCTCCTTGTTTCAGGAACTCCCATAGCTTTTCGGGAGTGTTGTTTCCCCCTGGAAGCCGGCAGGAGAGGCCAATGACGGCCACAGGCTCTTGAATGTGCGCCATCGGAGTGGTGTATGTGGGAGGGATAAAAATTATTGGAACGATGAGAAGAGAAGAGAGATAAGAAGATGAGAGGAGATGGTTCAATGGCGAGGGACTTGAATGTTGGCAATGGCAGCAATCTGATCAGTATCCTCGACCTCATATAACTGATATAGATAGGATGTTGAGCATATACTTCGCTTATCCGCTAACATAAGATAGGACTAGTATGTCGCCACTAATTCCTGAAGAGACTAACCTGTAAGGTGACGAGCTTACCCTGCATCTAAGACCATTCTTACTCAGATTCTGGCTCAATCTCACTCGCTGTCATAGTCAACGTGCCGTATCAGTTACTCTCTTCACCCACTAGCGACATAAGCATGCATTTAACGGAATAACGGCTGACAGGAGGATCACTGAAGAGTTCCCTCGGGATGACAGCTTCTTAACCTGTTTGGCATAAACTAACTCAGATGGAAGCGAAACCTAGTTAGCTATCTTTGCTCCCATACCCGCCACTCCGCCACTCCGAGTCTCCTTCCATTTGAAGTCAATTGACCCCCACCTTGTATCACTTTCTCTACGCAAACAGATCACTCTTCAACATGGCTATCGAACCGAGTCAGCCGGTTGAATTCAAGACGATGGACGGCATCACCCTTCGGGGGTTGCTGTACACCGTCCCAGGCCCAGCACCCATCATTATCATGACCCATGGGGTAGGTATTTGATCCTCTTGCTCGGTGGTAACGCGAAGGCTAACAGTCTTGCAGTTCAATTGCGTCAAGGAGATGCTTTTGCCCGAGACTGCAGAGAACTTCCAGTCACTGGGCTACAACGTTCTGCTTTACGACACACGAAGCGTTGGAGGCAGCGATGGAGAGCCTCGCAATCAGCCAAGCCCTTACCAGATGGCTGAGGATGTGTCTGGTGAGTTCCAATGCTATATCATTACCCCACCGTGGTTCCCACCACTATCGCACAATCGCTCTCCCAGATTGCAGCTAACGCCACCTCCAGATGTCATAACATACGCGTCATCTCTTCCCACAGTGGACAACAAGCGCATCCTACTCTGGGGCATATCCTTCGGGGCAGCCGTCAATGCCTGCACAGTAGCAGTGGATCGGCGAGCCAAGGGCCTTATCATGGTGTGCCCACTGCTCAGCTTCATCCGCAAGGATCGTCGCGGACGCACTTTCACCCAGGTTATCAAAGACCGACAGTCTCAACAAAAAGGAAATGCCCCGTACTCCATGCAGCCGCACAATTCGGCGGGAGATAATATCGCCGGTCTAGGAGGCGCAGGGGGGCCCGGAGGTCTCGAGGCGCACCTGCTTATGCGTGCGGCCGCGGAACGCGGCCATCCCAATTTCCGCGACCGTATCACGATCCAGACATATCATAAGCTGGCTTATTTTCGGCCCAAAGAGATCATGGAGACGATTGAGGGCGTGCCGGTGTTGATGATCATCCCGGAGTTGGATAATATATCGCCGCCGGAGGAGCAGAAGACCGCGTGGGATGGCATGACCACACCCAAGCAGCTTTTTGTAGCGAAGAATGGAGGACACCTTGGGATATTGTCGGGCGAAGGGTCGCTGGAGGTGTTTCAGAGGCAGGCGGACTTCTATAAAGATGTTTTGGAGGACATGGTTAAGTAGTCGCAGAAGACGATGTACTGTGGGCATTCTGCTTTCCTCATTAGCAAGATTTAACATTTAAACTTAGATAATAAAGAAACCGCATGAAGCTTTTCCTCAATGCTCAAGCCTTGTAATTCAGGACCCTTGTCAGTCATGTTCAACCGTAATTAATGAAATCAGTGTTAATCATCTCGGTCGGTGAAAGGGCTACGGGGGCGAGCAATATTCAGGGACTCAAGGCGCGATTGTAATATTGGGTTTTCCATTGACTTAACGGGCTGAAGCCCCGGCCATATTCCAATCCATTGCGCCTTCAGCAACCAGGGCTCTGTCTGTTGCATTCCAATGTCCTCTACCTTTCCAGATTCTCCCCAGCCATCTCCGTGCCTAGTGTCTGACCCTGATGCGCACTCCCTTGCTTCCATTGGCAGGGACTGGAATGATCATGTCGAAATTAGCATCCACATCCCTGGCGCGCTCGGTGTCGTAAAGCTCGAGAGTACGACCGGGCTGTCCGCGGTACAAGTCATATCGACGGAAGAGTGTAGCCAAAACAACGGCCATCTCACGGCGAGCCAGGTTCATACTAAACTCGTGTTGCATGGTCAGAAAAGGTACTACCGAGGAGAAACCCACGGGAACTAGGATTTTCATAACTCACCCAACACAAGCTCTCGTGCCTCGAGAAAAGCCTAGAAACGCTCTCGCGAGCTGGGGATTGTCAATCCAGCGCTGTGGACGAAATTCGTACGGGTCTTCATAGACATCCGGATTCAAATGCAAGCACAGCGGACTCATGCTAACGAGGAATCCGGCAGGCACGGTATATGTCCGACCGGCCTTCTTGTCGTGGTAGATGACCGGCTGACTCGCAGGGACGCGCATCTGACGATTCATGACCCCTGGGTGCAAACGAACGACCTCTTGCACGACGGCATTGAAAAAGGGCAGCCCGTCGACCTGCGAGAAGGAAGGGATTGACTCTGCGTCCGGAACGGCTTCACGAAGCTCGGCTTGGAGACGCTCGAGGACATTAGGGTTGGCAAGCAGCTCATATACAGCCGCGGTGAGCGTGAATGCAGTCGTACCCTCGCCAGCGAAAATGACGAGTTGGGCCTCACTTGCTAAGCGGGCGTCTGTCTTATCGGCAGCAGGAAGGGTACTATTCAGGATACCTTCGAAAATTGTGCTCTTGATTCTTTCGGGGTTTGGAGAGGTTCTAATCTCGCGAACCCGATCAATCCACCACTGGCCAGGAATGTTAGCACTGAGAAAAAGATCGTAAACCAGTAAACCACATACCGATTTCTTATCTACTAGCTCCGCTAGGTTTGGCATTATAGCCTTGACGAACCAGCCCGGGGTCTTCTGCATCAATGTCGCGAACCAAGGAAAGAAGATCATGATATGATTCAGCCCAAAAAACAAATCGGTGGCATCGAAATAGGGCTTCCCGAAATCATCCCGCTGCATGAACTCAAAGCTATCCCCAAAGGCATACTGGGTGATCACGTCGCTTGTGCAGGCTTTGAAGACATGGTGAATCTGCACTGGGGGAGATCCCGCTCGGGCTGTCTGCTCGAGTCGGTCCAAAAGTTTGCCCATGGTACCTCGAATGATGGGCTCGAGTTGGCGAATACTAGCAGTGGAGAAGAAACCGGCCACGGTGTTTCTTCGCTGGCGGTGCAAGTCATGATCAACGGTAGTCACCATGGAATTGGGCGTGCCTGTCTTTCTCGCCAGACTTGGGTGTCGGTTGGTCTTCCTGGACGGGCCTGCCAGGACCAGGTCGATACATTCTGGATCGTTATAGTGCACTTCAATCGGGTTGATGCGTACGATAGGTCCTGCAATTTGCCGTTCAGCATTATTGTCGGGGAATTTGTAAATTGAGGCATTTCATACCGTATTGCTTGTGCATCTCCGCTACGCGCTCAAAGTACTTTCCACCCAGCCATACTTCGTAGTATCCCTCATACCAGTGTGTCAAAGCTAGATGTGCGTCAGAAGTTATCCTTGGAGTTGGAATTCAACTTTCATAGGCCAATCTTACCAGCGAGTTTGGGTCCCGGAATGTTAGCCAGAGGCGAGAGATACACTGCGATATTTTCGAGGCATTATTAGAAAACAAAAACCCAGACTTAGCCACAGTGCAGGGGCTGTTGGAGTACATACGACGATAAAACCCCACCGAGATGGCCTGGGCCAAGAGGAGAACAAAGAGCAGCTGGAAAATGTTCCACGCTAAGGAGGCCAGATCCTGGGCTTTCAATCTATGGCCTAGGGCCGACACCCCTAGAAGTTCAGGCCAGATTTCTGACTTGGTCCACATGGTCTCTGTCTAGTATCATACGATATTATTTCATAGAGAGGTAGGGGAAGAATTGTTCACACGTCCGACATTATATCTTAGGAATGTCTATTATGCTTATGTTGCTTTACCACCAAGGGGGGTCGTAGAATGCATTTCTAAAACGAAAATCGTCAATTCTGGACTCTCGCCACTTGCGGGTGTAAGATCATCTTGCGCAAGTGTTGCCTCGTAGCTGCACGATTATCTCGCAAGTCCGGGACGCTAAAGTCACCATGCAGATAGCGTGGGATAGCGCCTGTCCCCCCTGTCAGACCGTCAAATGCTTACCATCGGCTTCCATTTGTAAGCCCCGATTTCTAATCAGCTGCCCTAACAACACGACCAGAGATAAATAGATAAATGTGGTTGTTAACGTACCATTCTTTTTGTTCATCATCACAGCGATCAATACTGCTCATACCCAATAATTCCCTATCATTCTATTTCCCTACTTCCTACTCCTGTTGTCATGGCTCCCACTGTTGCATTTATTACCGGTGCCAACCGAGGACTGGGCTTCGGCCTAGTCAAGAACTTCGTGGCCAATCCAAACTACGTAAGATGTTAAACTTTCTTATCATCGTGCTGCGCGCTAACCAAACCCCTCTCTTACTTGCAGCTCGTGGTGGCCGCAGTTCGTGACCCTGCACACCCAACCGCCCAAGAGCTCACCAAGCTCCCCACCGGCGAGGGCAGCAGCGTTATCGTCGTCAAGTATGACGCTGGCGTCGAGCAATCGGCCTTTGATGCCGTCAAGGAGGCTACCGACAAGGGCGTCGACCACTTCGACTATGTCGTTGCCAATGCTGGTATCGCCAAGATGTACCCTCTTGTTAAGGATGTCAAGCGCGCCGACATCGTCGAGCACATCGAAGTCAATGTTCTGAGCGTGGTTTCGCTCTACCAGGCGACTCGCTCGCTGCTGGAGAAGTCGACCATCAAGCCCGTCTATGCTATTATGGGATCGGGTGGTGGTGCTCTTGGGTATGTCCATACTTGTTCTCGTCCTAACTGCGACCGATACATAACTAACCCTACTCTCTCGCAGCCGTCAACCTCCTATTCCCAGCGCTGTCTACGGTGCCTCCAAGTCCATGCTCCCCTGGTACGGCATCCGAATCAACGCCGAGGACGAATGGCTCAATACCTTTGTCATTGACCCCGGCTGGGTTCAGACCGACATGGGCAACGGCGCTGCGCAAGGCTGGGGACTGGAGTCTGCGCCGGACACGATCGAGAAGTCGACCACTGGTATCATTGATGTCATTACGAAGGGAACGAAGGAGAAGTACGGTGGCAAGGTTGTGCTTTACGATGGCGAGGTTCAGGCTTGGTAAATACTTTTTTTAGATTTGCAATACCAATATGGAGTCTTTTCTTTTCTTCAAACCTGCTTTTCTTTTCTATTTGATTTATTGATTCGCCCATGTTTTTTTTTTATGTAAGTGAATTTATAATTTGTTTTCTCAGAAATACAACCAACACAGTAACCTTGAAATAACAATAAAATTCACACTGTTTCTCTCCTGAGTCATTTGCGCTGTTTCTCGATTTGTATGGACGACTATGATTATTGTAGGTGAGAACCCTTCGTGATGAGGATTTTGTTGCCCGTTCTGCTGTTAAATAGTTGGTACTATCTGTATATATTTATGTCATTAGTCCAATTTAACATTCAGGCAGGGTTCACTCTTCGCCACGTAAATATTTCCTTCTCTGTAGGCTAGTCGACCTAGGGTATGTACAACTGGGTTACGTAGGGCATAGCGCCTTTGAATTGTAATCATAATCGTGAATTCTCTTGTTACTTGTCGATTTCTATAAATTATTTTGTTCAAAGTTCTACCTTGCTTGCTCCCTGTACTCATTTTTCTATACATGCAGATGGGGGTTTAATGTTGCTGGTGTCAGAAAATATTAACGTTCACCAGCGCCGAAATATATAAATAAATGAAATGGAACTTTGGAATTCCGCGCTATAGATGCCGATGCCACGCTCAATCTGATCAATGAAAAATCGATAATTAAGATAAGGATCTGAAGTAAATACTAGAAATCGAAATTGTGCTGGCGTGAGATCAGATTGTTTATAAAATACCTTCATCATGGCATATCATCTCAACTGTTTCTGTTAGGCATACGAAAATTTCGGAGAATTTCAACAAACTCAAATCAAATTGAAAATAATAAAAACAAAATAGTTACAGTCTATACATCCCACAATCCTAATTCTATATTGGTCTCGGACATTCTCTTCCCATTCACTCACGGCTTACACAAATGGCCATCCTCCTGCAACTCATAGGCCTCGACCGATCCAGGGGACGAAGCCGCCCAGAGAACATGCTTAGGGTCGTACTTGTTCTTGATGGCCCTCAATTTGTCATAGGTCTCCCCGAAATAGTCATCCTTCCAGTAGGGGAAGCCAAAGATAGCTTCGTTCATGTAACTGCCTCCACCCGGCGTGACGTCATGAAGATCAACCTGCCACTTGTTGACGAGGGAGACTTGCTCTTCTAGCTCGGTAAACGAGGCCAGAGGATCTCCGGTGACGCCGAAGTTGGCGATGTATAGCGAGTCCCGCCACGCAGGGAGGACAGCATTATCGCCCGCTTTGTTGCCCACTCTCGCGTGGGTGACGTTGTGGCTGATCAGGTAGATGAATGAGTTCTCGGTCTCAACAAGGCCTTTGTAGATGTCCGTCAGCTGGGACAGATGGGTGGTGTTGCTAACGAGAGACCGAGGGATCATGCGGTCGCCGACGGTGGCGTTTCGGCTGTCGAAGTCGTTGCCCTCGTAGTACTTGTAGTGGCCCAGGTAGGTATCATGGACGACAGTCTCGTTGAACGTGACCGAAATTCCGAGAGAAGCCAGCTCGTCGTAGAAGGGCGTCAACGCGGTAATGAGATCGGTCTTGCTTGCATCTGGCAGAGTGGCATAGTTGAGCTGAAAGACACCACCACTGGCCAGAGCGACAAGCGATTGGAATCCCGGAATGGCATCAAGTACGTTGAGAAGGTGCTTCTGCCACGCCTCCACTGCAGTCCAGTACTTCTTCTCATCGCTCTCCATAAACGTCAGTCTGGAGCCCGCAACTTGGCCGTCGGGATAAACCTTCAGCGTGACGGACAGCACAATGGCATAGTTTCCGGGACCACCGCCACTAAGCGCCCAGTACAGATCCGAATGCTTGGTTGGCGAGGCCACGAGGTGCTTCCCATCGGTGGTCACCACCTCAAATTCCAGAGTCTGATCAGATCCCAGTCCGTAAGCTGACGCCAAGGGCCCATGACCAGCCGACTGGACCCAGCCCCCGGCCACGCCAACCGAGTCACAGGTTCCTCCAGTCGAGCGGTATCCCTTTGCAGCCGCTGCCTCGTATAGCTCGCTGACCTGAATACCAGCCCCGACGCGTGCAGCCGGACCAGTGTATCGCGAACTCGAGTAGTTCAAGAAGCTCACGCTCTTCATATTGTGGGTCCACAGAGCCAGGGCTCCTTTGCCGGTGGATCGCCCTAGCGCATCATGACCGGTGTTCTTGATGATGAGACGGACGTTGTTTTTGCGCGCAAAATTCACGCCGGCAATTGCAGTTGCCGCATCGGACACATTGATTGCGTAGTAGGCCAGGCCGCCGAGCGAGCAGGTCGAGTTTGTGACAATTTCGGCTTTCACGGGCGATAGAGGACCGTGGAAGGGGTTGCAGGTGTTATTCTCGTAGTACATGGAGATCACATTGACCGGGTCGTTCAAACTGGGCAAGTGCACCGGATTAGCTACTGCATGACCTTCCTTCTCAATGGCATGGGAGATACTTACAATGGCTGCATTGTTTCCCAAGTTGACACAATTTCCTCGCAAGCCTCGCCGTTAGCATACTCTCCGTAGCATGACTGACCAAGTGGCTCTCCTTTCAGCAGACGGCCATGAACGGTGCGATTCAACTTGGCCCAATCCTTTTGACTGGGCCAGCCAGAATCAGACGGTAGGTAACGACAAGCAGGAGAAGAGTGCGCGCCATGAGAGGGCGGAGCTGCGCTGACGCCTGAGATAGCTGTGAACAAAGCGAGAAAAACGCTGCTTTCGCGCAGCATATTGCGGGTCCTCATCTTTCTGGATGTTTTTGCTGAATGGAGAAAAATGATATTTTGTTCCATTCACCTTCTCTCTCATCTCTCGCCCTTTTATAGACCTTCTCAGACCTTCTCGTATCATCCCTCAGGGCCGACAAACAGCCACATCGCCCCTATCCAGACATACTTTCGCCCCCATCGCCTGCCTCAGACGACGGCAGTGCTCGCTAGAAGATTCCTTCGCGATTCCTTCGCGCGAAACTGTAACTCTCCTCGTAACCCTTTTTCACGATAGCGGACACGACAGCCTGCTTACGGCGGAAGGCAACAGCTAGCTGTCTTAGAAGAGGGCCTAAGATTAGGATTGCCTTCGGTCAGCAGGAG
Organism: Aspergillus sp. S1802E; assembly: GCA_023627535.1. NCBI lineage: Eukaryota > Fungi > Ascomycota > Eurotiomycetes > Eurotiales > Aspergillaceae > Aspergillus > Aspergillus sp. S1802E. The sequence continues at coordinate 394,832 of JAMAHN010000027.1, forward strand.
CAGGAAGAAAAATCTTAGTTCTTTTTTACTTGCCACTACGTATGAAATTGTAGTTTGATACTAGCGAATCGTACGTTGAAAATTGGCTTGGAAGAACTCAGATTTTGATCTGTATCACCAAGGGAGGATCTATTATGAAATGAACTCTACTTGATTACACTTCTAGAAGATAGATATAGATATACATGCTTTTGGAGTTCCGTATATGCAGACTACAGGGTATGGAGGCTCTTGGCAACTCGTGGCATAGATCACCACGTGGACTCCTGCACGATCGCAGGTTTTGTCCCCTGTTCTGAAACCCCATCAACGATTTCCCAATTTCAGGAGACGGAATTGCACTAAGCCGAAGGGCAAAGGTCCACGAGTCAAACACGGAACTAGCACCCGAAACCAGGAAACACGAACCCGTGCCTTAGTGAGCCTCGCGATATAGATCAGAAAGGCTGCCAAGTGATGTGGCGGTCAGCATGCATTAGCGCCGGTAAGCATGCATGACGCTAAGCTTGAATCGTGGTAGAAGGAGCAGTAGGATTGAAAATCATGCGCCGGGCCATATTTCAGCCGTGTCTAGCGCAAACTACTCGTCTACTGTAAGCCATGACTCTCTCAGCAAACTTGGTGGCTCCTCGGAATAGTCTCACACCTTCTCAGCTGATTCTTTCAGCTGAAGGAAACAGGCAGAAGTCTCGATTTGTAAGACTGGGGATGAAAAGGAATCGAAACCAAAATGCGGATTACAGCTTGGCCCGGCAATTGGACTAGTTGCAAAGCCCTAATTAACACTGCTAGGATCACTGATGTTTGCGCATTAGGAGTCGGCTAAACGCGGTATACGATGCGTTATTAATGTATTGATTATAATTTCATTTATTCTTCGGTATATCTTTTTCCTTGTTCTTTATCATTGTTGGTGATTTGTCATTCTTTTTACTGTGTGGCTCTACAGAATGTCTGAAACTAATGGTTACCCGCAGTAACAAAAATAAAGAATTTTCCACAATGCTAACATACTATATTCCACACATTCCCGAAAAAGCATGTCTAGTAGTAACCAGCAGCATGTTCCCCTTCGAATAGGAAGGACCCCTCCAAAATCACATGAACGCAGCATTAGCAGGATCGTGATTAATCTTCGTCCGTCTCAGAAAAAGCGCCAGTAGAACCGCCAACGCCCCAGACGTAAGCTCCAACACCAACGCATCTGTGATCGCGCGCACAATCGCATCTAGAACACGTCCTCGTAGATCCCCACCCAGCGACTCAAGCAGCGCTCCATTAGCCCCGGAGACCATACCCTGAACAGCAGAAATAGTCTCCCCCGGCAGTAACCGCGCAATCTGGACCGTCGCCCGGTTCAGGAAGATAGTATTTGCCACAGACAGAGCGACAGCGGATCCTCCGATCTGGCCACAAGTCATGAATCCCACCGCGGTTGAGGTCTCCTCGGGAGGAACGAGGGATGCGGCGACCGAGAAGCCGGTCTGCGAGAACGAGCCCGTCCCTATACCGGCTACAACTAGGGCGCCGTAGATCTGAGCCACGCTGGTGTTTAGGTGCGTAACTTCCAGCAGAGCGCCGCCCACGATGACCAATGCGCCGCCGGCGAGATACCAGGGCATGTAGTAGCCCAGGGTACTCATTGCGGCGCCGTTGATGAGGTTGAAGACCACAAGAGGGACGATAAATGGGAGGAGACGCACACCTGCTTGGAGGGCGCCGTCACCCTGCACGAATTGGAAGAATAGGGGGACGAAGTAGATCGGGATGAAGGACGACGTGCCGGCCGCAGCGGTTTCGATGAAGAGAATCACCATCTCTTTGTCCTTGAAGTATTGCAGCGGGAAGATTCGGCGTTGGTAAGTGGTTAGAATGAGGAAGTGTTGTTGGAGGAAGAAGAGAATTGCGAGGACGCCGGAGCAGACGAAGAGAGCGATAATTTGCGCGCTGTCCCACGCATAGAGGAGACCGCCGAATGCAATGGCCATGATTCCGGATACAAAGACGCCGATGAAGAGTGTCGTGCCGAGAAAGTCGATTTCGGCCAGTCGTGATTTCAAGGAGACACCAGGGCGAGGATCGATACTAGGGATCATAAACAAGAAAACCGGGGCAAAGAGACCCCCGATGCACAGGTTGATGTAGAAGGCCCAACGCCATGTAGCAGGGCTGTCAGTGAAAGCGCCTCCTACAATCGGGCCCAGACTGAAGACGTCAGCTCAAAATGCCTAGAGAGAGTGTTCAAGTAGCTCATACACTGTACCCACACCCCAAATCATTCCCACCATTCCCAAATACATCGGTCGCTCGGTGGGTGTCGTCAAAATGGTCAGAAGAGTCATCACTCCCAGATACATACCTGCACCACCAAGACCACAGATAGCACGACCGACAATAAAGGCACTCATGTTGGGAGCGGCGCCGCAGAGGGCCGAACCGACCTCAAAAATGAGGGTGGTCAGGATATACAACCATTTGCAGTCGAACTGTCCGTATCCTTTGCTCCAAGCCAGCAGTGTACTCGCGGCGCCGATCAGAAAGGCCACAGAGATCCAAGGCAGCATTTCAAGATCCCCAAATTCTTTGATAATGGCGGGTTGGACATCGGCGACGATCGTATTGTCTAGGGCGAAGAGGAAGACGCAGGATATGATGCTCATAACTATTTGACCAGATAGACCATTAGCAGGTTGCTCCCAATATGCACATGGAAGAGGTGTTTGGGTCGATTTTACCAACTAAAACCCATGAGATGCCATGAATCTCGCGGGGAGACTTTGGTTCTGGGGTTCCCTGCGACGGTTCTGCCTTTTCCAATGCATGAGTCGCAGCTATAGTGGTGGTGGCACTCATTTTGAAATAGATGCTTGCAATGTTTCGGTTGACAATGTACGTTTTGGCATCAAGGAAATTCCAGGGAGCCCAGATAAGTTATGTACAGTATAGTTAGCATGAACCTAGCCAATTATCTAACCCTCTATAGACATTTGGATTTCTAATCCCGCCAAGACGCATGTTTGAACTAATGCAATTAACCTAGCTAGCTCCAGGCCCCCTGATTACCGGGGCTATCTGCGTGATGACAGCTGATCGCCCACTCTAGGAGCAGAGATAGATCGCATACTGTGCAAACTCTTCGTCTTGCAGCAGCAACTCCATCTCATCCCCAAACAGATTCACTACGAACTGCGTTCCGGCCCCCGTCTGTCGTGGCAAGGGAAAGCACAGACGAGCGGCGGTGTTGATGGCATCCCAGAGAGGCCGCAGCGCGTCGGGCTTCCCTCCGTTGGCAAACACTCGCCCTCCCCAACGCATCTCTTCGACCGGGAACATGATGAGGGAGGACAAAATCAAGTCGTACTCACGCAGGGGTGTTAGACGCAAGCCCAATTTGGAGAGGTCATCCATTCCTCGCGCTAGGGCGTACGCATCCAGCATCGCCTCGGAGGTCGCAGTCTCAGCCACCTGTCGGATGGCACGCGCAACTGTTGCGATCGAGGTATCTTGTGCAGTCAACTGCTGTAGGGACAGAACACACTCGTTCATCAAGACGAGGTTTCCCAAATACACCAGCGGCATAGCATCGGTGCGCGAGATGTCGGGCCGTCCGTCCAACGTTAACTGCAGTCTGGCTTTGACATCTGCCAGCTCGGTATCGTTCGCCCGGCCGGCATTCAAAGACGCCTGTCGTCGGGCCTTAAGAAGCCCACGCCAGATGAGGGCAGTCATGGCGTCGTTGGACGAGATCCGCGCGTCTGCGCCCGCCTCCTTGACGCAGCTGGCATGCAGGGCGGCGAACTTGTCCGGGGGAATATAGAAAACTCCAGACTGCATGCGCTCGTCGAACCGGAGAGTTGCGGGGGGTCGTTGAACACCATCTGGATGGTCCATGTCTAATAGAGTCCATGCGACCGGCGACATCTCGTCTTTTTTCTTCTCGGTACCCCCCTCTGTGGCCCAGATTCGCTCAATGAGCTCCCGGTCGGAACTCAGAGGATCTGGGTCTGCAAGCTTAGGCGCATTCGGGGATTGCAGCGCATCACAGTTTGCCGCCCAAGCTCGCCAGACGTCGAATTGACTGGTGCCGTCACAGACATTATGGTGAGTCGCGCCGCAGAGCAGGAGAGCGCCCGGAAAGAAATTCGCCTGAGCCTTCATACACTCCGCGCCGTGATCCTCCTCGGGCACATTGATATAATTCCCCCAGAGCATTTCTTCGTCGGGAAAGGCGTCCATGGGGAAACCGAGTTCTTGAATTTCCTCGTAACTCATGGGGAGTTCATCTTCTTTGAGCTCCTTGAATCGGAATTGCGATAGGGGCTTGTCCAGCTCGGCCGAGTCGTAACGGATCTCCAATTGTCCGGGGCGCCATCCCGGCGTTGTAGAGACTTCTTTGTAGACTTTGCCGCTGAGCCAGGGATATTGTTTGAATGTCGCTCGTAATCCGTCTTCCAAGGCGGCGAAGGCTTCTTGAGGGGTCACTCCATCTTTAAGTGGAATGTACCAGCTAATGGCTGTGTAGTTGGGCGGGCAGAAATGATCCAGCACCCCTAGAGGGACGTGGATAGTTGACGATGACGAAGAGGAAGACATGAAGGGTGGCGCTGAACAATTGGCCCTCTTGCGAGTGTCACTCGACAGAACAAAGATATGCAGAAGATGTTTCGCAACATTGTTAGCTCCATTCCAATAACCCGCTGATTAACTGCACTTCCAGGGGTAAGCATGCAGGTCATGAAGTAAGATGAAGTAAGCCCGCAGAACAGGCATAATTAGTGGTTCTAAAAGGAAGATAAGCTGACAAGTAGCTCCCATGGTGGGGATAACGGCCATAATCTAGACAGTGATCATCGCATAGTGAAGACCACACCTACACCTACACATAGTTAGTATAGATTCCAGATGAACAACTACCTCCGAGATTGCAGACTCGTTCTTTCTTCTCAACGCCAGCCTGACCCATGATACTTTAACGATATTTTTGTATTCTGAGATCCACAACATCATGCCGAGCAACGAGAATGGGATCACGAATGGAGTGAATGGTCATGCCCACACAAATGGCCATGCAGCTACCAATGGCTACACACACACCAATGGACATGGACCTACCAACGGCCATGCGCACACCACACCAGGGCCTTCTCCCTCCCCAATCGCCATAGTTGGCATGGCCTGCAGATTCGCCGGTGGTGCGACCAGCCCGGAGAAGCTATGGGAACTTTGCGCAACCGGCCGCGATGCGTGGAGTCGAATTCCCAAGTCCCGATTTGATGTCGATTCACTTTATAATGCAGACAAGGATAAGCCTGGAAGGGTAAGTGCGCAACACTGATATTCAATGGTATGACGTGTCTGTTCAGTCAAACTAATTCCGATCGCGCAGAACCATGCCACAGGAGGATACTTCCTAGAAGAAGATGTGAGCTTGTTTGATGCCGCGTTTTTCAACTTCACGGCTGCTGTGGCGAATGTAAGTAACTGAAAAGGCCGACCTGTTAGAAATGGCTGCCTGCAACAGGGATGTTGACGAGTAGAAAAATGCTAGGCCATGGATCCTCAACTGCGCCTGCTTTTGGAGGTAGTATATGAAGCGACAGAAGATGGTGAGTTTTTCTCTCATCTAACAAAATTACAACGAGAACTGACATCTTCATTCTCAGCCGGTATCCCCATCGAAAAGCTCGCCGGTCCAGAATCCAGTACCTCAGTCTTCACCGGATGCTACACAAAAGACTATCACGATCTCCTGACCCGAGATCCTGAGACCATGCCGCCAGCCACTTTGACGGGAAACTATACCGCTATGTTTTCCAACAGACTTTCCCACTACTACGATTTCCAAGGCGCCAGTATGTCGATTGACACAGGCTGTTCGGCGGCTCTGGCCGCGCTTCACCAAGGGTGTCAAACCATTCGGTCAGGCGATTCCAAAGTGTCTATCATCGGCGCGTCCAACACGATCTTGAACCCAGATATTTACATTGCCATGTCTTCATTGGGAATGGTGGGCGCGGAAGGGCGATGCTATGCATGGGACACTAGAGCAGAGGGATATGGTCGAGGCGAGGGCGTTGCGGTCCTCGTTTTGAAATCTCTCGACGACGCTTTGCGCGACGGAGATCAAGTCCACGCCGTGATTCGGAACTCGGCGCTGAATCAAGACGGAAACACAACGACCATCACTTCCCCGTCGCTGGAGGCTCAGGTCCGGCTGATCCAGGACTGCTACCGTCGAGCACGCTTGGATATCTCGGAGACCGGATACGTCGAGGCCCACATGACAGGCACACAGGCTGGAGATGCCACCGAGGCGGAATCGCTGGCTCGAACATTCGGCTCGAGTCGCTCTGACGGGGACGCGGTCTGGATCGGTGGCGTCAAAACCAATGTCGGACACACAGAAGGTGTCAGTGGATTGGCGGGTATCATCAAGGCGGCCATGGCGATGAAGTATCAGGCCATTCCGCCCAATCTCAATTACAAGGTCGGAAACCGCAAGATCCCGTTGCAGGATTGGAACTTGCAGGTCCCTACCAGTCTGGTGGATTGGCCGAGGGACAAACCTCTGCGCGCGTCGATCAACAACTTCGGTTACGGGGGTACAAACGCCCATGTTATTCTCGACGGCATTGCCGAGCAGACACAGAGTGGCACTCCACTTTCAATAACCCCAGCGAATGGGAGTGAAGTAAATATCTCTCGTCTTTACATCCTCAGCGCCCAGGATGTGACGACGACCAAGAATATGGCGAAGAACCTCGCCGCATACCTGCGGCAGAGCAACAGCGTCCCAAGTGCAAAAGACCTCGCCTTCACTCTTGCTGAGCGCCGGTCCCGTCTCTCCTGGGTTGCCACCGTCCGAGCTCGCAGTATCCCCGAGCTAGCCGACCAGCTTGAGAATGACGCTCTTCAAGTCGCTTTCGCGCCAGCTAAGAGACAAAGCCCGCGGCTGGGATTTGTGTTCAACGGCCAAGGTGCCCAATGGCACGCCATGGGTCGTGAATTGCTCCACGAGTATCCGGTCTTCGCTGCCAGTGTGGAGGCGGCAGATGAGGTCTTGCGTGAACATGGCGCAACTTGGTCATTGATCGAAGAGTTGACCCGCGATGCAAAGTCCACCCGAGTGTCGGAGATTCACCTCGGTCAGCCCATCACGGTGGCTTTGCAGATCTGCCTGGTGGACCTTCTTCACTCGTGGGGCATCTATCCATCGGCTGTCACCAGCCATTCTAGCGGCGAGATTGCAGCCGCTTACGCCGCCGGCCTTCTCTCTTTCGAGCAGGCTCTGGGAGTAACCTACTGGCGTGGTGAGCTAGCCCGACTTATGCTCGGGCAGGAAGACTCGGGCTTGGTTGGCGGCATGGCTGCTGCAGGTCTTAGTCCGGACGAGGCCCAGGGATACCTATCCAAGACATCTTCCGGCGGCCGAGTCGTAGTGGCTTGTGTGAACAGCCCCGAGAGCGTCACGCTATCCGGAGACCTCCCCGATCTCGAAGAAGTCGTCGCTCGCGTCGAGGCGGACGGCCGGTTTGCTCGCAAGCTGAAGGTGCCTGTAGCCTACCATTCCCATCACATGCAAGTGATGGCAGCTGCCTATACAAAGAAGCTACAGGATCTAGTTCCTTCGTGGTCCGAATGGCCGCGTCCACATGTGTTGTATACCTCTCCTGTCACTGGCGGTATCATCTCTTCGCCCGAAGCCCTCGCTCCCACTCACTACGTGAACAACTTGACCAACCCTGTCTTGTTCAGCCAAGCGTTTGAAGCGATGTGCTTTGGCTCTTCCGCCACCAACGTCGACGCAGTGGTTGAAATTGGACCCCATGGTACCCTAGCAGGACCCATTCGGCAGATTCTGCAGGGTCGCAAGATGCCGTATGTGAGTTGTCTCAAACGGCCAGTTGACTCGGTCGAGACGATGCAAGACATGGCAGCGAACCTCATCCGTCTCGGATATCCAGTGCACCTCGGTGCTGTGAACCATCCGGTTTCAACTAAAGAAGAAGGCGTCCGGCGATTTATTCCGGGCCTCCCAACTTATCCCTGGAACCATAGTACCAGCTACTGGGCCGAGTCCCGCGTCAATCACCAGATTCGATACAAGCCGTATGCTCCGCACGAGCTACTTGGGCTTCCTATCTCCGGAGCAGCGACGCTCACCTGGCGGAACTTCTTGCGGCTGTCTGACTTGCCGTGGATGGGAGACCATCGTGTTGATGGCGCGATCGTCCTTCCCGGTGCTGCGTATGCCTCGATGGCCATCGAAGCAGTTCGTCTTGTCAAAGGCGAAGTCAGCATTCACGGCTATCGCCTCCGAGACCTGGAGTTCCTGAGCGCCTTGACAATCCCCGAAATAGGCGGCTCATCATCGTCAATTGACGGCGTTGAAATGCACTTCTCCCTGCTACCCTTGCAAGATGAGGACGGGAATGAGGTCGAAGGCTGGTACCGATTCAGCGTACGTTCACTGGGTGGCAACGGTACCTGGGCAGAGAACTCGCGCGGGCTGGTATCGGTGGTCACTGAGGCCGAAGATGTCGATGAAGCTCTTATTCCCGATCAAGAGTCATTCTTGCAGGGCCGTCGCAGCGCGGAGAAACTAGAAGGCAGTGCTGTCCGAGCACGCGTGGCCGAAATGGGCGTTGAATACGGCCCGGCCTTCCACGGCCTGGTCGATTCCAACGCAGCTGCTGCTTCCGGCGCTCTTCCTAGAGCGGTAGCCAATTTACGTTTGAATTCTCTGGGGTCTTTGGAAGAGTCCGAGGCCGACGACCCAAACACGACCTCATATGTCATCCACCCCACGACTCTGGACTGCATTGTGCAAGCGACATATAGTAATTTGCCCAGGGGAACCGGAAAAATGGCCATGGTGCTGCCTCGCTTCATCGAAGAAATGTTTATTCCGCAGTTGCTCAACCGGGAGATTGGCGAAAGCCTAACAGTGTTCAGCGAGCTGCGCAAAACTGAGAGAACTGGCTTTGCGTCCAATGTCTCCATCGTGAATACCATGGATCAAGAAGAAAAATACGGCGGCCCTTTGCCCTTGATGGAGATAAGCCGACTCTTCTGTCAAGCTATTCCTCGGGTGAGGGCTATCGAAGACGACGGTCCTGGTGTCCGACTATGGGATACCAGGTGGGAACAGGACGTATGGCACGACGGGATTCCGGCCTCCATCAAGGATTCCATGCGAGTCACGCTAGACAATGAAGATGCTGCGTGGGAGAAGAAGCTGGTCAAAGCTTCATACCATCTAATCCATGATGCCGTCACCATTCTCGAGGGCCCGAATCTCACGCAAGAGGCCTGGACACCCGATCGTCGCGTCTTATTTTCCTGGATGAAGACGATCGTGGAACAAGGCAAAGCCGGGACGCTCGCACCCGGTAGCAAGTTGTGGCAACGATCCAGCAAGGGTGTCAAGCAAATCCTGTTTGATGAGCTGCAGGCAAAGGGAGGCACGCACGGGAACCTTTTGATTCGCGTCGGTCAGCAGCTGGGAGCCATAGTTCGAGGCGATATCATCACACCGCACGAAGCCCTGAAAAAGGAGGATGAGGCAGGTGATCTGCGAGTTCAATATCATCAGGATCTTTCGGGACTTCGCGTGCGCAGTGGAACGCATCTAGGAAAACTTGTCCGATCATTTGCAGTGATCAAACCCGGACTGAAAGTTCTCGAAGTCAGCGCTGGTGATGGGACTCTGGCGCAAACGATATTGAAATCATCCGGCAATCACGGTGACGGCACTTCGCTCATCGATCAATACATTCTGACCAACTCAACATCTGCGCTGTTCGATGCTGCGAAGCAAAAGCTGACCGCCTGGGAGGAAGCTGTTAAGTATCGAGAGCTAGACTTCGAGGATGGCCAGGCTATCTCGAAGATTTCGTCCGAACTTAAGGCGGACGTCATCGTGGCATCTCTGTTTCAGCTCCAATTCTCTAACTTCGAAGCGACTCTCAATAATGTTAGAAGCCTTCTTAACCCGGGTGGCAAGCTCCTACTGGTTGAACCAACGCAGGGTCGGCTGGATATGCAGCTCATGGTGAAAGCCCTCGCTCTCACCGAAACGAAGACCGAATATCCCATGTCGTTACTTGCTTGGGATGAAAAGCTGAAGACCAATCAATTTACTGGTCTCGAGCTCACCGTTGATGACTGTGAACAACAGCAGCACCGAGGGTTCAGTGTGTTTCTAACCAGCGCAGCACCACCGACAAAGAATGGGGCCGTGAACGGCGTCGACGGAAAACTAACTGCTTCGCTTATCCTGCATCCATCGTCTTTCCCTTCTGTTTCCCAGCAACCATGGGTATCTCGCGTGATTGAGGCGGTCCAAGCTCGGACGGGCTTGAAGACTGTCGTCGAGAGCTTTGATCTGGCTCAACCCGACGACAAAAAAGTGGCTCTGTTGGCTACCGACCTAGAGGGGGAGACACTGCTCGATAGCCTGGACGAGACCCAGTTCAGTCAACTCCGCCAGATCCTTCTGGGCAGTCGCGGCGTTCTTTGGGTGACCAGCAGCGGCGGCACCCGGGATGATGCGGCACCCGGATCTGCCCAGGTCAAGGGACTTTTACGGACTCTTCGCCAGGAGGATACGGACCGAGCCTATGGCCTGTTGGATCTGCCACGCAACTGGACTACCTCTGCAAAGTCAGACATAGGTGCCGTAGGAATTGCGCGTGTTCTTCAGAAGATTCTGCACGAGGACACCTCTGAAGCCGCGGATTGGGAGTATGCGCTTGGGGATGATGGTTCTTTCTACCTTCCGCGCGTGCATCCCGTCCAGGTCCACGAAAATGCCACGTCGGAGACAAAGCCTGGGCTGTCGGTGCCGTTCCAGAGCTCTGAGCATTCTCTTGTATGGAATGATGCGGCTTCGAGCTTCATCGGAAAGCTTCGGCAGCAGGAAGCCAAAGAGACTCCCGCGGGAATGATAGAGATTGACGTCAAAGCATTCAGCCCCAGACATCCACCAAAGACTGCCAACGATGAAAATGCTGCCACTCTGTATGAAGCGTCAGGCGTTGTTGTGGGTCTCGGTAACAACACCGAGGCCAGCGGTCTCCAGCTAGGGGACAATGTATGCGGCCTTGCTGCGCCTGGTACTAGGGTGGCAAGCACCGTGCGAGCACCTTGGACCACCATCACTCGAGTGCCGGATGGGATCAGCTTGGAGACGGTTGCGTGCATGCCGTTGGCCTATGCTACAGCTTATCACGCGTTGGTTCATGTTGCAAGGCTTCAAGATAAAGACAAGGTTATGATACTGCATGCCATCGAGAATCTCGACAGCGAGGCGACAATTGGACTCGCCGCTCAGATGGGGGCTGAAGTATCGATCGTGACCCACAATGGGAGTGACTCGGACGCTATACAGCTTTCTGAGCATTACCATATTCCTATGGAGCGAATTTTGATCAAGCCATCCACAAAAACGCTCAATGAGGTTATTCTCGGTCAGACAAACGGCTTAGGTGTTGATGTCCTAGTGAACGCTGTGTCTTTGCCCAAATCACAATTAAAGTTCGGTCGACTCGGCGAGGATATCATCGCTCGCTTCGGCCGAGTGGTCGATCTCGGTGGCGCTCAGAGCCATGAGCTGGACGTAAAGCAGTTCGCCGCTCGTTGTGCGAGCTACGCACGGGTGGATGTGATTCAACTTGCCCAGCACAATGGCAAAGTGATGAAGCAAGCACTTGACGCAGCCTTCCAGTTTCTCTCGCGCAGCAACACTGCTTCGCTGACGCCGCCAAGCCTGTCTGGGGTGGCTCAATACCCAGTCTCCGAGTTGAAGGACGCCCTGGAATTCACCCAGGAGAAGCATGTTCCAGTTCTCGTGGTCCCGAAGCCAGAAAGCGTTGTCAAAGTTCTCCCCCCTTCGCATTCCATTTCACTCACCTATGAAGACGGGACATATCTAGTCTGCGGAGGCGTCGGGGGCATTGGCAGTACTATAGCAATGTCAATGGTGTCGAAGGGGGCGCGGAATGTGATTGTCGTTTCTCGCAACGCCGAGTCCCATCCAGCAACAGAGTTCCTTGCTGAAGATGCGCGTCAAAAGGGTTGTCATCTGGAATTCGTCAACTGCGACGTATCGGACGAGCAAAGTGTCATTAGTCTCGTCAACCGCATCTCGGCCTCCTCACCCCCAATCCGAGGGGCTGTTCATGCCGCGGCCGTACTCGAGGACACCATCTTCGAACAAATGACCTTTGCACAGTGGCAATCCGCACTGAAGCCCAAGGTCGCCGGTGCCCGGAACTTGCATCGTCATCTGCCATCCGATCTGTCTTTCTTCGTGCTCCTTTCCTCCATCACGGGTGTTGTCGGCCATCCCTCGCAGGCCAACTACGCAGCCGCGAATACATTCGAAGACGCCTTGGTCCGTGAACGCGCTGCACAGGGTCTCGCAGGTATTAGTCTAGATTTGCCCGCCATCACAGGCGCCGGCATGGTAGGCGATAATGCAGAGGCCCATCGACGAGTCGAGGCCCTTGGAACCGAGTCGATGCCCATCGACAAGGCCCTTGATCTGATCGAAACGGCCATCCTGCGCGACGTAGAACGTCAATGGAGGCAATCCCAGGCACATCTCAACCACGAAACTTCAGCTTCTGACGGCGAGGTCGTCCAGCTCATCGCCGGCCTGCAGCCGTGGAGTCTTCTTTCCCCGGACGCGACCGTCCGCCGGGATAAACGTTTCGGCACCCTCCGTCTGATGGGATCGACCTCCGCATCAGCGTCTGACGATCCTTCCTCCGCGGGTAGTATTTCGGACCCAACAACGCTTCTGATTCAAGCTCTCAGTCGCAGCAAGGACGAAAACGATGCTGGAGCGAAGGATAATGCGGTAGTTGACGCCCTTGCTGCGCGACTGGCCGCCATTTTCAGCATGCCGGTTGAGACCATCGATCTCGGGCTGACAATTGCAGGACATGGCGTGGACTCTCTGGTGGCGGTTGACCTGCGAAATTGGCTCGCTTCGGCTGGGAAGGCCAAGCTGTCTATTTTCGACATCCTGCAGAGTCCGTCGTTGAAGCATTTGGCTGGGTTGGTGGTGGGGAAGAGTGGATTGTCCAAATAATTCCGAGCATCGGTTGTTTTGTTTTGTTTGTTTCTAAGAGCGCAGAGCACCTATGAAGTCTACCTATACCTTATTTACAATACAGATTATACACTGGCAGTATTTGTTTCTGGATTGAGCATTCTATTCTCTATTCTCTGTATGATTTGGTCTACACATACAGACCAGGTTACGAAAGCTTTTCATGAATATCGCGGCGGCCTTATCTGAATATACACCTGACGCAAACTCCCCGTCGCTTGTACTTTAGCGTCGAGTTATGCTGAAAAAAGCCCTGAGACAAATCATTCCAAAGAATTTTTAAATTTATCGAGTTTTGTGGCACCAATCGCATCTTGACAGTCTGGCAACCCGACGGCTCTTTGAAGAATATCTGCTTCTACCCCCGTCTGTCGACAGAATACACAATTTTTCAGGGCCAAAGAAAGCACTAAGCACTAACAATGCCATTACAAACAGGAAATGGACCCTTCACCAGGTTTAGATGAACATTAGTAGTTGTTCAAGCATCCCTAGACTCATCTACAACCTGCAGTTCGAACTAGGGTCGTCTACTCAGCCTTGTATTATGACCTCCCTGCTGGAAGGTAAGAACTATGTAGATTGGCTGATCAGTCTTTGCTCAAATCAATTATTCATAGTATCAGAAACTCGAGATTAGATCAGCCAATCGACAGCATTCCCAATGCATAGATCGCAGACAAACGGGGCCCAGCACAAATAGTTGTCATGGGGTGCATAGTGTAACCTGCTCCGAGTATGGTGCACTGCAGACGCGCTCCAACCGAGACAACAGCTACCAAGGAGAAGAAGCAAATATCTCATAAGCCTGGATTGTTAGAACTTGGATGCGCTTTCCAGCATGGCCCATGGCATTTTATCCGCGACTAGAATACCAGATGGAGCTACTCGCACTCGCTTTGAGCTACGAACGGTAGCTAGTTATTTAGCCCAGGGGTTGTGTTTTAAATCTACATTTCCTGCGAAGTATACATTTTAATAGTCCAACTGCTCACCGTTAATTCGATATATAAGCCAACTCTGGAGCTCAGTGCGACTGGAACTGCATGAACCAGTGTTGAATCCTCGACGCTGTGTCCAGGATACCCGACACCCGTCAAGCCACAGCCCAGTTTGCACTACAGTCAGCACGAGGGAGATGGCTGAGATCTGGTGATCAGAGAGAGTCAATGCTTGCTCTAAGCATAGGGAGCCTGGTCTAAAAATTGCGTTAGTCTGTATAGCATCGCTCGAGCCTTTTCTCAGCTCGAGACTCAGAGCACAGGCGTTGAATCCTTGCAACTGCCTCAGCAATCGCGTCGTCGAAGCAGAGTTTATGGCTCGTAGTCATAGCGCCTAAGTTCTTTGCTCTAGCTGACACTACCCCAACGGAAGAACGGTTGGAATCGAGCCCGTTGGCGTTCGCGCATGCCCAGTCCGTCGACCCCCGCACGGATTTGGTCCCCGTTCAACATAGGTATCCGGATCGTGTGGGCGAGACCATGGGCGCCCGGTTTAATGAGAATCAGAGGTGGATGTGTCTGTCGGGGATGACGGGGGAGGAGAGACTGTTGTTGCAGTGTTCGAATAGTTGGGCGGGGGAGGGAGGGAGGGCTGTTGTGCCGCATACGGCGTTTTGGGATGAGAGGACGAGGGAGGGGGCGGTTGGTAGGGAGAGTATTGAGGTTAGGGCGTTGGTTTTGGGGTGATTGGATTGGGGTTGGGATGGGATGGGATGGGATGGGGAAAGGGTGATGTTAGGTTGGTATTAATGAGGAATGATGTGTTTGTGTTATAGCGCATTATAATTACTTATAGTACATGTAAAGAGGTGGATTCGAGCTTATGAGCTCATATATACTACCTGTGCAGACTATAACAAAAGCATTTTAGCGGGCCATGCCGAGCTAGAACGTATCTGGAGAAATCCTGTAGATGTTAGGATGGGTAATCACAGGAAAGCCAGCTCTTATTCCTATTCTTCACGAACTAAGTGTGTTTCGTGTGTTCATTGGTACGATGGCGGTCACATATGGGGATACTGTTGCGTTGGAGTCCGTCTGGCATATTTTAATAGATACGGAGCTGTGTCATATCGGTGCCTTGTCCCAGTCGACGCTGATGATGCTGCGAGAATCCGACTGGTTTCCAGGGGCACTCAGCTTGCCAGACTGTGGCAAGACTGACACGTATGACACATTCGGGGTTATCTCGTACGTGAACGTGCCGTTGATTCGAGTGAAGATGCGGGCCCGGCGTGTCTCTTATTTGGGCATATACGGTTCCATGAGAAGCAGATCAATTGTCTCTCCCACTGTAGCGGATATGTCGGACCCCTGCGTCGCAACGTCGAGAATTGTCGAGATGTCCCCTGTCGCCGTGGCGTCACAGATGTACGTGAGCTCTGGCATTCTGTCTCCATTCGTTCGGGGGGTAGACGTAGTGAGGTGCAGACATGAAACATGTAATCTTGCCGTCCCACAGAGCATCGTACTTGGACCTGATCTCTTGATCATCGTTGTATGCTGCTCTGGCTTTTGCCGCCATGGTGTTGATGCTCGTTCGGCCTTGGGATAGATACAGTTTCCCGAACGTCTGGCAGACCCAGAACCTGGTAAAGGCACGACCAGTGAGCACAGGAGTGAGGACGAGCTCGAAGTAGACGTCTTTCAGAGAGTCCTCGAAAGATTCATATACCCCTGGGCAAGATCAGCAACATGGTGAGTAGCAAGTGGCAAAATAGGCCTCGAAATGCTCTGGCTCGGATCCTTGAGTGCAATTTCACTGGTCAGTCAGTTCGGCTAGAACTGAAGCATACCTCCATGCACTGGGGGATAAATATGGCGGACAATTTTACCTTTTCCATAGATGAACCAGGGAGGCACGTGCTCCATACTCCCCGGACTGATAGGGTTTGGCGGGGTCCCATAGCCCACCGTTCTTCCTGCTTCTCTGGGGAAGTGAATATGAACTTGCACCTCGGTATGACGCTGCTGACAAGGAAGACCGGTTCGTGCCATGAGCCACCATCAACTCGAGTCACCAAGTGTGGCATCAGATAATGCACTATTACCCAACCTCGACTGTTCTGCTTCACATTCCTTCGCTGAATCAGAGCCGTACCCGTTTCTGTCCCATCTCACATATATCTCGGGGTCGAAGTACCTAACAGTATGGTCATAGCCTCCTAGTTACTAGCTCCCTCGAAAGCCCCGCGAGCGTTGGCCCAGATTGAGCTTGGTGGCTCACAACTAAGACCAACAATGCACTCGTGCGCTGGTGTTGGTCGCACAGCCTAAACCCAGCCTCAGCCGAGCCCGTTCTTTGTTCCAGTCCCACTAGGCAAACATCCAGCTCTGTTTATCCGCCTCCCTATCATGCTTAACCTCGACAAATAACCTCCCTTCAGATAGACTCGTCTAGAAACCAAGTGCATTCACGATGGCTGCCCCCGTTGGAGTCCACCTCGTGGGAAGCCTCCCTCTCGCCGACACCGAGCAGGTGTTCCGCCAAATCCCCGCCGCCCTGCCAAACCGTCTCTACTCGATCCCAGATGGCGAGCCAGGCGCCCGAGGGAACTACATCTATTGGGAGCTCCCTTGCTTCCCAAAGAGGCCTGGCGCCCATGGTTACCAGATACCACCGACGTGCCCGAAGACCATCCCGGCTTCACTCAGGACTCCGTGGCCCCCTCCCAATACGACGGCGCAGCGCTCCAATTCTACGAGAAATTCGTGCAAATGCGCAACCTGTCTCTCATACCCGCGGGAGTTCGCTTCCAAGTCTCGCTGCCCTCGCCGTTCGCCTGCATCCAGGGCCACGTGCGGCCCGAACTCCACGAGAAGATTGAACCGTTCTACGAGCGTTGGTTACTCGAATCCCTGGACACCATCATCGCTGGTATCCCTGCCTCCGACCTGGCTATCCAGTGGGGTTTGCCCTTCGAAGTAGGTGCCCTGGAACACGAGCGAGGCCGACTTCCCGCAGACTATTTGTTCAGGCCCCAATTTGTGCCCGTCAGGCAGGGCCTGCTGGACTCGAACTCATACAGCGAGAATGACATACAAGGGGAGGAGGGTACATGGCCTAAGAGGGAAGGTGTGTGTCTGCTGTCGCCTTCATGATAGTGGTCCTCTTCTTCTCTAAGCCTCGCGGATGTTCTGGCCGTCCCTTCTTCTCTTCTCCTTGGACGATCATAGATCCTGCTGAACTACCTAGTTGCCTGAGGTGCAATCCTCCAAGCATTCCGTGGTCTTTCTCTTTTATCTTATATGCATAACCTTAGCTTCTTTAATAATCTCTCTATCGATCTACGTCTCTGTCTGGTTAATTCAATACCAAAAGTTTTATCTCTATAGGTCCATGGCAAGGGGCTGTTAACAATCCTGGGCCGAGCTTTGCGGTGCCATCTAACGGCCCACGGCACGAAACAAGGTATTCTAATACATGGGGCACTCACCACCTCTCATGGTAATTCAACTTCTACTCTCTCAGACCAGAACAGCCTACTACCCAACCCAGAAAAACCCAATCAACAACCTACCGCCTCCCAACCCCCGATTCATCCCTCAACCTATCAGCAAGAGATTCCACCTCCTCCTGAGCCACATTAGAACCAACCCCATCTTGCAACACTGAAGTCTCAAAATCAAAAACCTTCGCACCATCCTCCGTCATCAGAAAATTATACCTATTGACGTCCCTATGCACAACTCCATACGTATGCAGTAGACGGACAGTCCGACTACACTCCCCGAGATGCTGGATACCCGGTGGCGTGCCTGGAATATCCTCTATGAGGAATCCAATCGTTCGGGCTTTTGTTTCTTCGTAGACGTAGCCGATGAAGCGCGGAGAAAGCGGGAATTTGGATGCTGTTAGGGTGGAATAGATTGATACTTCACGTTGTAGAGCGTCGATTTCATATGCGAATCGCGCGATCTTTAGGATGTATGGCTCAGGGTGGCCGTGGTTTAAGGTAACTCGGGATAAACGATCGCTGATCCGTGACGTAACGATTAAATCGGTGAAATTGTAGAACGGGGTGCTTAGGGACAAAACGTCCAGGTTTAGGCCATGAGGACGGAACTCGTCCGGGGTACTTTCAATAAGACCATGAGTGTTTCTTCGGACAGTGAGTGTAGTCCAGTCCTCGTCCCACTTTGGGACGTTTTGCAGCTTTGACAGGATTTGGTAGCTCTCTGTCCTGCCATAAGAATCAGGAGGAAGGATGCCACCGTCTAAGACGGAGACGTATACAATTCGTCGGTTTTTCCGGATCCGATAGAGGAAGTCGTTCTCTTCGAGGTCGAGGGATAGTACTTGTTCCTTTGTTGGTTAGTGGGCTTGAAGAGATGCTTACGCTCGGGGGATAGTCACTTACATTTGGGGGTTCAGTTGGAACAGGCTGGCTGAGAGGGATGATTGGGTTGACATCCTGAGCAGATGACATGGCGAGCTAGATAAAAGGGCTGGTCTATTGTTGATATCGCCCTTTTCCATACAGCAGGGTGAATGCGTACTATCCTCTCCTCTCGATGACCGAGACGCTCTGAGAAAGACAAAGCGCAGCTAGCCCGGGTAAGTAACAAGGGCTGATCATATGACCAACGCATCCCTACCTCGTCCTAATCTCTTCTTATCATCAACTATCCTCAATTAAAGTAAACTCAATTATTCCATCATCTCCAACCCCATCACCAAAATGTCTACCCCAGACGAAACCCCAACCGACCCCTCCCCATTCGCAAACAGCCACGTAACCATCCATTTCTCCGCCCCCGGCTTCACAGTCCCCTCCCCAGCCGACATCACAGAAAAGGTAAACCCCCGAAACCACGATCTTCAACTGGGGCGGCGTGAAAATCGCATGAATATCACCCCCTATCGCCGTAAAATTCGGCTCGCATGTCACCCTCAGCGAAGCAAAGCATATGATTTTTGTCGATCAAAATCCGGAAACTGTACCGGTGCCAAAGGGCTTCGCCTATTACACATACGGCCCGATAGATCGCGATATCGGCGATTATGGGAGTCGGTTTGATACGTTATATCTTCATGGACTTTGTAGAAGGTCAGACGCTTGATAAAGTCTGGGATGGGTATGATGAGGGCACCAAGACTCGTTATCGCCAATCAGCTTGAGGGGTATTTCGACGAGCTTCGCCAGATAGATGCACCTGGGTATATAGGCTCCGTTGATTCTGGACCTGTTACGGATCCGATGTTGGAGTATTATCATACGCGAGGTAAGCTAGCTATTAGTTTCTATTGTAACTCCTCGATACATGTGGTAGTATATCCGAGTGCTAATACACACGGTCAGGACCATTCCCCTCCCTAGAAATCTTTTCAACAACACACGAATCGACGCCTACCAACTCAAAGTCCCTCAAGTCCTTCCTATCCGGCATGCTCTCCGGAACCAACCACCAAACCGTATTCACGCATGGAGATCTCCGACCCGCAAATATCATGGTCCACGAGGGCTCGGTCACCGGGATCCTGGACTGGGAGTTCAGCGGCTGGTATCCCGAGTACTGGGAATTCCCTAAAGCGTTGTATGTCTGGAGGTGGCAGAATGATTGGACGGATTATCTGTTGCGGGTTCTGAGGCCGTATTATGGGGGTTTTTGGCTGAGATGTTGTGGTGATGGATTTCTCAAACCAAGGTCTACCCTACCGTATACGGGTACCGCAGCATGAGGTAATCAGTACCAAGAGATACTACTCAGAATAATTCAGAATAGAACATAATAATACCATAATATTACTCTAAATCTTTAGGCTAGGTTCATTCTCAAAAAGCACAGATATACCAACAACAAAAGCTCAATTCCAAATCTACATATACACACATCAACAACAACAACAACAATCTGCCATCTTTTTACCTCTCATACAAGGTCACAAATCGATATCAAAAATGTATTAAAGAAAGAAAAGAAAAGAAAAGGAAGACAATGACAGATGAATTACGTCCTCCAACAAACATCACCGCAATCAGGTCAAAATCTAATCTAGTAGACAATGCCCATCATGGCGGCGATACCAACACCCCACCAGAAGCTGACGGCCTTGGCCGAGGCAGCGTCGTTGGACAGAGGGATGGTGGACGAGGGAGTAGGCGCGGCGGTGGAGCTACCGGCGTGCGTCTTCACCCAGGTCGAAGAGGGTCCCCAGGGGTTGGGGATGGTGGTCACGGCACCGCCGTTGTTGCCGCCGTTGCCGCCAGGGGACACGCCGGTGGGGGCAGGTCCGGGGATCAGGCCGACGGTGGTCTGGTGGCCGGAGGTGGCGGTGCTGAAGGCAACCTGGGGCACGGTCACGGTGTAGGTGGAGTAGGTGATCGTGGTGGCGGAGACGGGCACGGGAGGAGCAGGGGCAGCAGGGGCGGTGGTCTCAGGGGAGGTCACGCCGCCGGTGGGCTTGGGAGCCTGGGTGACGGGGGAGACGCCGGTGGTGCTGGGGACGCCGGCCGAGGGCACCAGGGTGATGGTGGACGGGATGGCGGTGACGATACCGGGGTTCTGGGGAACGTAGGCGGCACAGATACCGGTGAAGTAGGACAGAGCAGCCTGGACCTCGTCGTCGGAGGCACCCCACGCCTGCACACAGGAGATGACCTTGTCGGTGAACTCGGCCGAAGGGCAGAAGCAGCCAGCCTCGCTGTTGGAGTCACACTTGGGCATCTTGGTGAGCCAGGTGTTGATACACTTGGGCACGACGTTGGGGCAAGGAGTGGAGGGCTGCTCGGGGGTCTCAGGGGTCTCGGGCACCGATCCGGTGACGACGGGGGGCTTGCCAGTGGGAGCGACACCGGTGGGAACCACGACGCTGGCGGAGGTGGTCGTCAGGGTAGAAACGGTAGTGCGAACGTGGGTGGTGGTCTTGTCACCCTCAGTCACAGTCTCGGTGACGGGGCAGGTGGTCACGGTCTCGTAGGTGACGATGGTGGTGACGGCAGGGCCAGCGGGGGTGGTAACAGGGGCAACGGGGGTGGTGACGGGGGCAACGCCAGTAGGGGTGATGACGCTGGCGGAGGTGGTCGTCAGGGTCGAGACGGTGGTGCGGACATGGGTGCTAGTCTTGTCACCGTCGGTGACGGTCTCAGTCACGGGGCAGGTGGTCACGGTCTCGTAGGTCACGATGGTGGTGACAGCAGGGCCGGCAGGAGTAGTGACGGGAGCAACGTCGGTGGGGATAGCCTCGGTGGGAGGAGCCACGGGGGTGCTCTCAGCACACTTGGGGCAGTAGGTGGCGGTCGAGGTCTGGGTGACGGTCGACACGGTCTCGTAGACAGAGGTAGTGGTCTTGCCGCCCTCAGTGGCAGTCTCGGTGACGGGGCAGGTGGTAACGGTCTCGTAGGTCATGACGGTGGTGGTGTAGTCCGAGGGAGCCGGGGTGAAGGCCGACGAGGAACCGATGGGGCCAACCGAGGTGGGAACCGTCGGGGGAGCGGTGGCGCTGGCAGTGCACTTGGTGCAGATGGTCGAGGTCGAGGTCAGCGTGACGGTGGAGACGGTCTCGTAGACTGAGGTGGTGGTCTTGCCGCCCTCAGTGGCCGTCTCGGTAACGGGGCAGGTGGTGACGGTCTCGTAGGTGACAACGGTGGTGGTGACATCCTCGTCATCGGTGGGGGAAGGACCGGTCACGGCAGGAGAGGTGATAGCAGGGCCCGAAGGACCGGTCGAGCCGCCACCAGGGGAGACGCCAGTGGGGGTGGGGACACCGCCGTTCTCACCACCCTCAGTCTCGGTGACGGGGCAGACGGTGGTGGAAACGGGAATGGTGGAGGTGACGACGGTGGTAGAGTCGGCCGGGCAGTTGGTGACAGTAGGAGCACAGCTGGTGATGGTGATCTCACTGGTAGCATACACAGTGGAGGTGGTCATTCTCACGGGGGTGCTGGGAGCCGGGCTGGTGACGGCGCCTCCATGAGTGGTGGAGTGGCCGGGGATGACGGGCACGGAAGAGCTGTGGCCGTGGGCACTGGTCTGGTGGGAGGGAGGGGTGGCAGTGTGGCTGGGGAGCTCGATGGAGTGGTCGGGGTTCTTGGTACCGGGGGTACAATCGAAGTCGATGGTGTGGATACCCAGGTCGCACTCATCATCCTCGTGGTCCTCGGGCAGCTGGAAGTGAACGGAGGTGGCACCACCGCACTGCTCGTTGCGGACATCGGTACCCTCGGGCGAGCAGGAGGCGACCTGCTTGCAAGAGGAGCCGTCGGGCATGCCGTAGACGACGTGGACGTCGGCCCTCTTGGAGGTAGCCAGACGGAGAGATCCGACGGAGAAGGCCTTGCCGGCGTTGAAGCGGAGGCCGGAGTTGGAGCCCTTGCCAACCTTACCCTCGATGCATTTGCCCTAACCGAGTAATTAGTTGATGTCTTTGGACGGGATCAAGCCATGGAGGAAACTCACGCCGAAACCACCAGACACGGCACCACTGAACTTGTGCTTCATGGAGAAACCAGAGAAGTCGAAGCCGCCGTAGTGGCTGAAGTCACCCTCGCCGATGCCACCCCAGTTGAACCCGGTGCGCTGCTCCTCGGAACAGTCATTGTCACTGTTCTCGGGGCTGGGATAGCAGGTATCAGTGCCCCACCACTAGTCACGTCAGCAAGAGGGTACTCCGGGGCCAAAACGATGAGACGAGAGAACATACCAACCCACGGGGGTGGGCAGTGGCCATAGCGGCCAGGGAAAAGAGAGTAACAGAAGTCGAGAACTTCATGATGACAGGAATAGATCAAAAAGACCTGAAAGAATGATATAGAGAAAGAATAGATCCGACGGGAGTAGTAACAGTTAGGACGAAGAAACAAATTAAGATATTATTATCGGAGACCAGCGACAACAATACAGATGGGCGATGAAAGAGTGATCCCCAAATAGAACGAATGGTCTTTGCCTTTCCCGGTCAAAGAAAGACAAGAAACGCAACTCAACGACAGAAAGTATAGAGAAAGAAAGAAACACACAACACTGAAGAAAGAAAGAGAAAGGAAGATGGCCCCATGGACGGAGGCAGCAGGACCCTTCTTATGGAACACAGACACACCGACCAAGCCGCAGGGTTCCTGACGGGAAAGACGGGTGTCAACAGAGCCGGACCCCAAAGGGCACGGAAACCGTCCTGACAAGCATTAGTTGGAACTTGGAATTCCAATCGAGCTAGTCAGGCATGAAAATAAAAAAAAATTATAAAAAAAAAAAAAAATGTAAGACAATCTGAGAAAGACCGGCAAGGCATCCAGCGGGGATTGGTACGACGGACGACGAAAAGGCCATGGCTTTCTCCAATGGTGGACAGCCGGCTGTTCCGCTAGTGCAGGAACACCCTGACAAGAGATATGGGGCGCGAAAGGACCACCAATCAGACGGGGATACAATACTGGATGCTCTCGAGCTGCCCTGGACTGGTGGCTGATGAGGTGGAGGAAACGAACTCCAGCGACGCCACCCAATGAGACGGTGGAAATTGAGCAGGATCACGGTCTGGAAGGGATAGGAACAGGGGAGTGGGTTCCTGACGATTCGATGGATGACGGAGGGATTCAATCAGGGTGGGGGAGAATTCAGGAATAATGAATAATGGTGAAGAGAAAGAAAGAACGAACAGAAAAAGAAAAGAAAGACGGCGACAAAAGAGGACTCCAGTACCGTGCAAAGCCGGAGTCACGGGTTGACAGAGCGCTTGCAGAAAGTTTACCGGGGTTTGTTTGACACTGACAATTGACACCTCACATCAAGCCCTAACTCTCTACCATAACTAACAAAGGACAACCTCCGAGTCAGAATAATCGGACTGATAACATCCAACTCCTACTAGTAGTAACTACTCCAAGTCAAGTCTTCTCCGTACCCTCTAGTCCATACTGTCCACCATCTAGTAGTGTCCACCGGCACCGACTACCAACGGACACTCAATCTAACGAGATCCCAAGAACACCCCCATCCCACTAGACCCCTCCAGGCTAAGCCCGGACAACAGGACGAGGGAAAAGCATCCTGCAGGCGAAAAAGAAGGGGGGGCCAACTTGCACTTCAGCAGCCAATAACCGGTACCGTCCCGGTGGGCGTCTCGCTGAAACCTCGTCGGTGTCAGCCCATTGCTATTAATATCATGGGTCGGGGAGTTCTGGACTTACCCGCCAGGTCTGTCCTATCGAGGCTAGGCAGGCACTACACCATACACAGTAGACACTAGGCGCTAGACACTTCCTAGGCAGTTCTGGTCTGCGTATAATCTCCCAGGGTTCGGATCCAATGGCGGCCCCCCCCTCTCGCTAAGAGCCTAAGCCCAAGCAAACCCGGTCTTTTGGACTGACGATGATTGTCGCTGCTTATTGTTTTCTGGTCTTTCTTGTTATTGTTCTTGTGATTTGTTAACAGCAGGGTTACCTAAGTACATGCAGAGCACGCATTACTGTGTACTGTATGTACGCACACGCAGACTAAAAACCTACAGTATCTCAGGGACGAAAAAAGCATGGCTGCCTCCCTCGTACCACCTACCTACCTATCTATTTATTTCCTAGACAAATCAAATTAATTACCGACCGAGACATGGCAAGACGCCGTCAAACGACCGATCAGACGACAGACCGAGCGGACTCGCTCGGCCTCGCCTCTTGGCGTTGTCGCACGATATTCTCATTCCCCTAAAACGGTTGCATCGGTGGCATCTGTGGCGGTGGTTCCTAGGCCCGTCCACTAGCTATCTATCGAGTTGTCTTCGTCCTTTTGACTTTCAGAGTCAAAGTCTCGGAGGTTTCCTGAGGGGTTCCCCCCTCTCCGAGGAGATCCACTTTCTTGGGTTGTCAATGTCACCGTGCCTTTTAGTTCCTGGTCCTGGTCCTGGTCCTACTGTAGTGTGCTAACTTCCCACTCCTAGTCCTAGACTCCTGGTCCTGGACCTATTACTACACAAGTGTCTGTGGTATCCGCAGTCCCTGACAGATGGTCAGTGGTCAGTTCTCCGCCAGTCTGACGGGAGCAAAAAATCCCCCATCCCCTCTCATCCCTCCCCGTCTTACATTTTGAGTTACTGATCATCCCTAACTTTTAAACTGTTTTTGCATTGGTTGGAGAGTGTTTGGGTTTTGGATCTAGTTCGGTCTTTTGAGATGGGGGATCGTCACCACCTCGGAAAGGGGAATGGAAAAACAACATGACACCAAAAGGAAAAGAAAAAAGAAAAAAAAAAACATCAGAGGTATATCCCTTTCTGCCAATACAAGAAACACGTGACAAAATCAAGTAAACAAAATATGCACAGGCATCCAAACTCCGATATCGTCAGACTTTTTGCTCGTGGGGAGGGGGTCGGTCCCGGCCTTCGTAGCGGTCTTTGTTTGGTTTTCCGTAGAAAGTGCAGGTGGTAAAGGTTCTTTTGTGGGATGAAGATGGTTTCCCCCTCAACCTGTTCAGATCTCTCTCTCCTTGCGTCGTCATCGGATCGAAGTCTAGATCGATCCGTCTATATGAGAGAGTCTCTCTCGTTCGGCTACCCGATCATGCAGGTGTCATCCACCCTCTATGAACGTCTATCTCGTCACTCCAAACCCCCAGCGTCTTCAAGGGGGTGTGGGAAAGATTGTGTAACGAGGGAGTGTGGGACAAGAAAAGTGGAGACCAGAATCAATAAAAGAAGCAAGGGAGAAGATTAGGTTTAGAACGTGCCAGTAAGGATCCAAGACATCGTCATCATAAACACGGAGGGGGGGAAGAAGAGAGGGGGGAAGTATTGCATCAACAAGCAACGGGTGGTTGCATGTCTCCGCATTATTCGGCCGCCTGCTACGGATTTCGTTTCTTTAGATCCTCTCTTCAGAATGGGAGTTGACTGCGTCGATGCGCATCCATCAACTTGCGTCGTACCGCCTCGCCGCCGGTGTACCCGTTGGCCTTGCGCTTCCGCGTTGGAGTGCGTTGGTCTGCATGTCTTGCATGCCGGAACACGCTGGCAGGTCGGGACGGCGAGTTGGCCGGCATGAACTCTCGATGTTGCGGTAACCGCAGCAGAGCCTGGTAGCGGTTGTGGTTGCGGCGGAACGCCGTGACGATCCCGCGGTCTAGATGGTTCAAGAACCGCTCGGCGCTGCTGGCTTGTTGGCTTTCGCCACGGTTGGGGGTCGGGGGTCCGCTGGGGGCCACGGCCGAGGGCGCAGCCGTCGTCGTCGGCGAGGCCAAGGCATCCTCGTCGAAGAGCTTATCCATCTCCTCGTCCGACGACCCGTCGCCGAAGTCAATAAAGTCATTCACGTTCAGGCCGGCCTCAGGGTCCTCCTCGTCGTCGTCCTCGAACGAGCTGTCAATGGCAAAGTCTCGAGACGGGTAGAAGGCTTCGGGAGGACCCATCACTTGGCCGCCAGGTGCCAATTCATTGCCCAGTGCGGTCATCATCAGGTTCGCACTGGAAGCCAACATCGGGCTAAGGTCGGTGCGGTTCGGAGACACCAGCGCGTCCGTGTCGCTCTCGTCGACCAAATGCATCGTGGTGGCCCGCGGGCTGTTGTTGGCCGTGCCACAGACGCTGTTGGAGGTCGACTCCAGCCAGTCGTGACGCGAGGAGGCATACGCCGGGATGATCACGAGATGCTTGCCGGTGCAGTCCACCAAAGCGACGGGCTTGTTAGGATCCGCGACGAACGTTCCCATGATGGGGCCGCGACGCCGCGAAGTAGACTCCGTCTTTTCGTCCGCGGTCGGGGCCAGGGAAGCGGAAGAGTCCCGGCGGAGAATGGATCGCGGATGTGTGATCGTGGCCGGAGGGGGAAGGTCTTCATCTGTAGTTTCACCGTCATCGGCTTGAAAAGCGCGTCAGCAAATAAACACCAGGAACTGGCAAGGCAATCATCCTGCATACTCTCGTAGCCGCTCGACTCGGACGCTTCCGAGCGGGCGTCGGATTCCACGTGATAGATGTTAGAATGACCGTAATCAGACTCGGCGAACATTTCGTCCGATTGCCGGCGATGCCGCCGGTAAGGTTCGGTGTCATTTTCAATCATACGACGCAGCTGGGGATCCAAGCTGTCCTGTTGCAGGAAATCACCCGGGATTTCATCGTCCGTGTGAGAGTCACTGTCAGAGGAAGAGTCGGAGTCCTCTTCGAAATGCACCCGACGGGGCACTGGCGTCTCCACGGCGGTCTCGCTGGCCATATCGGTCTCACCGAAGGTCTCCATGGCACCATACAGCTGTTCGTCGTCAAAGAACGACGCACCGGCCAGCAGCATGTGATCGTCAAAGACGTTGGGGCCGGTCCAGGTGTGAGCGTCAGCCGCACCGCCGGAGACAACAGCATTCGGGGTAGACAGGATGCCGCCCAGGTCATGCTCATCCTCGGACTCTACGATCAGGAGCTCTTCCAGCTTCTCCACGTCCTGGTCTTCATCGTCATCGCCGTCACTAATGTAGTCCACGGCGGCGTAGATGTCGTCGGAGCTGTCATACGCATCATCGTCATCACTCTGTCCGTCGTATCCGGCCATCCTTCTCTTCTTATTTCCTTTCGTGGTCTTGACCCCCGCCTTATGGGGCCTGTTGTCGCGACGACCATAAGACGGGGCCCGGGCAGCCGGTCGTTCATCCTCGTCGTCAGCATCTTCCTCCGACCCGTTCGCATCATCGTCACTCAGCTCTTCAATCGACGAGACGGACGACACGCTAGACACGGACGCCGCCCTTCGCTTTCTATCCGCATTGAGCGGGCCCAGGGAGACAGCCTTGTTTGATCGTCGCGGGGAATTTTGCACGAGGCTCGACAGAGAACTCGAATTGTGGTTGTGGTGGTCCTTGACGGCACCCATGGGGGACCGTTTCGGGGAGTGATTCATTTGCGTCATTGTCCAAGTATGATGACAACAACAATGGGATTGAGAGGGAGGGGTTAATCAAAAATGTCGGTAGAGGTTCTTTCTGTCTTTTTCTTCGTTTGCGGGACTTGACCAGTATTAACTGGGTACTGTCTAATGGATTGGGTGGGACAAGGTTTGTCTACCCGCCGGTATGCCGCAAGTATCTGCGTCAGAGATTCGGAAGTCGGGAGGTTTCTTTCAGGTAGGTTTTATTCTTCGACCGTCAATTCGTAAATGGCGTAAACTGATGATACAGATGTCGTGATCGTAGGACGTAATGTTATGGTTTTAAGGAATCGTAGTTGAGAGAGAAGGGTTTTTTTTCTTTCCCTTCGGATCAGAGAGGGAGCGGAGGGAGGGAGATAGAGAAGCGGATGGTAAAGTTTTTCTTGCTCGTTGAAAACAAAAGCACCTCACCGTCCAAGAAGGGGACGTCAAAGTGCTTCTCCTATGACTGTAGTAAGGGGCAATTCCGACGCTTCAAAGGGTGCGTCAGAAGAGAGGAACAGATATCGTCAAGTTGAATTCGAAATACTCGGAGCTGCTGGACTGGGGAGCAGGAGAAGGCAGCCGTACTCCCCAGCGAGGGATTTACAGCTCAGCGAAGGCCATTTTGGCAATGAACTCTTGACAAATATCTGATATAGAGGGGAAAAAATAGACTTGGAGGGAAAATAGTAAAAGCCAGCGATGAGGGACGGTAGAAGAATGAGGGGAGGGGGGGAAGATTGTTTAGAAGAAAGGGAAAAAGCAGAAGGGGAGACGAGCGGATCAGCGCAGTCTAGCGGCGTCACTCCGTCCAGCAGCCGCCCGTTACAGAACGAAACGCCTGCCCATTTGGGGCGGCTCGATTTTTCCGGTCCGTGTGGGGCTACAGTTCCCTTTTGTAGACTAGCATGCGCATTTATTGGTCAGGAACCATCAACAGGTGCATTCCCATTGGTCGGGCATGGTGTTCACCGCCTCTTCTTTTTTTTTGCATTTTTCTTTTTTTTTTTTCAATTTTTGCCTGCAAGCATCGCAACCAATGAAAAGGCACGAGTCTGCAAAGTCTTTGAATTGAGGCGATCGCAGGTCTCCCGCTCCAGTCAGAAGTTGCCTTATGGACTCACCCTTATGGTCATACAGAACTCTACTGGATTTGACTCATGGACTGATTCATAGTTCATACTTCATCTCAGTGTACAATCCAGAGGGGCGTACATACCACGGGGGGACTACCTACCTTACTCCTACATACATCGCTGTACCCTTCCTTACAGTAGTCCCGCTGTACGCATGGTTGGGTACCTTATTCTGCAGCTGCTGGCCCATCCGAGTCAAGCGCCTTTCTCTCCCCAAGAATTTGCCAGCGCAGAGACACAGAGAAAGTGGATTCCCTCGAGACCGTGATCCGCTTTTTCTTCTCTTTTCTCTCGTCTCTCCTTTCTAGAAGTAGAAACGAAGAGGAAGTGGAACCACGATGGAACATTCAGGGAGGGGCAGAAGAAAAGAGAATGAGATGGAGAAGGAGAGAGAGAGAAAAGAGCACGTCTTCATGGTAAGGTCAACGTGGCCAACAACCTCGCGTGTTTCAAGCAGTATCAAGACAAATTTGGGTTCTTCGGCCCCGAGCCATCCCATCCCTACGAGATCTGGAGATGGAGATGGGGATTCCATCCCTCCTTCCCCTGGATATTCTGACGGACACCTACATTACTCAGTTCACGTGTTCCGAACAAATGCAGATCAACAAGAATGAGGGGATCGGGATGGAATGCGCGATGGGAGGCTGCGTGTAGACCGTCGTACATAGGTACACTGCATCCGAGCACAGCATGAATACTGTCTGTACAGAGTACAGATATCTCCAAGCTACAGGGCGGCTAAAGTCTAGCAGGAATAAAATATATAGGAAGGAGCAAGTAAACCCAAGAGGTCATAGTGTCGTTAGTTGCTCCGTAGTTTGAATCCATCATCGATCACCGTCCATCAAGTCATGCATACATATTCCCCATCGAGTCGGGGACATAGACTGAACCGTGCATTTCTGCACAGTCCTGTACTCCGACATCATCGCGGGCCCAGATCGCAGGGAAAAACCCGGGTTGAGATGTGATTCATCGAAATGAGTCGATAGATGGGGATGAGTCAGAAGATCTGATGCGATAGAGATAACATGTCAAAGCAAAACACTATTGAGCAGTTTTCATCTTGCTGTAACTAGACTTTTTTTTTCTGCCGGTTTCGTATTACCTACGAATACATAATGAAAAGAAATGAATGGGATACTCTGATAGGGCGTTGAGGTGGGATTGGTGGGTTCCGCCACTGGCGCCAATTAATTTAATACCTATTAGAGCATCGAAACATCAGGACAATAATAATCATGATCAAAGCTCTGTTCATTTGCAGAGATTTCTGGTTTAATTCGGGTGCTCCGTACGGACTTGAGTAGTTCTGCCTCGGGTCGTTGTCTGCTAACTATGGAGACGGAAGACAGTCCTCCCGATTCTTAGGCTCCTAGCTTCTTTAAGGGCATCTCCACCGCAGTGGCAAGACGGTACCATCAGTTGACGAAAGGGAAGAATCAGACGATTGTCGAGGACGGAAGAGAGAAAAGCAGTTCGTACGAGTAAATGGGAATGATACAGTGTAGCGACAAGGGCAGAGAACAAGAGACCACCTCATCCAAACAGCTCCGTATGAACCTACACAGTTAGTGTATACTAAGGATGGAAGGATTTGACATGCAGGCTGCAGGTGTTCGTAATTGGAGCGAAAGAGCGGTAAAGGGACAGCTGGCTGCAGGGTGCCTCCATCCTCGGCTTGAAGGGGTAAGAAGAGAGCCTGAGGTATCTACCAGGTGTACAATACTCCGTACGGTAAACTAAAACCGGAATGAACGGCTGAGTCACGATCGGCATGGCCCGTCCCACGTGATTGGCCAATGGCTGGCTGCACCCCGCAGTCTCCGTCGAGGTACCGCCTGGGTATTCCCTGCCGACTGCAGGCGTGTCCAGTACCTGCGACTACATGCCCTTCTTACTAGCATTGAAGCCTCTATCACGTCCGTCTTCGATCAACATCAACCCGTTGTTGGTTATGACATTGTGATCTCATGGCCTCCGGGATTATGGCCGGTCATATTCCCTGACTTCCTCCGCGACTCTCGAATCCTGCGACTTTAGCAATCATCATTTGCTGTCCTTGCCACTGCGAACCCACTCTCCCGCGATCTCCGTCCGTCCAGACCACAACCATGGCTCGCGTGATGACGAGGAAGTCGCGGCCAATTATTAAATAGCTGACGAACCGGGTGGCCAATTTCAGCGTGGGGTGCGGAACTCGTGAGGTAGCTTGACGCTATTCTTATTACTCTTCTTCTTTTCCCGGGACGATCACGGCATTTCTCCATGATAAACATGAACGTAAGTGGTATCAAAAAATTTGCAGCAGATCAACCGAACAGATAAAATCACGCAAAATCGTGGAGAATTGCTCTTCATCCAGAATAGGCCAGAAAATGTGAAAGAGGAAAAAGAAAAACAAAAAAAAGAGAAAATTCATGTCCCCGGATATGGCTCGATCTTGGGTGTCGGCGCTGTAGATGCCCGCTGGTTGGACCGGCCCCAAATGGACAATATCGATTTGGAGCGTGCTGGTTTCGGCGGGGGGGGATTCTGCGTTTCGTTTGCTCCTCCACTTTCACTTGGCCCATTTATGGGTGTAGCTGCGGCCGATTCTCGGGTTTGCTCAGCTTCTCGCATTCCCTGACGGATCTCCACCGCTGAAGCACCCTGAGGTGCAGTGGTTGTAGGCGTCTCCGTGGCGCGGATTCGCTCGTCCGAAGCAGCTTGCTCATTAAGTTGTTCGATCTCGGCCTCGGTGACAAGACGCTCGTTCTCTAGACGAACCTCCCGGCCCCGTTTATGGCAATACCACAAGACGAAGAGCAGAACTAGGAGATGCCTTGTCAGTAGACTAAACTTTATAGGCAACGTGATCGATTCTTCGGCACTTACTGGTCAAGGCCAAAGACCAGAGAACATTCATGCCCAAGACGGCAGGGAACCGAGCCCGCAAAAAGGCCACGATGGAACGGAGCATTCCCACTATCGCAGCCGGTTTCCCAACCAATTCTTTCAGGCTGGGCACCTTGATCCCCATCTTGTTGGCGGCAGCCGCAGCCTTGCCCACATTCTCCACGTTGATTCCACTCTTTCCCGCTCTATCACTTGCTGCCGCGATGATTTCTGGAGCCAGGCTCTCGGTCCATCGCTCCGGGAGCTTCTCGATGAGTTTCTGGAGGAAACTAGGGAGCTTGGAGTATGTGCTCTGGAGTGTTTTGTTGCCGTTGGTAAGGAGCATCTCAAGGTCCTGGTAGGCAGTCGGGACGCCGTTGATGAGATCTTTGAAGATCAACTTGAATTTGCGCAAGAGCTCCTGAGTCTCGTCGCTGATGGAGATAACCTTGTTGTTATCCGCCGCCAGATTCAAGCGCTCCAGGATCTCGGTCATGTCCTCCGCGTCTTGTTTCGCTTCGTCATCGTTACCGTTGGCTGGGTGGCTTGGGGGTTGGTTTGGAGTCTCCGGTCGCGTGTTTTCTTTATTCTAACAAGTGACGATGTGTTATCTCATGCTTCTTCCCCTTCACGATTTGAGCGTGCAGTCTGCAAGGATGCAAGGAACCTACCTTCTGCGTGCTCTTCCGTCGCAGCCAAGTCCATCGCTTTTTCTTCTCTTTCTCGATCGGCGTTGATGTCTCGGTCTTGGAGGTCTGCGAGCCGCCGCTCGGTTGTTTCTGCGCCAGCTCTCGAGCCTTGCGCCCTTCCTCGCCGAGTTCTCTGCCAAACTCCTCCACGGGCGACACAGGCGACTGGAGCGTCGGCGTGTCGGTCCCCAGAGGACTCACAGGAGAACGTGAACCCGACTCTTCTGCGGGTGGCGACGCGGCAGGGTCACCACCGGTCTCGGTCACGATGTTCTGTAGGAACCGTTCGTCTTCGGCGGTTAAAACGGGGTCCTGGACCGGGGGTCTAAACACCGACGAACGCCTCCAGTTTTTCAACTGATTAAATTGTTGCATGTTAAGCGTATGGTTCGACCCTATCTTTCATCAAATAACCATGGGTAGACAAGAAAACAAATGCGGACAGAAACGGTGCGTGCTGGCTCTTGCTTTGTTTGCCAGTCTAGGGGCTGGAATGTGGGACGGCGAAAGGGCCGAGGGAACAAAGAGCAGATCGAGGGGCGTATTTAAGAGCTACTGTTAGCAGTAAGGGGATATCGAAGGAAAGGACCAAGAGGCTAGAAAAGGTAAATTAATTCATTGGATTATTAAGATGGACATGCATGCAGAATCATGAAACAGAGATTTGGCGGAGGGAGAGGCTGGGAAATGGGTCATTCAGGAACTTGGGGTGATCGACGCATGGCTCAGGCTGTGATGTCACTGCCCGAGATGCGCCACGGGTGCACCGCCACAGACAGATGTACATCACCTGTACCAGATCTGTACTCCAGACATATTGGATAGTCCCCAGGTTGGTTGCATGCTCTGTACGTATCTGTCGTCGTGACAATCTTGGTGTGGCTTCTAGTCTGTTGAGGCTGTGTTGACCCTGGTCTCATGGCTCATGGTGTGGGCATGGGTTTGAACACTAAGATATATAGTGCCGCTTTGCTATATCTACATAGGTACAAGCATGTGAACTTCAATCCAGGTGAGCCTTCCAGAAGGAGTACTCGAAACATGACCAATATCCAACATGCGTAGCATAGCAGATTATCCAAGTAACCCTTTCATGAGTTTGACTAGACCGGATGACTCCAGTGTTATCAACGAGATCGCCGAAGACTATGAATACACTGAGATAGTCATTCGTGCATGTGGATATGACTTCCTCGTTCTGTCACAAGTCACATAATTGGTCATTTCTCTGGAGAAATACAAACACTCCGTAAGACTCGGATGACAGAAGTACTCAGTAAGACCAGAGGCAGACAGTCTAGGCAAAGAGCGGGGATCCCCAGTCAGCTGCTAGTCATCACATGATCTGCCTATCCTAGTACATCATCTTCTTTGGTCTGTTTTCTTTTTCTTTCTTCTCTTCACGCTCCCCAGAGTCGACCACCCCCGCTTACGCGTCTCTCCTTACGGCTGTAGATCAGCGTACGCGAAAGCCTCTTCTCCAGGACCTCGTTCCTTCTCGAACATATCGATAGGTCTTCATTTCCCATGAAGACTTGCGATCACGAGAGGAATTTCGTTCTGGGAACGCTTCCAGGACTCTCTTCATGCGAGTTGCATGACTCGGCAGCGTCGCTGTTTTTTCTCGACAAGTTCGTTCGTTCATTCCCTCTTTTCTGGTTTTTCCTGTCGCTCCTTTGCCTCTATACCTGGTTGTCGCTGGTATCTTTTCTGACTCAGTCCCTGGACGGGGACGGCCTTGACGTCAACGCCATGACGGCCAAGCGCTCCTTTATATCCAAGGATCGGGTCGAGAAGTCGATCAGATCGGCCAAGAAGGCTTTCGGAGGGCACGGACGTGTGAGAGCGAAGAAGATGCAGGAGAGAATGGACAGTCCGCCGACGGACAGGTAAGTGGGACTTTTCAGATAATTCTGGGCTATTTTGTTTCTTTTGTACATTACGTGCGGCTATTAGAATCATTATGATATTATTCAAACTATGTAAAGAAAATGAACACTGATTGTAACTTCTCCGTTTTAGTCCCCTCTTGAGCCCTATAGTCAGTTTAATTGTAGGACCAGACCAGCGTCTATTCGTGGCCCACGAAGATGTCCTGTGTCGTTCACCTTTCTTCGCGGCCATTCTCGGGGACCAGTTTGTAGAGCATGCCGTGAACATGGCAATCACCTTACCAGAAGAGTATGTCTCCCCTCGTTTCGTTCAACGATCCCCAGGGCTCACCGCACCCAGAGAGCCTGAGATCTTGTCCTGCGTTCTCGAATTCCTCTACAAGGGTGACTACTTCCCCCGTCTGTTCCGCAGCAAAGACACCAACACCTGGGACCTCGAGAACGCCCACCCCGACGGTTCTGGATCCAGCGAAGCCACCATCTTCCTGTCCGGCCTCGCCGGTCTCGTCCTCCGCGACACGGCAGTGTACTGTGCCGCGGAGAAGTACGGTCTGGAGGGCCTAAAGCGACTCGCTCTGCGCAAGCAGGGCCTCCAGAGCGGGATCCCGATCGACGTTATTCTGCGGTCTGCACGGTACGCCTATGACAACACAACGGACGAGGAGTATCGGCTTCGCGCGCACTACCTGGCTATGATCATCCGCACGAGGCATATCTTCAAGAGTAGCGGCACCATGCAGGTGGAGATGGAATCGGGGCATCCGTTCTTTTTTGATCTGTTTGTGGCTATGTGTAATCATATGGATGATCTTGAGATGAAGTCAGTCTTTTTGCCCTCGATTGAGTTATCTTGACCTGATTCTTGGAACATCTGGCTAACTCTGGACTTGATACAGCAACTCGTCTCCCAAGATGAACTAGACAATGATCTGCACTGCTCCAGACACCGATATCACAGAACTAGATTGGAAATATCCCAGACTTCAGAATGTACCGTCTGGGTTGTTGTTTGCCCTGACCCAGAACACCCAAACACCAAAAAAACAAGAAAATAAAAAACAAACCCAAACATCCAAGCCAAACCACGCCATTCCTTTCTCGAGGCCGGCCGACCCTTTAATCAAAGCGATTGGAACGATCGCATCTTCACACCAACTTGTTTTGTTATGTTTACTGTCTCTTGTGATGCGTTGATTTGATTCTGTCTCTACTCACGTATACACTCCTTGAGAGACGAAACTGAGATGAGTTAGTTGATTCGATGAGTTCAGGGCTTTGCTTGTTTGCTTGTTTCAGTTTTTTGGCCTTTTTTTTTTTTTTTTTTTTTTTGGTGTTTTAAACTGCACTCTACTGTGCTGAGAACTAATTATTTACTCGGATCTGATGGTTTGTGTTCGATTGATTGATGTAATTCTCTACCTGTCTGTCTTTCACTTGTGTTGCCTGTCCTGTCTATCGAGTCCAATCCGGCTCATTTATCCGGATAGGATAGATATCCAGACACGGCAACGACCGGATAGTTTGGTTTGGTTTGAATTAACTCCAGAAGAGAGATTGCCCCCTACATACATCAGGAAATATAGTCAGAAAAGAAAAAATCAAGAAACGAAGAATTCGGCCGCCTCATTCTTCCTTCTCATTCTCATACTAGGTTTTTTTTTTCTAGCCAGGCCGGTTTAGTTGCTCACCCCTCACCGCTTTTTGCTCACTGAGTAGGTACCTAGCTAGACCTGAGATCTGAGCACGGGGTTGTGAGTCGAAGACTGAGTGCCCTGAGCGAGTAATCTCCATAATTGCATCCCGTACATAGCCTGTTCTCACTTGAATCTATCTATAAAGTTAATTAGATATCTACCAATTCAACACCTCTAGTGACGTAGGTAGATATGGGGAACTTCCTCATGAGCTTAGCAAAGTGGGATACAATAAGAAAAAATCGCGCTCTGCCCACACACACACACACACACACACACCTCTCTTTCACGCTCCTAACAACTGAAACGATGGATCTGAAACATAACGAGCCTGCCTGCTGTAACTAGTGGCAACCCGGTCCTGCGAAGTCAGTTATATAGATTCTATCTACAGAAAAACAAGGTCTATAGCAAAACATGAGACGTAGAACAGGCCTTAACGTGCTCTCAATCTGTATACGCCTATACGACTTCCAAAGCCTTTTTTTCGCATCTTGCAGTATTGTGAGAGCATTTGGGGAAAAAAGACACCTTTGTTATATATTCTCTCCGAATCTTCCCATTAGGAAAAAATCACCCTTCGCAACTCATCAACCCACCGTTTCAACGGTTGGTGGTATTCCGTAGATTTGCCCATAGTGTTCTTGAAAATATCATCGTCCGAGATCGTTCCCAGTTTTAGTTCAGCTATATTCTCCATGCTAATATAATATCATTCGTCAAACTCTTTAACTACCCGTCCGGTGTCATTCGGACCATTGAACTGGATACAAATCTAGAAGAGCACCTAGAAGAATGACTCTAAGCCGTGGGGAAAGGTGAGCTCATAACCCAGCAATTGTGCTATGGGCATGAAGGCTCTCGTTCCAGTTCTTTCCATGTGCACCGGACGGCTGGTCTCGTTTCTCCCGAATCGCGAGGTCCAGGTCTATGAGGAAAGAAGGCCAAGGAGTCTCGTTCTCTTCGTTCATGAGAAGGTTGCCAATAGATATGTCGCCTTGTAGAAGACCTGTTTTCGTATATAGTGAGCTATATCCCTCCAAACAACCTTCAAGGGCAGCTAGCATTGCAGAACCTTGCGGAGCGGCTTTCCGTAGTCTTGGACCACCACACGCCGGTGCACTTGGCTCTGAATGACAGGGCTATATGGCTCTAATTGGTAAAGCGATTATAGAATTAGAATCCTTAATACTCTTCAAATCCGCCGTTCATTCAGGTTGCCAGTTCTTAGGAAACGGTGGGATTTGATAACACCCATGGAAATCTCTGCGTAGGTATATACATCTTACTAGAGATGCAACATACTGTAGAATCAATCCTCCGAGAATCTTACGAGAATAGATAGTTAACTAGCTAGACAAGCCACAGTAGCCCAAAGAAAGCGAGAGGAGTAAAGATGGAATCTAATCTACCCACTCCGAGACCATACATAATATCATATTGAACCGATCTATCGGCTTTATACTATAGGTACCGTAAAATGTCAGGGCAGGTCAAGTCGAACAAGCAAACGAACCAAATAAAACAATTCAAAGTAAGCAACCATATACGCCAATTAAGTACAATCCCATAATAGAAGATAAAAATAGAGATGAAGAAGCAAAGAAAAGAAACGAAAAGAGAAAAGAAATCCACCGTCTCAAGCGAACCAGCCAGCCAGCCAGCCAGCCAACAACTAGTTGATCTGTTAATCAATCAATCCCGTATATCTTGATCTCATGATATGATTTATCGTATGGAGTCTCAGGTTTCCATTTGCTTTCCAAATCAATCAACCAAACAGACAAACAACAAACAAACGCCTCTGGTATTTGAGCCTATTCCATCCTTTGCCTGTACTTGGTAACTCGTACTTGCACTGGTTGTGCTGTACATCCACACGCCTTGTCCTTGCACGCCAATAAAAAGAAAAGTAAAACGCCCCAATCGATCAATTATATCCAGGTTCGATGTAGAAAGCAGTAGTTCTGAGTCGAGCAAATTAACCCGTTCGGGCCTTTTTCGTGCGCTCTTGTCCGTAACTATCGTCGCTGCCTTTGAGCGGATACAGATGCATGCCCATATCGATGGGAAAGTCGGGATGCAACAGACTGAATCGGTTCGGGTTGGTCGGGACCCCTTCCGTCTCGGTCGGAACGGGCTCCACCAGTAAATGCACCAGGTTCTTGTCGAAATAGCCCGACGGCTTGGCGTTCAGCCGCTGCAGACGAGCCCAGTCGTCGTCGACTTCTTCGTTCATCAACGGAGGCAATGGGGGCGCGCCGTTGTTGCTGGGTCGCGCGTGGTAATTGGCCAGGATGTTGTACGGCAAGTTGGGCCGGACCGCCGGCTTGTCCGACAGTTCCGCAAGCGCATTGAGCGCATGGTTCCCATGTCCGCGCGTGGATCGCGTCGCGTGGTAATTCTGACTGGCCGTGCGAGCCATGTCGGTCGCCGGGGTACCGTTGTCCTCGGCGCCCGTACCATCCACGCCGGAAGCCTCCTCCGTGTCGGTATTGTTACCGTTCGTCGCCGTGCCGGACGGCTGATCGCCGCCACGCTTGGAGGTCGAGAAGAAATGGACAGTGGCGACGTGGGCTTGGTTGGCGTGGGCGCTGAGCTCCTTTTCGGTGAACAGGGAGTTGATTGAATACAACGGCGCCTGTTGCTGCTGGGCCAGTTGCGCCTTGGCGCGCTCGGCCGGGACAGACGACGATGTCGCCGCCGCCGTGCCTGCTGCCGCGCCGCTCTCTCGCACCGGCGACCCGACATCCTCCTCCGGCGCCTTGCGCTTCCTCTTATTGATCTCAGATATGATGCCATTACCCAACTCATCCAAGTCGACTCGGTGGCGAGTATGACGGGTCTTCCGGTTCCCGTGGATCCCGCCGGGACTGGCAGGGTTGGTGATACTGAATTGATTGGGGTGCAGCAGAAGAGCGTTGGTATCGGCGATATCCAACTGCTCCTTCTCACGCATCAAACGAGCCCGTTTGCTCGAGATGGTCTGCACGAGTCGTTCGCGGAGAGTAGAGGAGAGGTTTTTGTATTCTTCTTCGGCGAAATGGACTCGGAAGGAATATTCGCGAGTGAATCGATCCAGGTTACTATCATGTCGATGCTTTCATTCACGTCAGCTTGTCATCCCATACCCTCTGGACCCAAACCCCAAGAAGAAAAAAAGGAATCTTACTGCCAACATCGCCAAATCCGCATCCTTATCAGCCTTCACCTGATTGACCTCCTGCACAAACCGCGAGTACCACATGCCCGCCAGACTCGCCATCTCCTTGGCGAACTTGCCCCCACCCACGGTATTCTCGATCAACTT
Organism: Aspergillus sp. S1802E; assembly: GCA_023627535.1. NCBI lineage: Eukaryota > Fungi > Ascomycota > Eurotiomycetes > Eurotiales > Aspergillaceae > Aspergillus > Aspergillus sp. S1802E. Next base: position 434,386 of record JAMAHN010000027.1, read on the forward strand.
CGCGATTTCGTCCGCGGAGTCGGGCAGCGGGCCGGGGGAGTAGAGATCGGCGTTGTTGATCAGGGTCATATCACACTGCAGGGCATGTAGTTGCTGGCGGAACTGAGTATCTCGATTCTGGCTGAACGAGGCCGTCAGGTCCTGGAGACGCTCTTGGAGCGCACTGCGCCGTTTGTCTCGCTTGGATAGAGGGACGCTGGTCGGGGGACTTGTCGAGCGGCCTCTCGAGTGTAGACTGTTGAGGAGCGCTGGGCCACCATTGTTGGGGCCAGGGGAGGCAGGGGCAGGCGAGTACGCCATGGCTAGTTGCTGTATACTAGCTGGTTGACAATGGAGGAGAAAGAGGTCCTGCTACCTCGAGAGGGGAGAGGGGGAGAGAAGGAATTGCTTAGTGGGTAGATGGGGTGGAATCTGCAGATACAATCATGGACAAATACGCAAATGGAAACGAGAAAGAAGAAAATGCATAAGCAGCAAACTAGCGAGGCGGCACAAAAAGACCAAGAAAAAAGCAGAGGAAGTGAGGACGCAGAGAAACACAACTGGTGATGGAGCAGAAAGCGGGAATCCGGCCGCGGGCCCAAAACAGTTTAGCGTCGGGGACATCCTTGACCGCCTTCGTGATGTCGATTTTCATGGCAACTCCGTCTTACAGTAGAGAAATGCTCTACGTAGTATGAGGGCTGATAAGATATCACATTACGGAGTCTCAGGTCAACAAGTCTCACACATTCACTTCCATTCATATCATCTGACGGTCCTCATTCGGATCGTATATGTCCATGTTCTAAATAAACCATCATGCTAGTTCGTCTCGCTTCAATAACCATAAATCACAAACATCCTGGGTATTTATCCGATCAAAGAAATCAAAAGAAATATAAAAGAAAACCGCAAAAAAGCCGGTCCGACTTGTGGACTCCCCAATGTGAACCAAGATATATATGCCACAATACAAAGACGCCGCCAGTTCCGCCCGAGCCACCCTTTTTTGTAATCACCATAGTATATCCAATGAAGAGATGAAGGTAAAGGAAAACCAGACAATAAAAAAAAATATGAAAAAAGGGGAAAAAAGGGAAAGCGCGGTGGCGGACTTGAGTTGTATTCAAATGACCCCCGGATGATTCTCGGAATACTGTAGACCCGACCGATCATCCCTCTTAAGGCACTCTCCTTTAGTGGGACCGACGGATCACAAATACTCCGAGTTCGATCCCATCACGAGGCTCCATCTCTTCGCCGTAGGGTCGTTTCCGGATCCCATCAAGGATCTCGCCCAACAACATAGCGGACGTCACTTCTTTGTCTTGCAACATATAGTTTGTCGTTTGGTTCGACACCGACTTGCTGGCGGGAAGCCGTCGGCCGTTCTGCCAGTACAGGCTGAGCACATCTTTGATTCGGCTCTTTTCCTGGTGGATATACCATTCGGTCCAGACATTACGATCCGGTCGGGCGCTGCCTTTCCGAGCATCGGCAATGCTGAACCGCGAGGTTGACGAACTCAGGTTATCACAGAGCTGGGCCAGGTTATCTCGCATCGTGTCGAAGTCTTCCATATAGGAAACCGAGGCCAGCTTACCCAGATACCGTCCAATGTCGGCAGACAGTTCGTTGACCACCACAAGCTGCCTCAGAAGAGGGTCGAGGATCGGCCCTAGAAATTGGGACTTGAAAGTTGAGCCACCGCGTCGGGTGGGGTAAATGAACAAGAGTGAGCCGCCATCAGGGGACAGTTCACACAATCGATCCACCAAAAACGACGGTCGGTGGGGTTGGAAAAGATCTTTGTACTCCTGTGCCGATGATGGCGGGATATACCGTTCCAGAACCGAGATATGTACACTGAACGGCGGGACGATGGGCATGGGAAAGTGAGAGGCCTTCGGTTTGATGGGGCCTCGGAAATCGTGATAAGCGGATACTACGGCCGCACTGGAGAAGACGGTCGAGTTGAAGTAGTCGTCCGCTGGGAACATGGATCGGGGGGTGGTAGGAGGAGAGCAGGGAAGGTTGGAGAGGTTGAACTGTTCGGGCACGGCATGGGTGATGTTGATGTATGGCGACTGTCCATGTTGCAGTCGATGCTGAACGGCTTGGATCAAGCCAGCGAAAACGTCCTCGCTCGTGGGGACGGACTTATCGGCCGGGCGTGGATAGGGAAGCATCTGAGATACAATCTTGACCGCTTCACCGCGGGCGTTCGAGAATGGCAGAGACGATACTATGGAAAACAAGTCAGCCATCAAGAGCAACGCCTTTTTCCACCCTGCGGTCTAAACTAACCTGCTGCGTCGATTCCAGTCTCTAACCATGTGTTATGGTCACAATCCATTTCACCAGATGGCCCCGGACTGCCTCCCGAACTGGAAGGCGACACATTCGACAGCTGGTCGGACGGACTGCCGAGGCTATCTGACGAGGCGCCTGTGGGTGTGCTGTCCATGTTGGGACCCTCGTCCATGGGCATCGGCCCAGGTTCCCGGGTCATATGAGGTTCGAACAATAACATGTTGGATTTGGGATTCCACGCTACGTGCTCTTCGTCCTCTGGGGGAGTGGGAGGGAGAGTGGACGGGTAATCGCCTTGGGTCGAGAGATCCCACACAGCGGAGGAAGACTGAGATGCTCGAGCCGCCAGCGAACTCGATGCCGTCGAAGAAGAAGGCGAGAAGCGAGAAATAGGCTCCTCCGATTGCGTCCGCGATTCGATTCGAGCGGCGGATTTGGCGGAAAGGCCGAGGTGTTCAAAGGAGGAGAGATGTAACGAAGCGTTGCTCTTGGAGAGAAACCGGGAGACGGGAGACGGTTTTGTGAGAAGGGACCCTTGCGAAGCTCGCCGTTTCAATCGACTCGAGCCCGTGTCTCGGGACGTTGGTGGTTGCGGTTGCAGTGACTGCGGATTTTGTTGTTGGTCAGGTGAGATAGGGCTTAATTGGTTGGGATCCTGCTGCTCCAGATTGGTCACGACTCCTTGATGCGGAGAACCGACACCCCTGGGCATATATGAACTCCGGTTGAGAGAAAATTGTGAGTTTGATGAGTATGGCGAACGCATAGCCGGGAAATCTTGCACCAGATAGTCAGGCCGATATGGTCCATGACACTGTGACTGATTCATCCAGGCTATGTTGATGTCCGGGCGAAGAGCCGAGAGAGAGAGAGAGAGAGAGAGAGAGAGAGAGAGAGAGAGAGAGAGAGAGAGAGGAGGAGGAGGGGGGAGACGGTGGTGATCTGCAAGACGCCAAACAATATCTCCAATCAAAAAGAATCAAGCCACGATGATAATATGGCAATAAAAGCAAATCCTCCAAAACCGGGTTTGACGGATTAACTTATGGTCGTTTAGTGAAAGGAAGAAAAGGAGATCGTGACAGTCGAGGACGGAAGAGGTGTATGAATTAATGGCGGGATGTCGGGCGACGGATGGAGCAGGGTCGAAGAGTCAGAGGGACGGTCGGGGAAAAGCGAGTTGAAGAGTGGAAGTGGCTTGAGTAAAAAAGAGGAGGAGAGAAGCGGCGGCGCGGCAGGAAGAGAGAGGAACGAGAGGGAAAAAAGAAGTGGAGGTTTTGGATGATAATGATGATACACAGTGGGGAAAGACAAGGGAGATTGGGAAGAGGAAGTGGGAAGGGAAAAAGCTTGAGAAGTGAAATTAGGGAAGAGTAGAAGCAACAAGAGACGGGCAAGTAAGTATTAACCAGAGTAAGAGCAGACTCAGAGAGAGAGAGAGAGAGAAACGGGCGCCAGGAAGAATGACGCCCAGGAAAAGGCGTTGACCCAAAGGGCAGAACCTGAACCCTCTAAAGCGCTGCTCGGGCTGCGACTTTCCACCGGCGTTCTAGACCGGGCGGCCTTGGCCTGGTTTGGCCTGATTGGGGAATCCATGACACGAGGACCGCTCGTCTTGTGCTCCTGTCGGTGTAATCCCGTTACCGTATTCTTTTTATTTTATTTTATTCTATTCTATTATTTTATTGCCATTGTTTACGATCATATATTTCTACGTCTAGTATTCTCTGATTCTATTTCTTCTAAATTATATCAGATGCTCTATACAATACTCTGTATTGTCTGGCATCTCCCACATACTAAAGGTCTCGGTCGGTCGCGGGCAATCCTTCCAGCCTGGCATCTCCCAATACGATGATCCAACGGGGACCCAATGCTAGTCATAGGCCCCCTCCGACTTGTCTAGGCCCTCCATAGTGGCTGATCGGGGCTAGGTCGTGTCCAAAAGACCCAGCCGTACCGTAACAACCATTACACAGTCATCATCCTTCTTCATTTTTGTCTTTCGTCGGCGGTCTGGGTTGAGGGAGGGGGGCAAAAAAAGACAAAAAAGACAGCCAGAAGAAAAAAAAAATAAATAAAATAAAAAGAATGATAGCAACAGACCCACCTCCTCGGCCTGACTGGAATGGGAGATCGATGGACCCTTGGATAGAGAAAAGCGGTTTGACAGGTTAGGGAAATTGGGGGGAAAGGCGGTTTGGAATAAATGAGGATGATTCCGATGATGATGAATTCGGCGGGGTGGATATTAAATGACTTATTTAATCATGAGTTTAATGGCATGATTGACCCTTTTTTATTTTTTCTGTCTTGATCCTCACTGCCAGTCAAGATGCGATCATCCGGTTGACAGATAGAATGCCCATTTTGTCAAAGTGGCCAAAGCAGGTACCGACGAGAGAAGAGGGGGGGAAGGAAGGAAAAAATAAAAATGAAAGAACGGCAGGTGTAAATCCTTCGACTGCTCCGGCATGGGGATCGGTGGTATTATTAGTTACATTTACATACCTGCTTTACGCCGATCAGCGCCATTAACGCCTCCTTGGGAACGCCATCGCCGCCAGATGACTGATCGATATCATCCAGACAAAGAAACCTTCTGCGTGTGTTGGTTGTACAACCAGATTATCATCCTCGTCGTTATTATTATTATTATCGACTAGTTTCTTTGATAGGGTCGGTCCAAAAGAATGTGGTCGCATGAGGAGTCCCGGAAAATAGTCCCTGGTTCAATAATCGCTAGTTTTTTTCTTGCAGCAGACTGATGGGAAGTGGGAAAGACCCAGATATAATCAAACAGGACAAGAGGACAAAAAAATAATTCAACTAAAATAAATAGAATGGCGGTCGAGCAATAGCGTATAAACTAGCCAGACGCTCAGCTCAACGTAAATTGATCCCTCCAAGGGTCAGACCGATCCCTACGTCAGTCTATCTGGACCTCTGCTTCCACCCTAGCTTCTTTTGCTTCTTTACGGAGTACCCCCCTCATACCTGTCTCAGGGTTCAGGGTTCATGTCTGACTCAGATTATGTATACGTATGGTGTAAGTAGGTGTATAAAATCAAATTAATGTCCTGTGCCATGTAGGATGACGATGTCTCCAGACAGAGTCTAGAATCTTCTTCGCTTCGGAACTGTCAAGATGAAAACGAAACATTGGCAAATCAGCCGGCTCTCTCGGCTGCTTTGACAGGGACCAAGAAGATAACCATAATCCATTAAGCGTCAGGGTTTAACTTACTTTCTGTGTATGTTGTACGTACAATTGTAACCAGGTTTAGTGACTGCATTAAGCATTGTTGTTGTACCTTTACCATCATTACTCTATTGTCTCGGTATACTTCTCCTCACTAAGAAAAATCCCCCCTCAGCGCCGCCTAAATTCAAGTAAAAGAAGGGAGAAACCCCGAAAACCGACTGACGTCGACCACTCCATCCCTTCACAGTCCTGGGTCGAGCGAAATGAAAACCAAAAAAAGAGAGGGAAATTTTGGTTCCTCATTACCAGCGTGATTGGCCCCATAATCCACCCAATAAGTTGCATCGCCCGATCAGAGAACCCACAGCCCTTTTCCGGTCCGGATTGACGTCTAGACTTCTAGACCCTGCTCCGTGCTGCCGAAGGGGATCCGCCTTTTTGGATCTGTCTCGGGCCTTTGCACAACTTTTTTTTTTCTTTTCTTTTCTTTTTTTTTTTTTTTGCCGACTTGGTCTGTTTCTCCAATTTTCTGCCTTCTTCGGTCTGGACTGTCTAAACTGTCTGGACTTTATTGCGGTGAGGTAACCTGCTATTAAGATCTAGCCGAGCAGAGCAGAACCTCTCTATGTATGTATTGTCTATGATTATTTTCACCTATCGCTCTGTAGTCATTAATGCTATTCGTCTGTAGGGACATAAACTAGATAAGTAAGGTAATGTAACCACCCCAAATAATCGAGAATAAATCCCAAGCGGTGACCCACGGCAGATCCGGAGGTTTCCTTCTTTGTCTTTGAGCCTCGATTCGACCTTAGTTTCATGCATGTCTAGTGGGCTTCGGTAAGGAAGATAATTCGGAGTACTCCGTACGGGTGGTCCTGTCGGTAGAATAGCGCGTGGAGTATTATAGAGTAATTAGTAGTTACTGTACTTACCCATCAGCTTGGTAGACAGTACCTACTGTAGGGTAGTAGTGTGCTGTGATCTCTCATTTTTCGCTGCGTGTACGCTCATTCTCCCTAAGGTAGGACGATTTCTCCTGTCGACTAGGGCTAGGGCAAGACCTCATTATCCCCTTCCGTCCTGTGTAGGAAGGACCGAGAAGTCGAAATAGCTAGAAGTAGGCCTAGGAGCAAGAGTAAGAGTAAAAACTAGACCACACCACCACCACCACCACATCCATCACCGCATCCATCACCGCATCCACCCCATTCTTCCCGTTTCCTTCCCCCTCTCCCCTCTCCCCTACAAGGCAGAGGCAGAGAGCCAGCCAGAACCGACCGTTGCCCTCTTTAGGCAACATGCATGCAGCGAGCGAGTAGCCGGCTTTACGTGGTTCGGTATAATTTTTCTTACACATAAAAATTCATAAACCACGTTACTTGCCAGTAGGCTCAATTTGTTTTAATTTGCGTCCCCTTAACTGCTCGACCTATTATGTGTTCATATGGGGGATCCTGGGGGGGATGAGGTGGGGGAAGATGGCTGTCGGCGTACGTAGTCGTAGTATGGTTTTAATTGCTTTTTTGCTCCACGGTCAAGGTATGTTGCGTGGTGTGGAAGTAAGCTGGAAGTAAGTAAGTAATACGAAGATAACTTACCTGTATGTTTCCTCTCTGATTCAAGCATTATTAATTTATTCCCATAGATACTGTACTGTAGTTATCATGGACTACTGAGTACTGACAGAGGGAGGCGCGCCTCAACAAGCTCATTTAAAGTCAATCGATAGAAACCTTCGCCTGGCTTTTCTTCCTACCGCGAGGGATCTCACTTCAGATATTTCCTATAGGGTACCTCTGTTGGAACGGAATGTTATATTGCCGGTGTACCATGGGTATGTAGAGTCTCTCTTTTGCAGATATGCCGATTATCGCCTTGAATGATTCCTCCCGGTCGGTTTGATGATCTGGGCGAGAAAAAAAAAATAATAAAATGGAATAAAAAAGTGCAAGAGAGTTGTCAAACACCAGCCTCTGTCGTCAAACATTATAACCCCGAAGAAAAAATGAGGAGAAACACTTTCACCCTCACCATTTACCCTGTCCGTAACCAACGGAGTATGGTATCATGGGTTTCATCAGAGCCGACCCGGCGACCCCTCTTTCTACCAACCTACACACACCGACACCGAGACCGTATGTCTATACAGTACAAGTTAAGTAACATACTATTTCTCTATTCTATTCCATTCCATTCCATCCATCAAACCATAAGAACCCCGAATAGAAGAGAAGAAAAAGGAAAAGAAAATGAAATGACAAGGAAGAAGAAAAGGGGTGTGCACAAAACCAAAACCTGTTCTTCACTCTCCCCCCATTGGGCAAACGGTCAAACCTGAACCACCACCACTATCATCATCGATCATCGGGCATTCTCCAGATGACCCTAACCTACCTTGAAAAAACCTTGATCTTACCTTGGTCCAGGCGCCGGGTTGTTTTCTTCGGTTTTTCGTGCCGTTGGATCACAGGGTTTATTTCTTTCTTTGTTCTGGTCTGGTCTGGTCTGGGCTTTTTTGGGTTTTTTGTTTACTCCGTAGTTTGTTTACTTATTTACTTTACTAACTTATCTCTTTACCATGTTGTATACCTACCAACTACTGTACCTGTGCTAACTCTGTATGTGTAATCAACTCATGAAATAATTACAGAGGACATACAGTCAGGTCAGTATAACTTAGTAACTACAACGGTGTATTCCTAACTATCCATGGCTTATGCAGGCGTTCCCGTGTCTCCACTTTTGCCTTGTCTCGAATAGACAAGGGTCGGTTGTCGGTCGGTCGGAAGGTGAAGTAGCCCTGTCTACGGTGTAAGGTAGTCTGCCCTGGTACTGTATGTAGGTGGTAGAGTGGTAGGGGTGGTGGTGGTACCAGGTGGGTGGTGGTCGGTCGCTAAGCTTGGTTTCTTCTTCTTTTACTTTAAGAGCTAAGGAAGCTGGAGAATTGAGCTAGGTGTACTAACTAATTAACTTACCCAAGGAACTAACCCTTGTCTGTGGTTTAGTTAGGGCTGGAGGGGGGGGGGGGATTGATTATTTTCTTTCTTGCGTTCTGTTTGTTTGTTTGTTTGTTTGTTTGTGGGGGTTGGTTTTGTTTGAGTCTAGTTGGGTCGGGTCGGGTCTGGTCTGGTCTGGTCTGGGACCAAGACTACCGTAGTGTTGGAGATTTTCTTGGAAAGGAGAAACAGTCAGGACTACTTACTGTACATACGTAGTGGTCTAAACAGAGTACGTAGTCGCTATAGGACTGGTCCTTGGTCGATTCCGTTTACTTTGTTTGATCTTGACTCGACCTACTCCATACAGAAGTATGTATACGCCGGTTCAACTGCAGTATACCTTAACATAAGGTAGGTAGAAGTTTCTCCCAATCATACTCCATACCCGGTACATGTACTCCGTATAAACAGGAATACCCAGACATGTCAATAACCAGGAAGTAAATAATTCTAATTGGACGCAACCACAAAAATGTTTCCTTTTTCCCACCGACGATCTCAAAGTCTCGACTCGGATGTTGTGGTGCGGAAGTGCCGATTAGAGTAGGTGATAGGCAAATTGTTGGCTGTTCTCCCCTCCTCCGGTCGGAGGACGGAGGTCCTTGTTCTGTGTCCTGTGACGGTCTGATTAGGGACAGTGACGGTGACAGTAACTCGGACTCTGACGGGTAGATTTATCAAGATTTAACTACTACAGTATTTAACATGTACATATTATTCGATATTTAATTTGGTTTGATTGGAATGAGGTGTCGACGATCGATCGATCCTGGGGCGGAATTCAATTGAATTATTTTAGATGGAATCGTAACAGTCAACAATTCTTACGGACGAATGATGAATCCAGAAAATTCTTTGAGATGATGATTATTATTCAGGATAAAAAATTTCTAGCCTATTGCTGAATCTGATCTACCATCGCATCCATCTCGATCTCTACCAACATCCTTGCATCCACAAACCCATCCCGCACCACCACCATGGTCGCGGCCGCTCCCACCCCTGGATGACCGCCCCGTCCCAGAACCTCCGAAAACCCCTCCCCGACCGCCACGCAGTCTTCCGGTCGACTGACAAACATCCTGACTCGCACGACGCTCTCTGCCCCCTTGCCGCCTAAGGCCTGGATGGCTTGGATGCATTCGCCGAGCGCCACGCGCGTCTGCTGGCGTGCGTCGCCCGGAAAGAGGATCTGCGGGGCATCGCTGGGAGACGCGGGGTCGATGGCCGTGGTGCCGGAGACGAAGATATGCTGCCCGTGTCGAACCGCTCGGTAGTAGCCGATTTTCTCCTCGAAGGGCGACAACGTGGCGAAGCATTGCTTGGAGGGGTGAGGGGTGGTGAGGGTGTGGGTGACACCTTGCTCGGTGGGGGAGGTCATCTTGCTGCCGTTTCGGTCTTTGGACGGTGTGACGTGAAATTGGGAAGAACCTCGGCGTGTACCACCTCAAATTCGTAGTCGTGAAGGTCCAGGTCCGGCGACTGTCCACCAAGGCAGCCATTATATGAATCCGAATTGACTGTGAGTCATGCCAAGCTTGACTCGATCGCTTAGCTCGTATTTCAGGTTCGGGAAGCGCCGGCTGTTATGCAGCTTCAGGGATCTTCTCCAGTTCAATCCTGGTCAACGTGTCGAGAAGCCAGGAGACCCTGGACAATCCAGGTAATGAAGTACTACTAGCATCGCTGGCTTGCAATGCCCAATGTACGTACTCATGCATGTTTTGTCACCGAGACGGCTTGGATATCATCGATCCAAGTCACGTCCGCAAGTGTGGTTTAAGAAGTGACGGATCTTCTTCGGGGATCGCCGTGTCGGCGAGCATGGAACCGCTGGGGCCGATCGCTCCAGTACGATTGCATGCAGCGGTTGACCGAGATTTTGGAAAATCGGCGCTGCTCTTCGGTGGTCAACACCGAGTGCTTCTGTGCACAGCTGGAGTTCTTCACCGCAATGGGGTGCATGTGCTGCTGGCGCGACGAGTAATGCACGCCGGTGTTGTACAAGGTCTGCGACTGAAGGGACTTGCGGTCGAGGGCGGTGCGGAGCTCCAAGCACTGCAGCACTAGCTGCTTCACGCCGTCGGTCAACGCGCAGGCGCGGTACTCGATATCCGGCCAGAAGTCATCGCCCCAGAAGGGATCCTCGCGGACGGCGGCTTCCAATGCCTCAAACCAGAAGTCGAAGCTAGGCAAGCGTCGCTTGGCGTTGAGAAGGTCTAGACCTTGCAGGTGGTCGGACAAGAGGCAAGCCACCGCAACGAAACGGATCGTCGGCTCGGAGTGCAAGACGTGCAAGGCGATGCAGGCGGGGCATCGTTCGGTCATGTACCAGTCATGCTCCTCGCGCAGGATACAGTGCAACCAGGCGTAGGCGCTCCGAGCTTCTCCGCGGAAGGCGCGCTCGGGCTCTGTGCCTCGGTGAGTGGGGAGCACGTCGGCGGCGACGCGCGAAGCTTGGTTGTGGAGTAGAAACAAGGGGAGAAGGATGGTATGGATGATATCGCGGTGAAGACGGAAAGTTTCCTGCTCATCCTCGGAGCAAGAGTGGCGGTGGAAGGCACAAAAACTACCGACCGATAAAAGTTAGCGATTGACTGCGCCGACCGAGTTGTCACGAGGACGGGTGGAATCCACCTACCTGGGAGCGTCCATTCCCGTTTCCTGGCGTTTCAAGTGCTCTCGAACGGCCTTGAAAGCCTCGTTGCGGTCCAGTCTCACGCCGTCCGCGCGAGAGATCCGAAACGGCGAAAACGTGTTACCTGTGGACATGGCGACGACCAATTGGAATTCCGGGTGGCGAAAGAGAGAAAGATTGGGGGAAGGGGACCCCTGAAGCTTAAGAGAGACGAGAAGTGTAATATCAAGGGGATCGGCGTGGAGATTGAACGATCTAGGAAACCGCCTTCAGAGTTCGGCAGGTGACGTCGAGGACGAGAAAAGGCGAGGGATGCCACCCAATCAATTGGAACAGTGGAGTTGCAGAGTGGTCGAGATGCGGGCAAGGACGAGAACCACGGATGGCATGGTCCAGAAGAGGCGATTGGGGGCGAAGAAGGGAATGTATGAAGAAACGAAGCAGCAAGGCAAGAGAAGCGAGAACTGGGGGGGGGGAGGGAGTGGGAACGCAGCAGTATTAAAATATTAAGTTAATTGGGAAGGTTATTATAATAATAATAATTAAAGGAGACGATCCCCGAATCCAGACTCTGGGCTGGAAGCGTACGTGTGCCAAATGGTTTAATTAGCAATTTTTAGCTTGGGGGGACTTACGTTAGTTCCTCCAGTCCTTCCAGTCCCGCGAAATGAGAAACCGGGCAGCGTCGAATCCCGTTTGCACGCATGCGGTGGGAGGCCCCGTCATCCACGCAAGCCCCGTCGATCCTTTTTTGGTCTTCTTTTTCTTTTTTCCTCCCGGACGAAGAAAAGGAGCACCGTTACATCTCCTAATCTCCCCTTTTCTAGGGTTTCATTTTATCTCGAATTGACTTGAGACGAGGGATTCAAATAGATTGAATTTTTTTTTTTTTTTTTTTTTAAAAAAAAAAATATCATTTTATTTTTATCCTGCTGTCAAAGCCCTACGGCGTCCCCGTAGAACACAGCATCTTTCCTCCGTTCACCGGAGTACACTCTTAACTACTGAGTACAGCTTCCCCTCTTTTCCCAATTAATTAAAAGTATCCCCCCTTTTCTCCCGCCCTAACGTGACCACAACGTGACAAGTGACAACGACTGCCTCCCCCTAAGGGCCAATAATGGCGGGTCGCAATTATCGTGCGGTGGAGCTCCCCAGGGTCTCGATCGTTGCCAAGGTTGTCGCCCATTGCGTTATTGCGTCCCCGATAACCGCTCGCTCCTCCTTAGCGCCCACGACTACACAGCGTAGATAGCCCGTTTGGGTACTTTTGGGACCGTGTGACGAAACTGACCGCGGAGTGCCTGCAGATCGTCGTCTCTCCCCAGCACCCTGATACCCTGATCAGCGTCAATTAAATCGGATTGAGTCCGTGTCGGGTTGCGATGGAATCTCGTTTGGACGATCTGTCGGAGGCCGACCTGTTTCGAGTAATCGTGATATATATGTAACCGAGAACTGACTGGCGACTCGGCCAGTACTGAGTAAACATATATACTGAGTAAACATATACATGTAGTATTGCCTTTTCGGAAATCACAATCTGTACATATTATATCCAGTTTGATATCATGGAATTCCTTTAGATATTTTCTGCTACACGATCAAATAGTGGACCTTTGCAACAACTCGTCTCGGTGACGCCATTGCTTCGCGTAGACCGTTAATGTGATGGCTACGCCATAGTTAAGGGTTCTCTGCGCTCTTCCCTGGAGAATCATCCGCGGAGTAACGCTGTTCCAGCATCAAATAGATCTCTATATTCATGTACTAGGTAGATTTGGATTTTGTGGAAGATTCCGGTAACTGCATGAGAAATTGGAGGTTCCCATCTTCCTGACCGCGAGATCCTGCATTCGAACCGGGAAGCTCCGCACGATTGAAGCGGAGGATTCCATTTATTTCGCCACTGCATTCCAGTATCTCAACAGATTGCTTTCCAAACTAGTTTCCTATTACTGCAGGGCATTTCCCCCCGAGGTACCGGGAACAGGCAAAATAAAAATGACGACAAGGACGAGATTTGAACTCGCGACCCCGAAGGGATAAGATTCCTGTTCCTAGAGCGCACCGGCCCTATGGCATCAATCCATTAATGGCTTCAAAATTACATTTCGATTTTTGAAATGTTATTCCTGATTTCGGGTAAATAGTATCAAAGGCAAGGTGGTCGAGTGGTTAAGACGTAAGACTTGAATCCATTTGTGGGAGTGGTCCCTTCGGGGTCCTGTGCTCTCTAGGAACAGGAATCTTATCCCTTCGGGGTCGCGAGTTCAAATCTCGTCCTTGTCGTCATTTTTATTTTGCCTGTTCCCGGTACCTCGGGGGGAAATGCCCTGCAGTAATAGGAAACTAGTTTGGAAAATACCTTTTTTTTTTTTTTTTTGGTTTATATTTTTTTTTTCTGTGTATAATTGCATATTTTTATTTCTGGGCACAATTTACCTATGTGTGGTCCTTGGAGAGCTGATGTGACTCTTAATCCGATGAAACTGCAGGTGTGGGATGCTTGAATTGTATGAAGCTCCCGCGGTCTGCAGCGAGGCTATCACTGTGGTTCAGCTGGCAGGCAGGCAGGTGCAAGTGAATATGAGTTGTCCAACAACAGGCAGTGCTCTATCAATTCACTCATACCTCTATCACCCATGAGCTCCTCAGGAGGAAGCCCCTCTTCTGAGATCCCCTGTTGTGTCTCCTGGCTTTCAACTTAGCCTTGAGCCTGTCCTCAGCCAAGCAAAGAGCAGTCATATCACTCGGGTAGATATTAATTACTCATCTCCAGCTAAATACTTATCTAACTTATATTTCTACCAGGAAACATACCGTTGCGATATGGACCTGAAAACGCGAGGAAAAAAACACCTCCCCGGCCACCGAACCCAATCTCCTTCCTCCTCCCGAGCTTCAAGAACCTGGCCATGTCCTACCCTGAGCCACCTGCCTGTCCATCGAACTCTAATATGTTCCTATTGCCCGTGCTCATATTGTCATGAATAAGATCACATTATTGATGATTATCCATACTGTCCCGTGTGTGTATCATACCATCGCAAAAGACACGAGCCTACTTGTCGCTATAGAAAAGGGTATTATCAGGAAATACCAAACCCTGGACCACAAAAATTAAGACTCTTGCAAACTACCTTTGTTGGTTCTGGGAGGTAGCCCCGCAAGGAACAGACGCCTTCTTTCTCTGGCCAATATAGGCCATCAGTCCCCCACACGCAAATTACTGAGGCCAATAAAGTAATTTGGTAGAGATGTCGGCACCTTCAGCTTCACTGTCCTATCTTATCACCCCAGATATCAAGTTCTCGTGCCTCCGCGATACACTGAATACGGTGATAAACTATCTAGAGAGACAAGCTGATGTGAACCTAAGACACTATTCATATGGGCAAGTTATTCACACAGTAGGTAAAGAGGTACTTATTGAGATACTTGTTAATGGCGTCTGTCCTGAAATCAGGGCGTCAGAAGGACAGATGATTACCACTCAAAGGTATCTATTATCACACATTCGTTCAGAAAATACACAATAAATGAATCTGACAAACCTAATTAGACTAATTGCCATTCGTCAAAAGCAGCTCAGAAATGGAATGGAGCTCTAGCGTCGAGAAAGCAGATATTAGGACTTTGTCCTAGATAACCGGAACCAAGCCTACTGGCAGGCTTATATTAGCCAAACGCATGATCCCCTTCAGTGATTTCTCAGCATGTCAGAGGAATACGAGATCATAAAGGAAGCCTGCACTACTACACCCTGCGGCCTGCACATCCCAAAGAATCCAAGTGCCAAGATAACTGAATACCGCCATTTATGCAATATCCAAATTACCAAGCACTCAGAGTCGATCATTATCTCTATGATGTTTCTACGATTCTTACGGTACAGGAACTAATTCCAACCTAATCTATGTTTGCGGAGTTTTGGAATATGCATGCCTCAGGGTGTATATCATTTGGGTGGGCAGCCCGTTCAGATCGGCTAATTTTATCCGACTGTGGTCAATACCATATATCACTATGGACTCACCTGGGATGCAGCTCATCTGCCAGAACTTTCTTGAGAATGCCATTTACCGGGCTTTTCAATCTCTTCCCCCATCCACCTTGAAACAAGCCTTTGAAGAAGATACGGAAACGCCTTACGCATGTATAGGACTAAACATTGTCTCACCTTTGTTCCAAGGATTGGCTCTTCGGAAGAATGCACGTCATCATTTCTCTAGCCCATAGGAAAATCCTCGAACCCCGAAATCCGTGGATGGCTGAATTATCGAGCAAGAGAGAAAGAACAAGAGGGGAAAGAGGGAACAATGGAGAATAAGTCTACAAGGAATCCTAAGTTGATGAAGAAAGTAGAAGGGTTCAGAAACGTGCTTGCTTTTAGCTATTATAGGTAAGCCCAATCTTGCGCACCTTCGATTACCCGACTTTCTCGGAGATGATCACCAAAGCACTACTCTCGCAGGCGATATCAATCTACTTCAGAGAAAATCACATACAGCTGTCATTATCTGTAAAGATAATGGCACAAACAATGTTCCTAGATTGATAGCGCCGGCGGAAAATACCAATACACATATTGGTATAGTATTGGACCATGTTTTACCCGGTAAAAGAAACGAGGAATCACTCATTGACCTACTTCCTTAAAGTATTAAGCGATGTCGGCAATAAAAACCCTTGGGGCTCTGGTCGAGGTCAAGCCCGTCATCAGAGCGGGTACCAATCAAGTTCGGGTTCAGATACAGGAGGGCTGCAATAAGAACGATCTTGATGCTCCATCAGATAAAATTGTCAGTATCCTTATCATCTCCTTTATTCTTTCTTATGCTTATAGGACTTAGGCGGGTGCATGCGTCCCAAAATCGGCACGAGAATTTCATTACTATCGCAAAGTACGACAGCGGGTACGTGTCCTATTTAAAAAGCTTGCGGATGGTGAACCTCCATCGTTCATGACTATGCATCAGTACGGACCTTGGAATACCGATAGGTTCCTTGATTTGGGTTTATAATTTGCGCTATTATAAAGTCGCGAACGTCTTCCAGGAAAGAATTACGCCTATTAGTACATCGGAATTCGACACTGTTCGTGACTTTGATCACAGCCTATTGGGCCGAAGCCAATTGAAAGTAATTTCATATTGTATGGATTCTTTGGTCAAGATATTTTGGTACCGAAGAATGCCTCAAAAATCATGGTTGATTTTGAAGGGTTTCGCTTCGAGATGTTCTTGAGGTTAGTGCGCTATCAGCCGGATTTACGTCCGCTCACATACCATTCATTGCACTAACCTCCCTGGAGAACAATGGCGAAATTCCAGGAAGATTGGCCTGCTTTTTAAATTTGAAGCACTAATCACAATGACGCCAGGATCTGGGCAGGGGTTCAGAGCGCAGCAATCACAGCTTCTAAGATAATTAGACTGTATGCTGACGACAGACTTGCAAGGGCCGAAGGAAGATCAGCCACTATAATAGACACTCTGAGCCCTAGCCTCCGGTTTTGGCTTTACGCAATGGAGGGCTCAAAAACACTAAAGATATTATTCGTCTTCAAGAAACAGCGTCAAGTTTATCCGAGGCTCTCCTGATGCTAATAACGCTGCTTCCCTATCGACCGGCACGTATAGCGGGAACGTCCAAGAAAGGAACAGTAGCCCAAAGTTTGACTAAAACGAGAAACGTCTTGCGAGAGACAATCTCGAACATACACCGGAGTATGAAGAGTCTACTCATCGAGCTTAGCCCCCATTGGTTTCCCAGCAACGTATACTCGAAGGTATACAGCGTTCTATACTCGAAAAAGAAGAAGAAGAAGAAGAAGAAGAGGCAGGTGCAGACGTCTCGGGTTCTTCCGAGCAATTGGATGAATTGCGAAATGCTCTAGTTCAGGGCCCATCTGATGACACTGCAAGACAGTGCCATCGAAGCTACCAAAAAAAAAAAATACAATCCAAACGATTACTGGAAGCAGAGATGTATTTTGCTGAAAACCCAGATATCATTCTTGAGATAAATAAGGAGCAACTGATAGCAACTGAAGCTATCGCGCTACAGATATTATCCCAAAATATCTCACGAAAGCCTCTTGGTCCCGAGTCTCAAGGTCATAAGTGGGAACCCATATTCCAAACAAGAATATAATTGCTGCATGGCGGTCGCTATTACAAGGGATACATAATCCAGAATCTCAAGGTCCTTATTTGTCTGCCAATGACAGTCAATGTTACCATTAAAGTTCAAAGGCAATCAGATAAAGATATACTGGTTCGGGCAGAGCTCAAGGGGCCAGGCGAAAGACATCCCAATTATTGGGCCCAAAGAGCCCAGGATGGTGATGCATGTGCCCGTCTCGCAATTTCTGTTACCACTAAAGTCGATGATCCGCTTTTCACTGTTTATGCAACCAATGGTGGCCCCTGGGCTCCGTATAAAGCGAACACATTTGTCGATTGGCTAAATGGCGTCAACTACCTACATATCAGCTGGACGCTCAGAAGGCATCTACATTTCCAGCTTAGATTATCGGACAATCTCCCCAAGGGTTTGGAAAATTTCATCAATGGAGGTTACACTGATGACAATAGGGCTAAGTTCAAAGATAAACAGGAAAAGCACTCTGGGAAAGAATTGGATGGTGCTTTTTGTTATGTTCACGCTTCCTTCCTTGTCCTTTTTATTTACCTGGCAGACATTTCATGCTCGTTTTCCTGAACTTTATCCGGGGTCTATCAAGGTGTCTCCTCCATGTCTTTATCATTTAGAGAGCTCATAATGTACCGGCCAGAGGGAGTGATACTCTTCTACTTCGTGGGTAGAGAAATGCCAAGCAATATCCTTCGGTATGTTTTGATTACTCAGCTAGGTCTGTCCCATCATCAACCTGCCTCTTCTCACTGTTGACGCGCCCCGAGAGCCCCTTTTATAACGTTTCTATCATAATAATGATGATGACATCACAGTGCGCGATAGATCAAGATAAATGCGCGAATCCATTCCTGATGGCCATCTATCCATCCCTTGATACCTCTACAACATTCCGCTGTTTTCCCCCACCAGAGCGTTGCAGTTCCTCCCGATGGCTTGGACCCCAGATTTTATCCCTTCATCAGCCCTGATGCTGCGGAAAACATTCCTCTCAAGCAATGCGCTTGACGTCATTTCCCTTGAGGAACTCTAACATGCATGCCTTCGCCGTCACAGAAGAAACGGTATCTGGTATGGCTGGGACAGGGACAACATCCTGGATACCACGACGACGAGATGTGATCCTGCGGTGGTGTACTTGACTATTAAAGTGTGTTCTACATCGACTCGATTGCCGTGGTTTCACGAGAAATCCCATAGCTGCTGTGCAGTTGGTCGATCTGTTTTTGATACCCTTGTTGAACACGTTTATTTCCTTTGAATTTGCACCTTTTAGCCTGTTAGATACTGCCTTTTCTTCTCCATCAAAATGCTTCCAGCACGATCTTGGTCTGCAGCTTCCCTGCTCCTGAGCAGCTTGCATGTCTTGGGGGTGGATGCCATTGAACCTGTCACCGCAGTGGGATCCAAGTTCTTTCACGAAGACGGGACCCAATACTTTCTGAAAGGTGCATACACCCACAGCTTCACTTGGCAGTTTTATGGGCCCACTGACAAATGTTCAATCATCCCTAGGCGTCGCCTACCAACTCATCCCCGACGATCCTCTCATTGACACGGATCAATGCACGCGAGACATCGCGCGCATGGCCGAATTGGGCACCAACGCTATTCGAGTCTATCATGTGGATCCCGACGCCGACCACGACGGCTGCATGGCCGCGCTTGCAGATGCAGGTATCTACCTGTTCGTTGACCTCGACACATTCGACACTGCTATCCGAACTGTTCGTCTCTGGTCTTGTGGCTTATAAACCGCCCACCCATTTGTTATGAAAACAATAACTCTGACCATTCTGCAGGACGACCCACAATGGACTCGGGAGCAGTTCGATCGCTACACGGCCGTGCTGGATGAATTCCAGCAGTACAATAACACTGCCGGCGTCTTTGTTGGCAACGAAGTCATCACCGCACCGGACAACTCGGCTGCCGCGCCCTACGTGCTAGCCGCGGCGCGCGATATCAAGTCCTACCGCAATGAAAAAGACTACCGCCAGATTCCCGTGGGCTATGCCGCGGCCGATATCGCGGAGCTACGTCCTATGGTGCAGAACTACATGGCCTGTCGTCCCGACGCCGCCGAGCGCCTGGACTTCTTCTCCCTGAATGCCTACGAGTGGTGCGGCGACACCACCTACGAGGAATCCGGCTACGAAAACCTGCAGAACCAGGCGGCCGACTACCCCATCCCCATCTTCTTCTCCGAGACCGGCTGCAACGTCGCCCGCCCGCGCACCTTTGGCGACCAGCGCGCCATCTTCAACGAACCCATGTCCGACACCTGGTCCGGGTCGATCGTCTACGAATGGATCCAGGAGACAAACGACTACGGCCTCATCGACTACGGCGAGCCCGTCGATCCCGCCGCCACCGCCGGCCCTGAGAACCGCATCGCCCAGGATGGCTTCATCCGCGAAGGCTCTCCCAACCCCATCGCGCCGGATTTTGACAACCTCAAATCCCAATGGGCCACACTGCACCCCACCGGCGTCGCCCTCCGTGACTACATCCAGTCCACCGCCACCATCGCCCCCGCCGAATGCCCCGCCTCCACGGCCGGCGGCTGGGCCGTTGACCCTAGCGCCCCGCTCCCCACCCTCCAGGAGACCTTCCACACCGCGGTGCCGACCATCCCGTCCGGTACGAAATCGTCCCCGTCGCGATCCGGCTCCGTCACCGTCTCTTCCGGTGTAGGCTCTTCTCCGACAGCTGCCCGGTCGTCGTCCGCTTCTCCCCTCTCTGCTACCTCATACAACTACACGCTTAGCAACGCTGGCAGCGCCATCTCTGTGCCTGGGGCTCAGGGTTTCGGGTTAAGTCGGCTTGCGGATGGGTTCATCTTGCTGAGTGCGTTGATTGGGGGTCTGGCGGTTTGGTTGTGATGGAATTCCCCTCTTGTTCTTTTCCAGCTGGGCTGGGGAAACTTAAGCGGTTATTGCAATTCCTTCGTTTTGGAATTTGTCTTTGATATTGCGTTGGGCGTGGTCTCTCTGCTTTGGTCATCTTCATCTTCTTCAGGGCTTGCTTGGTATTTTACAACGAAGGGAAAGGAAGGAAGGTCGGTGCTGGTTCACCATGGATGGAAAGTAGACAGACACAACAGTTAGTCTAAGTAGATAGATAGAATGAACAAACTTTCAAATTAACAAAAGTCACCCATACTCACCAGATCTACGCGCTAATAAACCACGCCACGGAGGCCAAATAACAGATGTTTTCCGTTAATTTGGCTTTGGAATTCAAAACTGCTTTCATGTCCATCTTTATTTTTTTTTTTTTGGCATTCTTTGTATTAGGTAGGAGGAGTGATATTGTGGCGCAGGCTCATGGTTCGTTCTTAGCGAATGTCACAGACGAATTAGGATCTCAGGTTGTGTCTAGATAAAGAGAGGTATGCATTGAGAAACTGAGAAGGGGATGTTCAGTGCAAGGGGAAAGGTGGGAAAATAGTAAGTACTGCAGGTATAGGTTAGTGAAACACTCTCAATAGATTCTGTTCTTTCAAGGAAAAAGCCACCAACGATAAATTTAATGACGTGTGAGACATAGGTAGTCAGGCATTAGTAAGTTACAACGCCGAATCAATAGGAGAGGTAGAGAATAAAGTAACAGTGTATATTATACAAGAACACAGACATAAAGCAGGATATTATAAGCCCCATAGCAGTTTAAGAAACAGCCAGTACCCAAAAGCATAAGTTTGATCAAATGAAGCTAATATGTCAATAAGAAGAAGCTATCTATCCCTCAACGTAAAACTATAATCCCAAGCCGGATCATTAACGGCTGCCGGGCTCAACGCCAGGTCGGGATCAAGCCAGGGAGACTGATCGGACCCGGTCGTGTACCCACCGCTCTCTTGATCAGTATCATCACTGTCTTGATAATTGTCGAGACGGAAATTGAAGTTGGTCATGGATGCAGCTGGAGATGGGCTGAGACTGTTCGTTCCTCCCGGGGCGATACCGGAGTGGTCGACCGTGAGGTGTTTGCTCGGCGAGGCCGGTGTGGGTGTCGTTGATTTAGAGGGAATTTCGAATTTTTGATGGGTTGACGTCCCTTCGGTGTGTTTTCTTCTACCTAGTGGGTTCTTAGACCCGTTCGTTGCGAGATGTATATGGAACGAGCAGTGTAAGTTGGCCACGCCGCCTAGCTGCTGGATTGCAGATGAAAAGCATTGGTCCACCTGCGAGGCCGACGGACGACCAGCTAGGTCTTTGTTCAGCATACCTCGGGACATGGAAAGCATAGCTCGGACGGCCTGGAACACGGGGCTTTTCTGCTTCTTTGCATCCTGATCCAAGAGTGTAATCCAGGAGGTGACTTGGGCCATGTTTCGATCTAGATGGAACGAGCAATCCGCTACGCCCCCTCCGCGGCCAGCGGTTCGGTTTTTGGCTCCACGATGATGCGCAAACGAAGATATTTTGCGTTTACACAGATGAGTAAAGATGTCCACGGTGACTGCGCCGAGGGAGAAAATGTCGGATGCTTTCGGGTCCGTCTGGCAGGACTGCCAAGTGTGGACCACTGCGGCGTGGGCGTGCGCAAGGGATGAACTAGTCGAATCTAGAGGGACATGGTGCGAAGAAGATCCCGAGGATTTGGAGGATGTGATCGAAGGGGTGTAGAAGATTGGTCGTTTCACGGAGGATATGACACGTTTTCGAGCGCTTCCGTTGCTTGACCCAGATGATGATGAAGGCCCAAAGGAGAATCGAGACGGAGAACCAGGAGATACAACTCTGATGGCAGTTCCTTGAGAGAGCATGGATTCTGGCCGCGAGTCCACAGCTTCATGGTCCGTCGGATGCGATCCTTTGCGCATGCCGAAGCCCAGTATGGATGGCCGAGATGACGATCTGCGAGCCGTGCGTCCACCCGAAGGCAGGGTTGTTCGTGAGGGACCAGTATCCTGAACTGTCGCGGAGCGAACCCAGCGTTCCGGAGCTCCGTACTGATACGATTCGACATCGTCGACCTTGACCGGAGGCAGCAAAGTATCCAGGGCCTCGAATTGTCCTAGGAAGATTCTCAAATCCGCATCAATGAAGATATTAGACGGTCGAATGCCGCCGTGCACTTGGTTCTGTGCATGTAACCACGATAGTCCATTCGCCAGGCAATGCGGCCAGTTGACTAGAGTTTGCCGACGTTGTTCCTTTGACAGGCGCTTAAATTGTGGAGGTACGTCCGTAAGGAAAGACATCAGAGTGCGTTCGTATACGCCAGTAAACAAAATGCACACTGTGTTGTCGACAAAGTATGACCCGTATATCGAGTAGACGTGCTCATGGGAAAGCCCTCTCAGCGAGCGGACCTCTTCTAAGACCTCATCTTCCTCGAAAAAATGTGGTGGCCCACCAACCGTGACTTGAGTTCGCAGATACACCCGACACACAGATCCAGCGAGGACCACCCTTTCCACACCATCTCTTGCCAGGGCTGTACCTGTCCGTAGTAGTTCTACCGGCACGCCCTCGTTCTCCGTATACTTTACATGTCCCCCTTCGCCAATGCCTCGCACGACAAACCGCCACTGCGCCAGAAAGAATTTGGAGTCCAAAGCGGGATCTTCCGTGTCTGGGGATAGATGAAGACGATCGACACTGTGGGCCGCAATGGGCAGATCTGAATCGTCAAGGGACTCATCTACCAAGGCAAAGATCCGCTCAGGAATTCCAATATCAACGAGGATTAGGAAAAGTCTTCCCGCTTTGGCGAGAATCCAATCGAGGTAGGTCTCGCTCGTTAAACCCTCACCCCATGGTAAAGGAGTCACGAGACGGTGCAGGATGTTGGAGGGTAGATGGTTGAAGATAAACTCTGAGCACAGAGTGGCTTGGATCCTATCTTCGGGCCACCAGAGTGACGTTATGACCGACATAGTGCACACATGGCGAACCGGGCCGACTAGAGGAGGATTCGGCCGAAGGGAACTAAGGCTATTATACTGCTGGATAGAACAAGGCTGGAGGTATTTTTGTCTTTTTGACAAGACTGGTGTCAAATGATCTAAGCAGTTCTCCTTGCGGCTGTCAAGATGATTGGGTTAGCACTAGGTTGACATCAAGGATAATCAAATTAAAAACCAAATATAGTGACAAGACGGGGAGAACATGCCTATCGAGGGCCAGGACCGGAAAGATGGAGGGAGTGAACTTACTAGTGAGAAGGAGGCTTATCAGACGTCCAGCAAGGGATACTGACGGAATTATTGACAGTCAATCAATAGTAATGAAGCATTGCAGACAGCCTCGTAGTATCCCGAGCAAGAGGAGATGAAGAGGGGTGGGAGAGAACTAGGTCCTTACATAGCGTGTTCCACCGTTCTCCCATTCCGTTGGACCCGGATAACTGACAGGACTTGGACTGGCTATGCGAAAGACTCAAGATTGGACGGTGCTGGATTAGTTTCATGGCATCAAAAAGACCCTAAAGTCGACGGGCCAGTGCGAGCATATTATGAGACAGACAGGGTGATAAGCGGCAGGGATCTCCATCAGCTTGACAACGGTCCTTGCAGGGAAGCTTCGGGCGAAATCAAACGAAAAGGGATAGACGCGCCGTTAGGTCAGAGGTTTGAGACCCAGGTGGATAGATCACATCTCCAAAGTGATGGAGAAGGACGCATCATCGATAGAGAAAGATGGACCAGAGAAGCAGGAAGTCCCGATGGAGATAAGCCGGCAACGTGATCAATCACGGGGATCCCCACCCAATCTCTGGAGGAAACCCGGAAGACAGTAGAAGATTGAAGTCATCTCGGTGGATTGTGAATTGTGAGCTATCATTGTTGCAAAAGCCTGAGTTAGGCCCTGTCCATTAATGAACGCTCCATCCAATTCAATTTGTTACAGGAAGTACTTTCCAACCAACGCAACGCCGATCGAATTAATTGGGCTTTCTTCCCCTGTCCATAATCAGCATTGTACGCATTGTACTTCTGTCCGAATGCAAATCACCAGAACAATAATCGATAGCTCCTGCAAGCTTATCAGTGACAGGTAACTAACAAGACGCTATTAGTCACGGCCGAGGGAGATAAGAAGTCACGACGCTCCAATAACCAGTCGTCATCACACTGTCCACGAACTCAGCACCCAAATCCCTGGGACCGAGGAGAACGATCGAAGTGCAGAGCCCGACCCAGGAATGTTCTACAGTACGGAATATACCAAGCATATGATCGTTCTCTTATCTTGCCTTTCTCCCCCTCTCGATGCTCTCCGTTCCGCCGGTTATCTTCGCAGCCGGGAGGGTGTTCGCCGGTGACATGCGACGAGGTGTCAAGTAGGGGGAAGTCAATGTGGTCATCTGGTCGTGGGGGACAAGTTTTTGTCTTGGCCAGTTATCTTTCAATGGTACGGACCTACTCGGGGCTCTCTTTGCATCTCAAGCAAGACACTATACCAAGTGGGCTGGAAGATCTTGATCCACGGTTCATTGGAAGTGGAACGACCGATCTGCCATGTTTCTGACCGATACTTTTGTTACAGACTCCTGAGGAGCTCAAAGATTCATTCGACCCAGGACCTATTGAAGCATTGCGGAAATATTGATCGAGTCATGATCTTTCATACAGGTGGCTTGCGCCTAATTACGCCGCCCGTTTCTCTTCAACGGTTCTAGTTAGCTGGACCTGGTAAGTTGATTGGGATAAATGACTCGCGCTGACGAGACTAGACAATGCGGTAGTCGATAAGACATGACCTTGTCTCTTTTGAATTATCTCATATGGACATTATGATAGTGTAAATCATACCTCCCAAGTTTCCCTGAACATAGGTACTTCATAAATCAAACAGATGGGACTCTCACGTCAGTGACTTTTGTTCATTTCTTCCAGACCCTTTTCATAAATCACTCATATCCTTCCATTCTCTACTTTTCACCAAATCAACCAAACAAAGGGAAGGGAAATAAATTGTTCAAACATAAGAACGTAAACCCACCAACCCACATACCACACAAAAGAAACTTCCAACCCAAAAGAAGGACCAGCCCTCAAGTTAACCTCCTCGTATCCCGTAAGCCCACATAAATATCCCTCCCCTCAAGAGAAAGACAAAATTATGTAGTCCCCTGCCTCCTCAACCTCCATCTCAGCTTACCCTCTCTATCTCCACCTCCGTAACCAGAACTCGAAAAAGACTGCCGTCTTTGGTACTCGCCGGAATACGACCGTCGACGATCCCACGACTTACGAAAATGTTGCTGCTCGTCGTCTTGCTGTTTCGCGCGCTGGTGAAGGAATTCTTCATGCGCTTCTCTTTCTTCCGTGAGTGCTTTTATCTAGAGGGTTGGGGATGTGGTGTTAGTTGCTAGGTTCGTTGGTTTGTTGCTTTTCAATCCTTTTTTTCTTTTGCCGTTTTGGCTTTTTTTTTGAAGCCTTTAACGAGATAGAAGAAAAGAAGCAGGAAAAGGGGATAGATATACACCAACAGTCTCCTCAAGCAGAATAAGCAAAAAAGCAAAGTAGGAGAGGCAGAACTCACATAAACCAACCAAACCTCCTGCTCCGAACTCCACGCCTTCTGACACCTCGCCAGCTCGCTCTCCGCGATAGCAAGATCTCGTTCCTGACGCCTCGTCCACCGACACCGATGACCCAAAATACTGGCCCAACTGACGACACGCACCAGACCTGCTCGCCTACTGCTGCTTCCACTGCTACTGCTACTGGCGCCGACGCCGATGTCATGCAGGTCCTCCCCGTTCACCGCCATATCGGATTCCGAGTCCGAGTCTTCTCCCGAGAAGCAGAGAGAGGGGTCATCGTCACCGACTTTCACATCGACCACTGTGACGTTATGGACGGGGAGAGGTGCTGGTGCGGGAAGTTCGCAGGATAGGTGGAATTCGTCGTGGCAGTGCACGCTGCAGGGGTCGATCGAGACAGATTTACCTTTCCATGGGGAAGGGCGGATGAGTGTTCGTGGGAGGAAGGATAGGCGCAGGAGGTTTTTGAGGGGTTGCATTTTCTTTTCTTTTTTTCGGGCCCGAGTAGGTACGTGGGTAGGGCACCTATGGACTGGAAGGAGGTGAGGTGAGGTGAGGTATGTATGTATGTCTGTGACTTATGTTTCAAAAGGAAGAAAGTAAGGTTGAGTGCGCGATGTCCCGAGGATTTTATCCCCTTATATACTGTACTAGGTGACATCTACTGACTTCTTTTCTCTCTTATAGATCATTTATTCAACAATCAACCAACTAACTGACCAATTAACCACCTATCCAGTCCACTAATAACCGCCATAAGCACACAGTACGCCCTCCCCCATCCACTAGACCACAAAATGAGGCATCAAGACCAGCTACATCCAAGTTAGGCGTCACCAACTAACAAAAACTCTACCCAGCATCTAGCCAGAACACCTCCTACCCACCCCCCTCTAAAACAGGCAAAGTGCCACCCTGCCATGCAGACCTACTCAACCCTGTTTGGCCAGTCCCGAAGACCTGCAGTTCAGTCGAAACTCCAATGTGACAGTTCCCTTTTGTGTGGCCGGAACGGAACCCGAGCGTCGGAGCGGTGGTGGGTGGATTCGTGGGTTCGAAGAGGGCCTGGACGAATAGCATAAGCACGCTATCGGCATCACGTTGTTGTTTTTCTTTTGCCCATGCCAGCTCAAAGGCGGCAACCCTTGGTGGGGGAAAACGTGGCGGTAAACCCGGTCTCTCGTGGGACTGCAGTGTCGGGATGTTCGTTGTTTAGGATGCCTGGTGGAGTTTGTGGGATTTCGGGTGCGTCTGTGTCTGTTGTCTGGGTTGATGGTGTTCGCTAAGGGAGGTTGATGAAGAGGGGGGTCCATACGTAGGAGCAGTCCTTGTTAGATACATTATGGCCTCTCTACGTAGTCAGCGTAGCAAAGTACGGGATACTACCCTGGATTGAACCCAGTGAAAACCTGCTAGAAAGTACCCCTTGGCAAGATTGAAAATCGGGCCGAAAAGAAAAGAAAACCCAATGAATAGGTCACATCTGCATGAACCTGTGATGCAGTGGCGGTCCAGTCAAGAATACTTTGGTATAAACATGAATAATTCCTCGACGCTGAACACCCAATCATCGCCCCAAGAACACCCTGACACCGAAAAAGTAAAAATAAAGAACCAAAGGGGAATCATACATCAGATAATAAAGCCAATTCTATACAATTTAACCAGAATAAGAATGGGCCAGACTATTAGAGTCGGCAACCCAACCAGCAGGATCCCTTCGATTGGATTCATCAGCCCGTGATGACCCCAATACATGGAACACCCCAAAAACAAATCACGGAAGCAAGCCATTCTAGGTCTGTGCCAAAGCTGGGCCAGTAGACTCGTGTCCCACTTGACTAAAAGGAAGCTGGGGCCAAAGAACCAAGAAGATTCAGAGGTGGTCAGTCCGATTCATCAGCGCCACGATCTGGCCGCCGTAGCTCTGGTTCTCGAAGACTCTGCGCTCCACTGTCCTTGCATCCCGGCCTTCATCTCTTTGCGGATCTCTTCGCCAATGATAATGCTGATCAGTCTTCGGTGCACATCGGCTTCTGTCCAACCGACTTGGCCCGTACCGCCAACCTGTAAGTCGGCCTTGGCCAGCTCTTGCACGAATCTGTCGATAATCGCAAACTGGCGTTCGGTGATAGGAACCCCGTGGACCCCGTCCGATGTCCAGATCCAGTCACCTATAATGCCAGCCCGGCCAGCAGAGGGGTGGAAGGGGAATCGTTCGGGATGTCTTTTCGCCAGACGATAGAGGCGACGCAGAAACGTGTAGTGATCGTCGGAAAAATGCCCAGAAACAGCCAATGGAAGCTGACGTCCGTATGTCTCACCCGTCGTTCCCACGTCCGGAGATGCACGTTCGCGGTCAAGCATCTGGCCAGGGAGAGGCGTGGCAGAACTGTGCCGGTCAAGGCCTTTCCTAGTAACTTGATCCTGCGGTCTTGGCGTTTCTTCCATTTCTTGGTTGTCTCCGGTCTCCTCGTCAACTTCGTCATCAAATCGCGCTGGTTCAACAGGAAGCTCCTCGTCGTCTTCCCGGTCTTCGGCCTCCTCTTCCTTGTCTTCGGTCGCTGCTACTGCTGCCGCCGCCGCCGCATCTACCTCATCGTCCTCTTCCTGCTCCGGTTCTGGTTCCTCGTCTTCGGAACTCTCTTCACGTATCGGGGGACTAGGGCGCTTTGGCGATCCCCTAATTGGTGCTCTCAGCCACCGAGGCGTGAGACTAGCGATTCTTCGGAACAGGGATGATGGCGGTTCTTTAGCGCTAGTTTTTTGGGCGCGCTCCGGAGTGATGCCATGTGTCTCGTGAGCTGACTGCTGCTCGGTTACAGCGGCACCGGGAATGTCTTCGTTTCTCGGTTGCTCTCGTTGCGCGAGCGCGAGTTGCCAAGCATTCTCATGTCTTGTGGTTGGGTCAACCTGGAAGGCCTCATCATCAGATAGCCGGGGGCTCGAATCCAGGAAGCCATCCGACTGTAGATTGTTTTCTGGCACGTATCCATGGACATCGTCATGCTGGGACGCTTTGGTCGATGGAGAGCTCTGTGAAGGTCTGGATTTGGCAGCACTCATGGGACTGCTGGCTCCGCGGTAATAGCGCGAGCGTCTTGGGGTGTCCTCTGCGCGTAAAAGGCCTGAAAGATCGACGTTCTGTTCACGAAGTTGCTTCACTCGCGACTGGCCCAAAAAAGGTACCTTTTCCCGTTTGGTGATCCAATAGTCCGGCGAAGACTCGACTTGCTCCCCGGGAGTATTGCTGAGACCATTTTTCCACGGACTGGACCCCTGACCGGCAGCCATGTCATTGTGCTGTTCGTATGTGACAGGTGAACGGTGAGAATGGGCGCTCTGGTTGTGCGCTTCTTGCTGCCAGATGTCTTCGTCCTCATCCTCTTCAGAACCGTCATGTTGATATTGGCCTTCATTTTCATCCGGGGGAGCCAAGCCTGGATATTGAACGTCATCTACCTCCTGATCGTCGGTCGGGCTTTCATGTTGATACCTGTCTTGATACAGGTCCTGGTCCGGTTCTTGATATTGTTCCTCATTATGTTCCGGGCCTAGATCTAGGTCCCTATGATACCCATCATCCCCTTCGCCATCATTCGAATCCGGACCCAGGTCTAGTTCTCGATAACGCTCATAGTCATCTTTATCCTCTCCCAGATCCAGGTCCCGATAATATTGATCGTCCATTATATCCAGGCCTTGGGCGGGGCTCTGATTGTGATGCCCCTGTTGATGTTGCTCCTCGTGTAGATCCTGATATTGATCCGGGTCTTCATGATACTGATCGTGGTACTGGTACTGATCCTGATCCTGATATTCATCTTGATACTCGTCGGGATTCTGATCTTGCTGATAATCATTGTACTGGCCATCATCATCAGAATAATCATCCGCTGGATCCGCAAGAGCTTCAAAAGGAGCAGCCCGGTTGAACTCTGGCTCCTGCTCCTGCTCCTGCTCAACCGAGAGTTCACGTCCATCTTGCCGATTATCAGGGCCACTGTCATCGCTGCCGATGACTATGACTTGACTCGTGTTGGCCATTTGAATTTCACGACTGATAGCCTCCCGCTCCCTCTGCCATTCTTCCATTCGCCGTTTCATCATGGTGCTCGGTGATTGAGGTCTTCGGTTGTTGTTTACCTGCTGGAGCGGAGTCGTAGAAGGGCGTGCAGAATCTCGTCCATTTGCCCGCGGCGTGTCCGTGATCGGTGATTTCGTAGCCTTCCGCGGTCTGACTGTTTCCAACTCTGCTTGTCTTTTTCTTCTTGCCAGTTCATGTCCGAACCGAAGCGCTCCGCGCAGTTCATGATGCATTTTGGGATTGAAATTGCTGAAAAGGATTTCCATACGTTTTCGGGATGCGTCCATGTCGGAAACTTGATCACCCGAGTTTGGGATATGCGGAGTCGCCATAACGTCTGGCGAGCCGTATGCATGCCTCATGGTACCTTCCAGTGCTACGCCCAAGCGGATCATTCTGGCAAACCTGGACAACGGGCCTTTCCGGATAGACTTAGGCACCGATGTTGCAGGCGGCGACACAAGCGGTGACAGTCTTTTGACTGGCTTGGGTTTGGCACTTGAAGACCCTGGTCTATTACTGGGTTGCCGGGAGTGCCTCGTTGATCGTGGTTCCTTCGACGATTGTCTAGTTCGTGAACTCGAAACAGTGTCTGGCTCATCTCTGCTAGTCCTTCGTTGTAGTGACCCGATTGTATCTTGATTCCAAACACGCCTGAGAGCACTTTTGCCTATTTTAGAGTCCTCCTTCCCGTCGAGACCATGCTGCTTCGCTGACGGTAACGTGTCCAAAGAAACCATGCTGAACCCTTCACTCTCTATGATCGAGTCAAATTCCCTTTGTTCGTCCGTCGGGTCTTCTGTGGGACGTGATTCGTCTGGTCGCAGGTTGTCGTTCGTGGTCGGGTTTTCCGAGGACGCCGAGGGTACCGAATCTCGCTTCTCCTCGTCAACCAAGGATGAGGTCGGAGTTGGGTAAGTGCGCGGTGGCATGGGTGTGCGGCCAGCATGTAGAGTGTTATCGGGGGAGATGATGTTTCGCTCATGGGAAGGGGACGGCATTTTCGAGGGAGTTGAGCCCCAATGGCCACTTCCGTTGGCCATGTACGGTTCATCCGGCGAATCGACATGCGGCGTATCGAATGTCTGCTCAAATCGAACTCGAGGTGAGCTTCGGTTCTCATGAGCGCCCCCAAGATACCCCTGGGTGGGGGTGGGGTTTGCTAATGGAGCGCCAAAATCTTGGACGTCGGGTAGATCATCGTCATCCGAATCAACGTCTGCGGCCATGTTTAGAGGACTGAAGCTCTGCTGAGGCTCATCAATAGGGGCAGCTTGACCAAGTTCTCTGGCCTCCCAATCTTCTTGAATATCCTGGGCTTCCCGGATATCATGTACATCTTCCATAGGTTCATCCTGGTCATCATGCAATTCGTGAATCCGTTGGTCTTCCTGGACCTCCTGAAGACCTGGCATTCGAACCTCCTGGGGACCCGAGCTCGTCGCAACCTCAGCTGCATCCCAGACCGGCGTATTTTTCCTCGGTCGACCGCGTTTTCTCTTCTGTCCACTCGCGCCTACCGGGCCCGGGGTGTGTCCTGGGCTGCCGGGGATCGGCGTCGCATCCTGCATCACGAGGTCCGACTTCCTGGGGCGACCTCTGCGTCTGCGCGGGGTCTCCTCCACAGAAGCCTCCTCCCCTTTGAGCGGTATCTTGGTCGTGGTCGTAGTCACGGGACGTAGACGTTTGCGCGGACTGTCAACGGCCATTTCATCCTCGTCCTGCGTTGCCTCCAGCGTTACGCGAATCCTCCACGGGCTGACATTCCCGTCCGTATGCGCTTTGTCCGGCGAGAGCGACATTTGCCCTCCACCTAGTTTCATCGACGGCGACGCGGGGAGTAGAACATCGTCGAAACGGATTGAGTGGGCGCTGCGACCGCCGGGGGTGAAGCTGGCGCGTGGGCGGGATCCGGTTCGCGGTGTTTGCAGCAGTTTGAAGTTGGCCGGCGACATGGCGCTTTGGCGGCCGGTGAAGGGCTTGATCGGCGAGGAAATCAAATATTCAGCGTCGCCCGGGGTCCCAAGAATGTCGGGCGAAGAGGCTGAGCTGTTACTGTACATCGCGGTATGCAACGGGGGATGCGATTCATGGGAGGGGCGGAGGGCAGCCCCCGACCGCGTCTCTCTCGAAGATCGAAAGGTGATTGAGCAAGCACAGCAAGTGCAATCAATCGAGTTCAGGCATTCTCCACTGCCAATAAAATCCAAATAACAGTGAGCTTAAGCCTATAAAAAAAAAGGTACCAAGAACAGAGATGGTGAGCAGATCGCGGGGGAGCAAAACAACATGGCATGCCTAAACAACTCTCCCGATCAGGCAGGCCGACGGGGAGAAGATTATGTAATCTCGGATTTATGTTGTTCCGTTACGCCGTGGTTATCGCCGGTCCCGTGATGTACGGAGACGACGAGCGACCAAGTGTGCATATTCCCCAGATTATTCTGGCTTCATGAATGTATCGGACTATGTACTTTTGCATTATCAACCATAAAGATAGGTATGAGTCACTAGCTTTGGTTATTTGGCCATGATTAAGATAAGGCTTGGCAATCACTGCTCTCCTGATTATGGGCCATTGGCCAGGTATGAGGTATGACCTAGTCAATGAATCAACATTGTTGATTCAACGAAACTCCGGTTGATAGCATGATACGAAAGAAGTACAAAGTTTTGTATGCTTAACCGGTTGTTTCCACTGGTGTAGCTTTCCCACGGGACTCCTAGTAAGGACTAACTTAGCATTCCACAAACCAGCATTCCTTCAAGCTGGCTCAAATCCACTTGCCGTTTACCCATTTACGAATGGTAGTTGTACAGCATTGTCGGAGGCATTTGCCGAAGCTGCAAAGTCACTTGACCCTTTTAGGAAACAATCGAGCGCACTTGGCTACTCCTGGATTGGCTAAGCGCCGGCTTTAATTCATACGTTGTTTTCCTGCCCCATAAAAGGCTCCACTTTAGCCGTAGGAAGTTGGGTCAACTTCAGCATTTCATGCGCCCATGGACTGAGGCATTCAGTGGAGGCCTCTGCGGTCAAACAGCCTTGTGTTGTGAATTCGGTCATTTATCTCCAGTATTAGTAGAAAAGATGTCTCCACCGAGATGGCGGGTAGCACACTGGATCAGGAAATAATTGAACGCATTTATAATTGGAAGTACATGATCTTAGCCCTATCTGACAACTTTTCTGCTGCCAGGACTATGGTTTCCTAGAACAGTATCTATCGAGCGCGTTTTGGGTTGGTTGTGAGCTGGAAGCAGAATATTCCATCAATGCTCAGGGATACCATGAGAAAATCTATAAATTGGAAGACAGTCCCAGGAACAGCACTAGAAACCACTACCATCTTCCTTCTCAAGAATCAAATCAACGGTTTCAATCAATGAATCATGCGCTTTCTTCAGCTATTTCTTGTCTCATTTGCCGCTGGTTTATTGCCAGCGATGGCTTCCAGCTGCCGTTCGTTCCCTTCTTCAGTCATCGAATTCTCGGCTGATTTCAAACAACCTGAACCGCCTATGATAAAGGCCGAGTTCAAGGCTAACTTCAACCAACACAAGTGGTAGGCGTCCAACGTTGGTCATTTGTTTTACTTCCCCTGTCAATTAACAGAGCAACAGGAATCAAAACCTGTCCCACATTACGACTGGATTCATCACCAATAAGCCATCGCAGAATCGTGTTCGAGTTGATGAGGCCTTTGAGGGTAGTGTGGGCTCTTCTCTTTTCGATTACACCAATACCACCAAGGATGGTCTGGTGAACAACATCTTAACCACCTTCAATGACAACTCGACTGAGTCAACTATCTGGAGTGGCTACGTCAACTCAAACTTCCCTCTGTTCCCTAAAGATATACTGATCAACTATGGCGCTGTCTTTGGCGGTCTGGTCCGGCGACAGTTCAACGAAGGCCTTGTGGCAGCTGTAAGTAGACTCTTTCGGCTTTGGCTTAGGTTCAGGAAGAGTGCTGAGGCTAACACAAATATTATAAGTGGAACATCATGTACCAGGGAGCTATTCCTGTGACGGTCTATGTGGACAACTGCAATGTCATGGTCGGTTACGATTATTTCTCTCCCGGGTTGCGTACCAGGGTGATCACCGAGTACTTCAATGTCCAAGCCTAGCCTGCTAGCCTGCTTCTGCATCTTGGTATCATATTTGAACCACTCGCACCAATAACCCGGGTTGAAAGATATTTTTACTTAGAGGCATATCACATTCATTAGGCTTCTTCATACTGTTGATTATTCGATTTGGGAGGGTTCTTTGTATGGTTAATTTATCTCTGTAAATTAAGTAAAAATATAATAAAATAGAAAATCTGTCGCAAGGCGACACAAAAAAGAAGAATCAGACATTAAAATTAGAAGTAGAAGTTCTGGGACATCTACTCCGTAAGTTCGTATTAATAAAATATAAGTGGGGCATTTGTCCGAATGCAAGGCAGCAAGATACTAGCATTTTTGCAAATTGAAGCAAGTCATGATAGTCATACGGCTCAGCTGCTGGGTAAGCGGAGCGTGTGTCAGACTCGAGACAGTGAAGAAAGGTTCTTCCAGATGGATGGGACGGGTCACCGATAAACTGGAACCGTGAAATGCTCTACAGTTTTCCCGACTTTCATATTTTGCCACAATCTGAATCATGACAGCGGAACTACATCCACAATCGAAAGAAATTAGCAGGCGTACAATCGGACCTCTTGACAAGCGCAAAATCACAACACGCTGCCAGCCCTGTGCGAAGCGACGGATAAAGGTTTGAGCATCCAGTGATTTGAGATTGATTAGATGAGTCAACTTACACTACATACAGTGTGATGGGGGGCATCCCTGCGAAAGATGCGTCCGGATGAAGAAAGCCTGTGTGCCGCAGGAGTCAGAGCAGGCAGGGGTAAAGTTCGTTCATGCCTCAGGACACACGTTGTCTTGTACAGTTCCCATGCAGGTGCAGAAGCGTGAAGACACTCTATTCTTGGACCATTTCGCATCCTTCTTTAAGAAATGCCACTTTAGCGCAGAATCTGCCACTACAAATCAGAACATAGGCTCTGTCATTCTCAAATACCCTCTGCTTCAGCACATCGCGGTTGCAATTGGAGCATTGGACGCTAGTCGGAGGGCTTCTATCAGGTCAATTGACAAGCTCCAGTCTCCTCGGCATATTGCATTTCGGGCCTGTGGTAGATCATTGAAAGAATTACATTCGACGATCACAATTGCAAATCTAGCCTTTAGGGAGGATGTATTCTGGTGCTCGTTTCTCCACGGCCTTTTTGAGGTATGATGACAATCTTGCATTTCGTATTCCACTAATAGTTCGCACAGCTAATGGCTGAAAATTCCGGGAACTCATTCGCAATGCACATGGTTTTCGGCATGTCCAAAGCGCTGTTTCAGCTCAAGCCTACGTCTCCAATATCGACTTCCATGAAGACCTTGATTGATGCCTTTTGGATCCTTGAGGCCAACAGAACCATTCTGTATGGCGACAATGTCACACTTGATCCGAGTTTGTATCAGTTGAACTTGACGCAAAGCTGGTCAGATCCCATGAAGCAAATCCTCGATTTAATGATACAAACTTCCACTTTTGCGAAAAGGCAAGTCATCTGTGTAAATTCATGTTGGATGCAGCTGAACAGTGTAGGCTTTTCGACGAAATCGAAAGCATTTCTCCAGAATCAAGACCCTTTGATATTCGATTAGATGCTCTTGCCATTGAAGGACTCGAGATCAAAGACTTACTTCTCAACTGGCAACAACAAAGCCGCTTGGAATGGTGGCAGGCAGGGCCCTTCAACGATTTAGCTGCAGTTGTTCACCACGCTCTTCTGCTCTATCATTGCAGGAATTTCACCTACTATTCATGCTGGACAACACGAGCAGTTCCCCAGCTTCACCAGGCTGAAGTTGACAAACACGTTGCCGCCATTTTAGACCTGTCTCAAAGACTTCTCTCAGACACATATGTCCCGGCAGTTCTTTTATTGTTTCCTCTGCGGATGGCCGGGGCTCACGTCTCTGAGATCAATGCACAGAATAAGGTATTGGGTTCTCTCCGAGAAATACGGCGGAAAGGCTTCATCGTTTCAGACGAGATCGAAGTCGATTTGCGACAACTTTGGCAAGAAGATAACTAGTGTATGAAGGGATCCTAGTTTTACTTTAATGATCTCAGATAGTCAATAAAATGCATAAAAGTTACTAAAGTTACTATAAACTGTAAGGATAATTTCCCCGCGAGAAAATACCTCATGGTGTGGGGAAGTGGTGACCTGCTGAGGACGTCACTAACGGATCGGAGTAGAGATCAGGCAACTGTCCATGGAAAGAAGTGCAAGGGGTTCTTTCCGGTCAGAAGCGGAGGCGTCTTCCCTCCCCGCAAATCCAGTCTTTCCCATCCCCCACTGAGAATTACCCAGTTGGGACTAGCGCCATCTCTGGATGCCGCGTGGCTGGACTCCAAAAGTTCTCAACTTCTTCCCGACTGCGCGATCCTTTGTCTACTCCTGGTCAACTAGACTATTTTCTGTCTGTTTCTGCCCGCCACTGAGGTCACTTCGGGAGTTGGCATTCGGCCCAATTCCTCCTTCGCGCTCTCACAGACCTCCTTTCGCTAGTGGCGGACGGGTCCCATTCCCCAACCCCCGGCCTTAATTCCCCTCATCCCTGAGCTTGTTGCCAGTTACACACGCGCTAGCTAGATTGACCTCGCGCGGGTTGCTACCTTCGTCCCAACTCCCTTGGTTCCATTACATCTGTTGGCTCGGATAATTCACTATCCCCATCCAGTCTAAACTCAAGGCCACGGTGACTGTTCGTTGGATCCTGGTTCTCTCCCCCGCTTGCTGGTCAGGCGGCCGTCATGAGGTAAATAAAAGGAAATAATAAGATTTTTTTTCTTGCTTGTATAATATATAAAAGCGTGCTATGCTTCCTTCTTCCGCCGCTCCCAGCCAGGGTTCCTCTCAGCTTGGACGCCGCTTCCGGTCTTTTCTCTGTCCTGCCCACTTCTTCTCCCCTCGCCTCTTCTACGTCTACTGCTTGATCTTCCTATCCATCACTGCTCTCATCGGAGTCAAGATGCATCTGAAAAGCTACCTGCCCGTTGCCCTTCTGGGGGTGCCGGCACTGGCGCAATCTCCGCCCTCATCGTCCGCTTCAGACCCCTTCAAGGTCTACACCATCAGTGCTCAGAACATCACCGCCAAATTGATCCCCTACGGCGCGCGTCTGACCTCGCTCCTGGTGCCAGACCGTCATGGCAAACCGCAGGACATTGTCGTGGGTTACGACGACCCCAAGGACTATCTGAAGGACACCGAGACCAACCACACCTTCTTCGGGGCTGTCGTGGGCCGCTACGCCAACCGTATCAAGAACGGCACCTTCGAGGTCGATTCGACCAAGTACCAGATCGCCACCAACGAGAACGGCGGTGCCGACACCCTGCACGGCGGCAAGGTCGGCTACGACGCCCGCAACTGGACCGTCACCTCGCACACCAACACCTCCGTCACCTTCACCCTGTATGACCGCGGGCTGGAGAAGTTCCCTGGCGATGTCATCACCCACGCTGTCTTCGCCGTCGACAGCACCCCGTCCGCCGACAACCCGGCCGGTCTCCCCCAGCTGACCACCAAGCTGATCTCGCTGGCCCTCACCGAGACCACCCCCATCATGCTCTCCAACCACATCTACTGGAATCTGAACGCCTTCCAGAAACCCACCATCCTCAACGACACCTTTCTCCAGCTGCCGCACTCCCACCGCCTCATCGGCACCGACGGCATCCTGATCCCCAACGGCACCCTCCTCGGCGTCGACTCCTACAAGGGCAGCCCCGACTTCACCCAAGGGAAGCTCGTCGGCCGCGACCTCAAGGACACCGAGGGCCTCTGCGGCGACGACTGCACCGGCTACGACAACTGCTTCATCGTCGACCGCCCCGCGCAGTCCGCCGCCTCAAACTCCCTCGTCCCCGTGCTGCACGCCAACTCCTCCGCCACGGGCATCAGCCTCGAGGTCGCCACCAACCAGCAAGCCGTCCAAATTTACTCCTGCAACGGCCAGAACGGCACCATCCCTATTAAGCCGTCGCAGACGAAGAAGAACAAGGATGCCAAGATCGACGGCCCAAAGGGCGTTAACAAGTACGGGTGTCTGGTCATCGAGCCCGAGGGCTGGATCGATGGCATTAATAACCCGGAATGGGGCCAGTTGGGTGATCAGATCTATTCGCCGCAGAGCGCGCCGGCGGTGAACTGGGCGACGTATAAGTTTGGGACGGTCTGATTCTGCTCTCTTCTGTTCTGTTTGAGGCTGGGGAGATGGGCTATTAATCACTTGTTTTCAATTTCCAATTCATTTCACACCACTTCTTATTTTACGCGTTCTCAACTACCTCCATGTATATACTCGTGGGCTGTCAATAATCGGACTAGCAATTGAGGACTTTTAATGATGTGGATATGTTCAGTGTGAGTAAATGTAAACTAGCGGTAAAAAGTCGGGTATCATTTCTATCATCGGAGCTACACAACATGCATGATGAGGACTCAACCCCAACCAGCCAACGTCCAACTCGACCTGTCTCCCCCAGAACGTAAACCAGATCGTCGATCAGCGACATGACCATGAGATTCCAAGTCTCGGCTCGCTCCGGACAACCCCTGCTGGAGATACTTTTCGCGCTCGATCTCGACTAGACCGCGGACTTTGAGGCTGGAGACGAGACTCGCTCCGGCCCAGGGGCCGAGGGACTCTACCTCGCGTAAGACGCCTTGGATTTGGGGTTTCGTATCTTTGTCTTTGTTGTTTCGACGGATCTTCTGCTCGATGTGGTCGATTTCTTCTTCGTTTTCCGCGTCTTCATCTGGATTCAAGTGGAGAGTTGGGTGTTCCAGGCCAGGGGTCTCGGTTCCGGGAGGTGACATTGGTGGCTGGCTGAGTCGCAGATTCTGCAGCTTTTCTCGCTGTTGTTCGATGACCTTGCCTCGGACCGGACTCCAGCCGTATCGGTCGACGAGGAAGGCGACTTCATCAAGAACCCGTCGTCGAATTCCCGGGATGTGAGACCCGCCGCCGACAAAGACGATGCGCGACATGCAGGTGCCTCGCGCATCAGGCGGGAGATCTAAGAGTGCATTGTAAACCAGGACCGGCACGGGCTTCTCCTCGTCGTCCAGTTCGCAATCGGCCGCGTTCTCTGCGAAGAGTATCTTTTCCACCGGCTCTGCGAACTTGCCGAACGTAACATCAATATAATTCGCGCTGGGATTCGACGGCGACGGAATCGACACAATCTTCTGCTCTATCGGAGTCGATTCATCCTCGGGGCTAGAATCCTTGGCCACCCTAGGCTTGCACCAGGCAAACCTACTAACCAGTTCCTCGCAGTATTCAAAGTCCACCGAAATCTCATCCGACCCTCCCCCCGCCGACGAAAGACGCGACATCGCCCTCCCTGTCTCCTGCAGCAACGCCTTCATCGCTCTCGTGCTCCGTCGGGTCGTAATCTCGCGATACTCGTAAACGCCATTCACGACCGTCTCGCCCCATCCTAGATCGACAACCAGAGCCGAGCGCACGCCGGCCGCCGTCGTGGCCATAACGGGGCTCTGCAGCAGGGTAATGCTCGGGAATCGCCAGCGACCAAACAGCGTTGACAAGACCGACGATAGCAACGGATGCGGCATGACAGACGGCAAGACCAGAACCAGCCGGGACGTGCCCGCATCCGTCAACAGGTATTTATTGTACGTCTCGCGAAACATGCGCTCGATCTTATCCTCCACCAGTCCAAGATCCACGTCGCGTAGATCCATCTTCCACAACTCATATCGCCCCGTCCACTCCTCCGCTGGGATGCCTTGTAGACGCGACTCCTCGGCTTGGCTCCCTTTCACCCAGCCTCTGTAGTCGCCCGCGCGCCTGCAGTCTTCGGGCCCGCAGCCCACGACGCACACGGGGGCGCTGTCGCCCTCGAACCCCGCGCGGAGCCACCGCGCCCCGAATTCAAAGATTATGGCATCTTCTTCGCCGCGGAATGACGAACTGGCGGACGACGTGCTCGCGAAGGAGGAATTGTTGGACCGCAATTGGTGTTGCGGCGTCGACGGCCGGCCGGACTGGCTGTGTCGGAAACTCATGGATGCTCGTGGGTGAGGATTGGAATGCTGGTCATCGAAATTCGGCGTCGTAAAAGTACTGACCATATCCTGGGGAACAAAGCTTCTAGGACTTCCCCTATCTGTAGCTATCGTGTAGGACCAATGGTTCGAATATACGGAGGATCGGAGACGGAAGACTGACGGACGGACGAGGTGGGCGGGCAATGCGCGAATATCATAGTGTAATCGTGCCGTTCCTCCAAAGCGTTCAAAGGAGAGGTTTGTCAATTCATGCCTGCCGCTCGTGGCAACGATGCGAGCACGAAAATCGATCAATTAATTAAAGAGTCTCGGCAGCATTAGTCGTCGAAGAGCAAAGAGACCAGGAAGCAACGGCCGGATCTACATCGGGCCGTCGCGCCAATTCATCGACGTCAACAAAACAACCAAAACAACAGCATCTCCTACGTGGTGTCTCTACGCACGCTCTGCGACCGGGTTTAGTTTGGGGTTTTTGGTGGCTTTTCTTGGATTCTGCGATATCCGACCGGATGGGGATCCCTGGGTAAGTGTGGCTGTTTGTTGTGGTGGAAGACGCGCCCCAGGGGATTGTGATATATATCCTCCGCACATGACCACTCTCGAACCACCAGCTTACGAAACTGCTATGGGTAATCGCTGACATTAACAGGCTTATCAATGCGATTGGCACTGGAGAGCGCATTTCCTTGTCCAGATTGGCCGTGAATCACTTGGAGCGAACCGCACGGCCGATCCGAATCGCGGTGGATATTTCGATATGGCTTTTCCAGGTCCAGGCTGGGCGTGGCGGCACGAACCCCGAACTACGCACGCTGTTCTACAGACTGCTGAAGCTCCTAGCGCTGCCTATTCATCCGCTCTTCGTGTACGACGGGAAAGAGAAGCCGCCGTTCAAGAGAGGCAAGGCATCCGGGGGCAGTGCGGGTAATCTACCCATCATTCGGCTTTCCAAAGTCCTGGTAGATCTTTTCAAGTTTCCGCGCCACGATGCCCCAGGGGAGGCGGAGGCGGAATGCGCCAGGTTGCAGACGGCTGGAGTCGTGGACGCAGTGATGAGTAATGATGTTGATGCTTTAATGTTCGGGTCGTCGTGGACGGTGATGAATTTTTCGAAGGAGAGTGGGAGTGGTACTACGGCTGCGACGCATGTTACCTGCTACCAAATGGGTGATGAGAAGAAAAATCTGTCAACCGCCAAGCTCGATCGGGCTGGAATGATCCTATTCGCGATGCTCAGCGGAGGCGACTACCTGCCGTCTGGGGTTCCCAAATGCGGGAACAAGTTAGCTGCACAGATCGCGAGAGCTGGGTTTGGTGCAGACCTTTTGGAAATCATCAACTCGAACAGTACAAACCTCGAAGCGGACCTGAGCGAATGGAGAGACAGACTCCAATTTGAATTAGAGGAGAACGAAAGTGGTTACTTCACCACGAAGCACAAAGCCGTTCGAGTTCCCGAGTCTTTCCCGGACAGGACAATCCTCTCATTCTACGCCAAACCGGTGGTATCTACACAGAGGGAGATAGACGGATTACGGGAACGTCTAGTGAATGCTTGGGACCAGGATTTTAATCCCTTGGAGTTGAGAAGATTCGCAGCAAATGCTTTTGATTGGAACTATCGCTCTGGAGCGAGAAAGATGATTAGGCTACTGGCCGAGCCTCTCGTCTTGTATAGACTTCGGCTGGGAAAACCAGTATCCGCATTTGCGGAAAATGAGCCTAAGTTGTCCGATGTCGATGGGCCGATGCTGCAGAAAGTCTACAAAAGCCGAACAAGCTTTAGCACGGACGGATTAACAGAGCTGCAGCTGGACTTCGTTCCCATCGACGTTGTTGGCTTGGATCTGTTCGCCGAGGAGCCTAACCCTCCGTTGCCTTCGCAGGAGACTACGGCGACCGTTTCGGGCGACGAAGAAGATGTTCTGGAAGAGCCCGCGGTCCCGCAGTCGCCCATGAAGAAGCGCGTGACGAAACGATATGACCCCCTAGCATCGGAGAAGATTTGGATTTTCGAAACGCTGGCCTCGATAGGTATTCCGGAGGTGGTGGAGAATTGGAAGAAGGAGCTCGCCGAGAAGTCTGCGCCAAAGAAGCCCGCTGCCCGAAAGACTGGACCGAGGAAGAAGGGTCCAATTGATCCAGGCATGAAGCGAGGAAGCATCCTTAAATACGGCACTCTCACTAAGGAGCGGTCGGAGATCTCTCAGTTCAGGAACGCCTCACTCTTCGAGGCTGCCATCTCAGGAACACCAACAAAAAGTGGCTCGTCGCTCGGGCAACCCAGTGGCTCGCCTGCGCCTACTGGTACTGGTACGTCGTATGGGAATGATCTTGGATTTCAAATGCCGGTATTTAATCAGGATCTCGGATTCGACGATCTCACGGACCGATTCTCTCTATTCTGCAATGTCTCCCCTGATGCAGGCATCAAGCGACATCCCATGATGAGCCGGTCTCGTGTTTCTGGAAGACGAGGAGCCGTTGCGCCTGGCCCTGAGCTTAAGGCGGACATCGCCAGTCCAGATATTTTCGATTGCCCTTCCCCGGCAGCCGCTCCCCGACTTCGGATGAGCTATTCAAATTCCAGTTGTGAGGAGTCACTGGTAGATAGTACAGCACTCTCTCCTGGCTACACCACTCGTCGCCCGAAGTCGAAACCTACTGTGAAATACCAAGATCTCTATGAGGTACAAGAAATCGAGCAGGCCGTATCGTCCATTACTATTGAAGATATCAACGACAGCCAAAAACAGGACACCAAACCTCCCTCCCGTCAT
This sequence comes from Aspergillus sp. S1802E, assembly GCA_023627535.1. Taxonomy (NCBI): domain Eukaryota; kingdom Fungi; phylum Ascomycota; class Eurotiomycetes; order Eurotiales; family Aspergillaceae; genus Aspergillus; species Aspergillus sp. S1802E. Next base: position 477,226 of record JAMAHN010000027.1, read on the forward strand.
TCAAAGCTTGAGCCCGGCACTCCCAAAAGAGAGACGAGAAAAGCGAAAACCACAGAGTCCAAACCAGCCAGCCCCTCTCGTGTCCAGGACCTCCTAGAGAAAGCATCCCTCGATATGCCTTCGCTGCGAAGACAGCAACAGAAAAGGACAGATCCATCCGATAACGAACCATCAAGTTCTCAACAAGAGACTACGAAACCAATCTCCGGTGGTAAACAATCTGCCACCACTTCGCACGTGGACTCTATCGTCGCTTGCAATGGGTACTGGACAATTGACACCGATCCGGAATCTGAGCTGGTCTCAGAGGGCAAGAAGAGTGGTAGAAAGCAACGATTCCGACGCGTCAGCGTCTTGGATCTGAGGTAGTTAGTCTCACATATTGGAAGATTCTGGTATTTGACGTCCAGGATTTGATGACAGCCTTGGCAATTACTTTTCTAGGCGTTGGTGGGTTGTTATTCATTGTGCTCCTGGTGTTTTCGACATTTTGTTCCTTTCCAACTTAATCCTACTGCATACATACACCTATACATACATGATCTATCATTTTCCATGATCTATTGGTTATTTTATTCAATTCCAAGGGTCCTTCAGATTACTTCCTTACTACGGATCAATCATTCACGACCCATAGTTAAATCATCACAGCCTTCCATCTACCTATCTATGTGTGTGTGAGTGAACGAAAGAGAAGCAACAGAATAGATCTCCGAGATCGACGCGCCATATCCTAACCAAACTAACTGAACTGATCTTTCCTAGGTTTTCGTGAAATTCCAATGTGATATCATGAGTAGAGTGTGAGCATAGGGAATAGGAAAGAAAATAGAAAGAATAAACAAGGTGGTATTAAAAATGTTCTCAGTCGAACGATATGAGATAATATGGGCAGGAAGGAGGAAAGAAAGTATAAAGTTTAAGGAAACCGTTTGTGAGTCCTGTGGGACATTGAATGGAATGGAGTAGGGATAGTGGGTAAAGCATGGTATGGAATATAGAATAAGTGGGAAAGATAGTGAAGAAAGGGAAAAGAGAAGAGAAAGAAAAGGTCCGTCCCATCCCATCGTATCCTATCCTGTGTTGTATTTAAGGTCCTCCTATGTGGTCTCGAAACAATAATGTGCAATGCAATGTACAAGGGAACCCAATCAATCAGAACGCCAAAAAGCAAAATGCAGGAGAAAAAGAGATGGTTCTATCCGCATCTTAACCAAAAACCTTCAAGAAACCCCAGAGACCAATTCCACTCAAGATGGGAATGGTGAAGTTATCATCCCAGCCGAACAGGTCCACGAACTCGCTTCCGGCAGCAACAATGCCGGAGACGACGCTCATGACACCCAGAGCCAAGGGACCCGTGATGACGGCTGAGGAGGTATCGCCCGTCCATCCGATGAGACCCTTGACCGAATCTGGGATGAGGTTCAGACGGCCAGTGAACATGAAGGCTCCTTCGGGGTCATTGGGGAAGGTGCCGACGTGGGGAACGAAGTAGCCCCAGAATGCAGCGGCAGTGATGACGCCGACTAGCCAGGCGCTCAGGGTACCGGCGAAACTCTTTCCCTTGCGCAGGTTGAAGGTGTAACGGCCATAGAGACGGCCGAATGTGGAGGCGGCAGTGTCGCACCAGCTGAGCAGGAGGACGCCCATCACGCCGACGTCCTTGGGGAAGAAGCGCAGAACGGCGTAGGCGCCCAGAAGATACCAGATCACACCGTTGTATCCCGAAACCTCGGTTTCCCGCATCAGGGCGCCGACACAGCGGATGTAAAGCTTGTTGACAGTCTCCGAGCGATGGCGGATGAAGTCTGTTGCGGCAATAGGCACAAGTGCGGAGAAAAGCCAGGGTGTGATCTGTAGGGTTTGTATCCCGCGGCTGTACAAATGTAGAGTGAGGAAGCCGATTGACACGTGAAGGAGCTTGCGTGGTATCTCATGGCGGTGGATGAAACTGCGGTACCGTGCGTGGAGGGGGATCAGACCCAGGGGCGACGGTGATCGGGAGATTTCATGCAAGACGCCGTCGACCTTGGTAGCGATTGGTGACAGGTAACCGTTTGTCTTTCCATGACCATTCGTCTTGGTATCTGGGCCGTCTGCCGGCATCATCGGGTTTGACTTTCTCTTGCGTCGACGGGCCGATCCCGGCGCATTCTTCGGATTGCGACTCGGAGTTCGCGAACGATTCAGCTCCGGATCCGAGTCATCATTATCCTCCTCCACAACCTCCCCTAAGCGCTGTCGCCGTGCTGCAGAGCGAGTAGTAGGACCTGCATATCCGTCCCGCGAGGATGATCGAGTTTCCGAGGGCGCGGGTGAAGGAGAAATGACTCGCGGAGTCTCCGGGATGGCATCGTGGGAGGAAGACATGTCGCCCCTTAGAGCGAAGGATGGGAGGATCGGTCTCTGGATGAGCCCGGACAAAGGCTGCCGGCGCAGAGACAGGGGATCGCAGGCAAGGATGCCGGAAAACAAAAAGTGGTCTGCTTCGAACGACGCAATGGTGGGCGACTTGTATGGAGGAAGACGTTCCACAGGACGAAGGAGGGGGATCAACAGAATAGGTAGATTATTGATGATTAGGTTGAAAGAGGGACAAGTTATAGGTACAGCCGCACATCACGTTCCAAATATACACAACAGAGATCGGCATAGCACACGGTGCCCGAGTAGCAGTGGAAGCGACGAGTCTGACAGCTTGTCGCGTGAGAAGAAAAGAAAACTGTCGCTCTTCCGCCGAGTCCGTATGCGGTCACGTGTGGGCAGAATAACACACCGCCCGCGGTATCTAATCGGCGATCTTTTTGATAAGCTTTTTTTTTTTCTTTCTTCTATTTGATGTCGGAGTGGATAGAGGGATCGATAATTGTTGATCTTCGCCGGTATTCCCATCGTCTCCACGCCATCGCTTCGAGATAGACCCCCCAAAGGAGTCAATTTCGATCGCACCACCATGGCTCCTAAACCACCCTCCGGCGCATCTTCCAGAGCCTGGGACGCCGTGACGCCGCCTCTATCGGAATGGGTGCTGGATGCGGTCTCCTCCATGGGCTTCACTCGGATGACCCCCGTGCAAGCCTCTTCCATTCCTTTGTTCATGGCGCATAAGGATGTTGTCGTGGAGGCAGTGACCGGAAGTGGAAAGACATTGTCTTTTCTGATCCCGGTGGTGGAAAAGCTCCTACGTCTAGAGGAGCCCATTAAAAAGCATCATATTGGCGCTATCGTGATTTCTCCAACAAGGTAACATATTGCTCCTGCAAGTGTACTTGGCAATGAATCACCGCTAATCTTGTCTATAGAGAACTTGCATTGCAGATCTATAACGTCCTGAAGTCTTTACTTGCCTTTCACCCTCCATCCGCTGCCGCCCTCAACTCCTCGGACGATGAAAATGCGCCGCGCAAGAAGGAATCTTCCTCGACCCTCAAAGTTGTCCCACAGCTGCTGCTGGGAGGTGGAACCACGCCTGCAGAAGACTTGAGCGCCTTCTTGAAGCACTCGCCGAACTTGCTGGTGTCGACACCGGGACGACTCTTAGAATTGCTCTCTTCCCCTCATGTTCACTGCCCTCAATCGTCGTTTGAGATGCTCGTGTTGGACGAAGCGGACAGGCTGTTGGATCTTGGGTTCAAGGATACTTTGCAGAATATCTTGCGTCGGCTACCTAAACAAAGACGCACGGGACTGTTTAGTGCTAGTATCAGCGAGGCCGTTGATCAAATTGTTCGAGTAGGTCTGCGCAACCCGGTCAAGGTCCTGGTTAAAGTGAAGGGCACTTCTGGTGTACAGGATAAGCGCACGCCGGCCAGGTTTGTACTTCCTTCACCTTTTTTTTACATTCCTTTTCAGAACTAACGATATCATAGTCTACAAATGACCTACCTTACCGTACCTCCATTGCACAAATTCTCCGCCTTAAAACACATCCTCTCCTCCGTCCAACCGACACCGCAAAAAACAATATTTTTCCTGTCGACTTGCTCCGGCGTCGACTACCTCTCTGCGATACTCCCTCTGATCTTAGGCGAAGATTTCCAACTGATCCCACTCCACGGAAAGCACCCAGCAAACGTCCGCGAGAAGAACTTCAACCGCTTCGTAAATTCCGTCACCCCCGCAATCCTGCTCACCACCGACGTTGCATCCCGCGGGCTGGATATTCCCTCCGTCGACCTTGTCGTTCAAATCGATCCTCCATCCGACCCGAAGACCTTCATCCATCGTTGCGGCCGTGCCGGCCGTGCCGGACGTCGGGGAATAAGTGTCGTCATGCTTCATCCGGGACGTGAAGAAGATTACGTCTCGTTCCTTGAAGTCCGCAAAACCCCCGTGACGCCGTTCCCGCATCCTATCTCCGTCTCCGATGCCGAGGCTGCTGCCGACATCGACAAAGCACGCAAAGCGGCGCTGAAAGATCGTGCCCTGCATGATCGAGGCCAGAAGGCTTTCGTTAGCTGGCTGAGAAGTTACAGCAAGCACCAAGCGGCCAGTATCTTCCGGGTTGCTGACCTGGACTGGGAAGCGCTGGGTAAAGCGTGGGCACTGCTCAAGCTACCTAAGATGCCTGAGTTGAAAAAGTTCGAAGGAGACAAAACCCTTGGCGTGGACATGGATTGGAATGCCTTCACGTACAAGGATAAACAACGGGAAAAGCGCCGCCAGGAAGCCATGCAGGAGGCCGCCGAGGCTGGGCCCCAAGAAAACCCGAATAAGCGACGAGCCAGCGAGAGTGTGGCATGGAGTAACAAGGCTGACAACAAGAACAAGAAGTTGAAGCGTCGGGAGCAGAAGCATGCCCGACAGGAGAGGGACAGATGGGAGAAGATGACAGAGGAAGAGCGACAGAAGGTCAGGGAGACAGAGGACATGGTGGCCCAGATCAAGGCGAAGAATGACGAAGAGCGGCGACTTCGACGAGAAGCCAATGCCGGAAAAAAATCTGCTGGCGACGATGATGAATTCGAAGGATTTGATGACTGAGGGAGAAATGAAGATCAACCCCTAAATAACCCGTCGATTGATACCTACCTTCCTACCTACTTGTACTCTACTTCATATCCCTGTTCCTTCTCCATCGAGACACATAAAGTTCTCTGTAAATACAATCAAAAGCCAGCCTTCTATTATCTAGCCCAATTTTATTCAGAATCCATACATATTCAAATAACCCGGCCTTCATCGTCTCCTTCGTCCTTCACCCGAATATCCTGATCCTCTTCCTCATAAACATTCCCGTTCACCTCGTGAGCCCCTATTCACAGAAGTTGCCCTCAAGCAATGGCCAGAGTCAGGGCCACTACATACCTCATCTTCTCCCCTCCTCCTTCCGCTTCCCACTCTCATCCCCTACCTGCCCCCCGGCCTCAGCCAGTGCGTCGTCGCCCTCATACAACACCCCGGCCCAATATTCGACTCATTCTGAATCCCCGAATCCAGTGTATCGAGCACTTCCTCGTCCGTAAGGATCGGTGGCACGGCGTAAACCCTTGGATCACTGTTTGAAGATCCAGCTCCAGATCCAGTGCAGAGCCAGGGCTAGAGCTAGACAACACATCATCGCCGGACGCCTGTCTCTCCCTGTTCACGCCCCCCCTCCCCCCCCTCATAGACGGCACACAGCTCGGGCGTGGATCCTCAAAACGAAAGCCAGGATGAGGAAGATCACGTCTACTGGGTAAACCATTGCCAAACCCCCAACCATCATGACTGAAACCAGGAGGAGAAAGAGATACTGGTAGAGGCGGCGGACGATACGCGAATGGATCTTCATGAAGAAGAGCAAGGCCACCGGCACAGAACCCAAAAGTCCGATATCCGGCATCTCGGACGAATTGAATGGTCGGACACCTCTGGAATATTGGGTTCGAGTTGTGGTTGGGAAAATTGAAGGCTTGTGGACATGGTCGGATTAGCTCGTAGATGGTGCAGGTGCCGGGGGGGGGGGGGGGTGCGTTGGGTCGACGGAGGCACATCTTGCTTTATTCTTTCGATTCGACTTCTTGGTGTTGTACTTGTTGCTTTTCACTGTCTAGCTTGGGTTTGCGATTGATCTGTCTGGCTGGCTTTTTATTGTGGCTGTTTTTGGTGATTGGAGATGGTCGAGCGGCAGAGTGTGGTTTTGGGCTTTGAGCTGGTGGTTCTTGAGTTGTAGAGACTCTGAGAGATGGATTGAGAAGAAAAGGATGGACGGAGGGAGTAAAAAGCGTAATTGTTATGCCGTAATGTAGAAACATCGATCATGGAAAGAACATCCCCTCTTTGTTGCATATGTGCGTTTGAATTGGATGCTGGCCAGACTGTCTCTCCTGACGCCGTGCAAGACAAGGGGGCATCCAAACTTGGCCTGTAATATCGCTTGCAAAGGTAAACTGTTTACAAGGGAACATCAGCGATTGAATATTTCTCCATTGTTTATTGTTAAAGACAAAATGCAACTCTTTTTTATTGCGCAAGAAAACGCCTGGAGTACAAGCTTTCAAATGAAGTGCAAATGCAAGGCTCAGACACGGCCCCAAGCGGGGAGATGATATCAAAAACTCCTCCGCTGAAATCGAAAAAACAAGAAGCAAAATCACACCTGACAATGAAAAAGGAGTACCACAGATCCACAAAGCCATTAGCCTGGTTCATCAAATCGAGCAAGGGGAAAGAAGCAGGAGGGGCGTCTGACGGAAGAGCCTGCAACATTCAACTTAGAACTGAAGGAGGCTGCAACTTGCGAATAGAAAAAAAAAATTAAATAAAAAAGACCTTCAGCAGGAGGGCCTGCAACTTCGAATATAGGTTGAAGGGGTCCACAATCGAAAATGACGAGCAGACTGCAAACTTCAACTGGGAAGTTGAAGGAGTCCACAAGCGAAGATTCCGAAGAGGGACCTCACATTTCAACTTAACGTTGAAGGAGACCACAACTTGCGAGATGAATATAGATTCAACATTTGACAGAAGGGCCTGCAAACTTCAGCTTGGAGGCTGAAGGAGTCCGCGACTGGAAATGCCCGTTAAAGACGATCCACAACCGAAGCTTCGAGTATTCCACACACAGCAAAATTCCTGAACCAACCGTCTGAGCCCTGCAATCTTTGAGAACTGCAAGAAAAGGAAGAATCAGACATTCAGGCAGTCAGGCAGAAATGGTTAGAGAAGATAAAAGAATAACAAGATGATATGGATACATGCCAGAAGAAACAGAAAAGGAAACAAAAATCAACGCTTCTTCGTCACAATGAGTAAGGAATCATATGAGAGGGCTTTATGCCTGCTGCTTGAATTCTTCGAAGCCTTGACAGAATAGATTGTGTGCCTCATCGGCCTCAGAGTCGTTCCACACTTTAGCAAGAATGTCAATGGCGGTTTGGCTAATCTCCAGGCTTTCCTGATAGCCCTGTCTATCGGGCCACTGAAACTTGGTAAGATCTCCGGAGGGGCAGTGCTCATAAAGCCACTGAGCGTCTTGGGCAAATTCATCATCACCGAAATCCTCAACAGGCGCGCTTTCAATGCGAGCATCCGGGGTGATAGTCATGGGACTAGAGTAACGACTTGCGGTGCGAAGGCGGCTGGGGGTTTTGGGCTTGTGCTTTTCGGCCAGAGAGCGGACCTTCGCGAGAGCTTCGTCGTCTACCGTGGCTGCTGGAGTCGATGGAGGCATGATTGAAGCCTGACGAGGTGTAGCAGCCGGTGCAACTGAAGGTGCAGTAGATGTCGCAGGAGATTGAGGGCTACAAGGGAGAATATTAGATTTTTACTTCTCAAGACCGTGAGCCTGTCAGAATTAACATACCTTTCATCGAGTGGAGTCTCCGCGGCAGGTGCAGAGCTCGGAGCAGAAGCACTCGTGGGAGAAGACGGTTCGCTGGATTCAGACGAGTCGTCATCTGAGAAGGCGTCGTAATCAAGCTGGAAAGTTCCCTGCGTGTTGGGAATGAATCCGGGACGAGTGCGAGGGTCGACAACCGGAGACGGCCCGTACAGGTCTCCCTCTTCCTCTTCGACAAACGGAGCGGGGCTAGACGCGTTCGGAGTAGGCGATGAAGGGGAACCACTACCCATGCCGATGAAATGAGATCCGGTATAAGGGTCGGTAGCGCGGGCACGAGTGCGAAGTTTCGATGGAGTGTCCTCGGGGCTAGCGTCGAATCGGACCTTTTTAGATGCAGGTCGATCTGAGCGGAGAGCACTGCGCACAGCAGTTCTAGCCAGACCGTTGGCCTGCTGAAGGGCAGTAGACTGCTCGGCGGCCTCATCCTCGCCCTCATCCTCGCTCTCAGAGCTGTACCAAAAGTAGTCGGTATCCATTCCATAGCTGCATCCAGGTGGGTTGGGAATAACGTCAGGAGACGGCGCACGCTTGCGCTTCTTTTGCTTGTTAGAGCTAGCCTGCTGTGGAGTCTCGCGTCCTCTGGTCTCTTGAGCCTGAGTAGCCGATGATGCGTCTTCGATCTGAGCAGAGGATTCCGAGATGACGGAAGTAGCGGTAATAGTTGGCTCATGAGGACGTGTATCAACGGTAGAGGGATGTGAAGTAGACGGCAGAGAAGCAGACTGCAAGGTAGATGGCTCGGGTAGATCCCGGAGGGGCGTGGTGATATCACCAAGATAGAGAGACCGGTCCATCGGAGCAGGGAAAAGAGAGTACTCAAGATTTCGACGCTTCTGGGGAGGCTCTCCAGTAGTCAGGCGACGTCGAGGCTTCCACGGACGGAACTTGGCTTTTGTAGTGGTGAACTCTGGCTCAGCATCCACTGTGCGGTCGATACCTGAAGCTGACTGCTTAGTGGTCTCAGAGTCCGAAGAAGACAATGATTGCTCAGGCTGTCCATTCTGCGCTGACGGCCGGCCGAAACCCGGGATGAGTCGAGAGAACGAGCGAGGCACGGAATTAAGCAGACCGCGAATGTTCCAGCCTCTACGAGGCGTTTCGGGCAAGGCCGAGGGAAGGGCTGCTGAAGGAGCTGAAGGCTGTTCTGAAGAGGGTTCAGCGGGCGCAACTTCAACTTGCTGGTCCTGGCCCTGAGATCTCTCCGGGTCTTCTGAGCCATCGACATGCGTCAAGGGAGGTTCCGGCTGGCTAGCGGTCTCCGCTGCTTGACGATCAGCCATCTCTTGAGCGATGTACTCCGGGAGCCGGAAGACAGTTCGGTGGATTCTTCCGTTTCTCTCTGCCTGCCGCCGCCGCAACCTCTCTGAGTAAGGCACGGACGTCGACGATAATCGACGGGAGAGAGGGGGGAGTCTCCGGGCGAACGGGGTACTTCCCGGGACACCCAGGTTCCGTCGCTTGTTGGCAATCGGGGTCTCTGGGCCCCCGGCAGCCGTTTCCTCGTCGCTCACGACGGAACGGGTGCGCTTCCTGTTGACTTTCTTGCGAGTTAGCCTTTTGCTAACACGAGACCGATCGTGGGCAGCCGAGCAGCGAGACGTCTCCTTGGGAACCATCGGGGCTTGAGAGGCAGCCGAGGAAGCCGAAGAAGCCGATGCTCCGGCAGCAACCTCTGTACCCGCACCTACCTTTAGGCGACCGGGGCCGGGACACATCTCTGGCTCAAATTGCTCTGGGATTGGAGAGAGGATCGCCGGCACCCGCGGTCGAGAACCCGGGACAGAAGTCGACAGCCTAGCAGACATCGACGCGGTATGCGATGGTTCGCTGGGTTCTCGAGCCGCAGCTGGGCTGGACTGAGGAGGTCGATGACAATCCTCAGCCAAAGCCTCCGGCGCCAACACCCTTCGCTCATCCCTGATCTGAGCCCAAAAGAACGACGGATCGTCATAATAAGTCCGCGGGCGCGGGCGGGCCAGGGATATTAAGCTCGGGGTCTGTTGAGCATGCCGCCGTGCGAACTTCCCAATATAGGAAAGTCCAAAGGACGGTGGGGGCTCATCGAAGATCGATGGCCCCCGCGGTTCAACAGGGGCAACGGACACAGCCGCCTGCGAGGCATATTGATAGGAACCACCATCGACGGTCGAAGACACGCTGATGGGATCTCTCGCAGGCTGCACTGTCTCTGGTTGCCACGTTGGGCTGTCGGACAACCCCGAGAAGACAACAGCTGCAGGCCGCGGAACAAGTTCCGCAAGACCCAACTTTGTAAACTGTCAAGTCAGGTCGTCCACCTGCTCAGACACTGCAACTGTCTCACCCCGGAGCCCACAGTGGATGTCGAGAGGGAGTCAGCTTCGGACTGCTGGCTGATGTCTTGATCGCATTCCTGGACTGCGACTGACTCCATCGACTCCGCTGTGGTTGGCTCTGCCACAGCTAGTGACTCAAAGGTGCTTGGTGCTTCGGGTTGCTCCCAAGCAGATTCCTCAGAGGATTGGACACATTGACCCGCCCATCGGCCCTCCTGGCTCGTGACACTCTCCAGGAGGGCCCCCCTCACTTGCTCAAGAAGAATCTTGTCGAGTTCGCCATCGGCAAACAACGGTTCATCAAGCGAAGGGGTCCTTGATCGTTCGGAAAGGGGCGAGCCAATGTCACTGATGTCCCCGAAAATAATTTCGGCCCACGAGGCAGCGATGGTTCCCACGGGAGGAAGGTTGGAAATGGGTGGGATGGGAGCATTAGGGGAAGAAGGGGCAGTATGGGCAGGGGTATGGGGGAGTGCAAAACATCTTGGGCCCAGGGGACTGCTGGCTGCTGGCAGTCTAGGGGGTGGGTCGACTCACTTTGGGCGTCGTTCTTCTCAGCTAAAGCCTGTTCGGCAGTAGCAGACTCGGACTCGGTATTCTGTATCGCATCGTCGGCGTTTTCTTTGTTTTCGTCGGTCTCTGGGGTCGTCTCCGGCGTTTCGTCTGCATGGGTTTCGGGCTCCTCGGATGTGGCCTTCGTGGTCTTTCGCGTCGACTTCCGGGTGGCCTTTGCTGCGGGCTTACTGGAAGCGGCCTTGGTGACTTTATTCTTGGTAGTTGTGGCAGTTTTCTTCTTGGTCACGCGCTGGCTCTTCGCGCGCGTCGCAGGCTGTTTAGAGGGCCCAGAAGGTTCTTCTTCGGTGGGATCGGTATCTGTGCGATCGGTGGCATTTGTGGTATTGGCAGTTTTAGTCTGCGAGGCGCTTCGGGTCGAGCGAGTCCGACGAGACGGATTCTCGAGGGAAACGAAGTTGCCAGGCGACTGCTGCTGAGAACGAGTACGCATTGTGGAAAACTTGCGTCACTCAAGGGCGACGGACAGATGCGCTCGAGGCCACAGCGGACGAAGGTTTAGCAACGACGCTAAAAGTTCGAGTAGCTCAAATTTCAAAGAAAGGTAGTAAGAGTGTAGATCAAGCAGGTTCCAGTTCATAAAGAACTGAAAGGTGTAATAAAGGCTTGGGGTCGATGTTGTGGTGGATGGTGTAGAGACGAGAAGTGAGAGATGAGAAGGTGGTGGGAGAAGAAAGAAAGAGAAAGAGAAAGAGAAAGAAAAAGAGAGGGGGGAGAGGTTGTTGATGTGGGAGGCCTTGTTTGGTCATGCGCGTCACGTCCCCTCGACGAAAGGTGAGTGCGACAACATTCACTTACCTAGACCAGCAAGCGTGAGGTGAAAGTTGGAATTGGTTGCAACTGCCTGCGCTCGAAAATCAAAAATCGGGGGGTGCTGACCGGCAAAACAGGAAGCGGTCAGTGCACGCGCCAATCACGTCGCCCGTCCCCCGTCGCCGGCTTCTATACTTCGCCTTTTCTAGACGTGCATGCCATGGGATTTCCTCTTGGACTTTCCTGTAAAGACCTGCAAAGATGGCAGAGGTTGGAATCTTTTCTTTAATTGGTATTGCTAATTTCAAGTTGTCATCCTTCTTGGATGGCTTGCGTCACCGTTGAGTGAATGCAAAGAGGACTTTCCAACCCAAGTCCTGTATCTGCGCGATAGCCAAGGAGGCAGGTAGTGAATGACTGTCAAGCGATAAATCCAGGGGCTGCCTAGATAAATCCAGGAAAAGTCTGCAGTAGCGGTGAAGTACGTAGGTCATTGTAGAACATGGAAGGGTTTTTCTTTTCCCACTTTTGGAAGGAATTCGTACGGAAAATCGATCTGATTTGAAAGTTGTAGAGCAAACTATATTTATACAAGATAAATCTTTCCATAGGTATGAAAAGGAGAGACGCGGTGAACCGCCCGCTCTGTAGCACACACACGCTAGGAGAATCAAATACCATAGGGTTACATGTAGATGTTCAGATGGAAGGAAATAACAAAAGGGGGGAAATGATACACAACGCTTCCAGTCCATTACATACTAATCTCGCCCTTCCAAGCAGCATCGGAAAGACCGAGACTCTCAACCAAGTTCTGCCATCTTGGGCCACCCCGTTCCTTTCTTCGCACGTATTGAAGTAGCTTCTGTCGCTTGTGGACCAGTATCCGGAGGTTGCGCTTGTTGTGCTTGTCCTTGTTGGATGTCTTCAGGTGCCTGGTCAGGTTCAGGATCTTCGCGGTCAGAATGGCAACCTGGACTTCCGGAGACCCGGTATCGGGGCCGACACGAGGAGTCTTTTCGAGGGCGGCGGTGCCGGACTGCTGCGACGGAGCTGCCGGCTTGGGGGGCAATTTCTGGTCGGTGTTGTGGCGTCCGAACTCTTCGATGCATTTCTGAATGTTTAGGCGCATCTTGTCCTGGGTGTTGCCGATTCCCACGCTCACGATCCGGTTGATAGCATCTTCGGCATTCTTGTGGTCTTTAATGTGCTGTTCGGCCAGTTCCTTCTCGAGCTGAGGGTCGGCGGCGTTTCGGTCGAGGTTTTCGATCGGGGAGGTGAGGTTTTTCGTGTACTCGAGCACATGCTGGAGATCTTCGGAGCCAAGGAAGTAGTTGAGCTTTCCGTCCGATCCCGAAGGAATCTGAGGGCCGGATTGAGTGTCCTTAAGACCCTGGATGAAGGCAGTCGGGCGACTCTCCACCGGATCCCCCAAGGAGCCTTCGCGCTCTTTAGAAAGAGCCTCTTGACGGGACAGGTTGGCGGCTTTGCGTCGGCGCGATTGCGCCATCAGGAAGGGGTCATGTCGTCGTCTCTCTCTAGTCTCGGCGGAACCTGCTCGGATCGATGTCTTCGAAGGGTTTAAGGACAATGCGGCAAGCGGACTCTGGATGTATGAAGAACCTAGAGAAGCGCGGTGACTGTTAGTAGGCGGGAGAGGGCGTGTGGGACAACAAAGATGAGATGGCATATACCAGTGAAGGCCTTCAAAGAAGGCTGGGTGAGGAAGCGAGGAGGCATTGTGGTTCACTAGTCCGGTATCTGGGGGGAGGCAATCGACCAGCTTTCCGACCCTTCACGGCCTTTGGGGACACTCGAAGTTCTCTTCCCGAAATCTCAAGGCCGCATACCACGCTAGTCCCGATCTGGGGGCGACCACCCACGTGACTCTACGGGCGGATCGGAGGAGGCTCCGCAGGCACAGCCCTAGACTAGCCCTAAAATTCACAAACGGCAAGCGAAATTTCATCGATCATCTCGGCGCGGAGTGTCAAGGTTTCTCTTTCGCGTCGTCAGTCTCTTCCTCGCCATCACCACCGCGACAAGCGCCAGACGATTGATATCTTCAATTCGCCGTCCTTCGCAATATCAATCGCCCACCATGGCCCCTTCTCAGCTCCCCCCCATCTTCAACCCTACCTCGCAGGACATTGAGAACCTGCTGGCGGCCCAGTGCCACCTCGGTTCCAAGAACCTTCAGGTGCACATGGAGCCTTACCTCTGGAAGACTCGCCCCGACGGTGTCAACGTTATCAACATTGGCAAGACCTGGTACGTGTGGTCTCGCGAAACGCTGCAATAGCGCCCATGATTTGCATTGAAACAGTGGGGAGGAATTCGAGATCTAATATACGATTTTCATCATTGTAGGGAGAAGATTGTCCTGGCTGCCCGTATCATCGCTGCCATCGACAACCCCGCCGATGTCTGTGTGATCTCCGCTCGTCCCTACGGCCAGCGTGCTGTCCTCAAGTTCGCCGCCCACACCGGTGCCACCGCCATCGCCGGTCGTTTCACCCCCGGTAACTTCACCAACTACATCACCCGCTCCTTCAAGGAGCCCCGTCTTATCATCGTGACCGACCCCCGCACCGATGCTCAGGCCATCAAGGAGGCTTCCTACGTCAACATCCCCGTCATCGCTCTCTGCGACACTGACTCCCCCACCGACTTCGTTGACGTTGCCATCCCCACCAACAACAAGGGTCGTCACTCCATCGGTCTCGTCTGGTGGATGCTTGCCCGTGAGGTCCTCCGCCTCCGTGGTACCCTTGCGTCCCGTGAGGTTGACTGGGATGTCGTTGTCGATCTCTACTTCTACCGCGACCCCGAGGCCGAGGAGAACAAGGAGATTGCCGACGAGACCAAGGTCCCCGGTGCCGAGGAGATTGGCCCTGCTGCCATCGAGTCCGGCTTCGCTGGTGAGAACTGGGACACCCAGGGTGCCGGTGCCGGTGTTCCTGGCACTGCTTTCTCTGCTGCTACCGCTGCTGCTGGCGCTACCAGCTGGGAGGCTGACGGTGGCGACTGGGCTACCAGCGGTGCCGCCCCTGCTACTGAGAGCTGGGCTGAGACCCAGCCCGCTGACGCCAAGTGGTAAACAAATCTAAAACAAAATGGTGACGAGGACAGCTGATGAGGAGGGACATGATATCTATTTTTTTCTTTTTAAAAGAATATGGCGAAATTGAAGGGGGGAAAGAGTTGATATTTAAATCAATAATTTCGCCATTCCTTTGACGAATACCCGGCATCTCCCGCAAAGAGAAGAAATTCCCCTTCGCATGTCTTATCCTAGTCTCTGTTCCCAAAAATATTCAAAAACGAAAGTGAAAAAAGTGCAAAAGAAGCCTTCGATTGGAAACCGTTCAACTTCCAACACTTCCCTTTTTTCCTTTCCGCCCCCTGGTATGCCGCGGTGTCCTTTTTGTTTCCTTTTTGATCAGACCTTTTTACGTCGTGTTTATGGTGCATCGGGGAGGAATTGCATTGTCAAAAATTGACTGGCACTTACGAGGGAAAGAGATCCAGTTGTTCTGTGCGCTCAGTGAACTTCTGGGGGAAAGCCCTGTGCTGTCGATTTCACAAGGCGTACTTAATCGTTGCCTTGGTTTCTCCTTGTGTGTTTATCATATTCATATTCGAAAAGTGATGCTCGCTACCATGTATCTTCCACCGTGTTTCT
The DNA here is from genome assembly GCA_023627535.1 of Aspergillus sp. S1802E. Classification (NCBI taxonomy): domain Eukaryota; kingdom Fungi; phylum Ascomycota; class Eurotiomycetes; order Eurotiales; family Aspergillaceae; genus Aspergillus; species Aspergillus sp. S1802E. Next base: position 492,380 of record JAMAHN010000027.1, read on the forward strand.
GTAGTTTGTAGTATGTACACTGTAAATTGTAGATATCAGGTTTCCATGTTTGCTGGGACCATGACCAATTACATAAATTCTACATAGCCCGTTCAAACCCTGACCTACGAGGCTGTCTTCGAAAGCAAGCATTATAGATCCATTTATTCACGGGTATCACATAAACCATCACATAACAGTACAGCCTCCCTCAGTCTGTCCCCCTTTTTCCGTAGTCGTCATTCCGGCCAGTCTCGCCAGATCCTCAAATGTCTCTGCCAAAAGCTCACCGGTAACAGCAGAGCACTCTGCGTATCGATCACAGCGAAGTTCCTGGGCAATGCGATACGACTACATTCAATTAGCTGCGGTCCACACAGAGAAGCACTAAAAGACGAAGCAGGGTACCTCTTGCGGATAGATTAAAGTTTCGTCGTCGACTCTCAAGTCCCTTTTGAGCCCTATCATCATGACGGGGATACGTTCGCCGATGCCATGTTGGAAGTACCGGATGATGTCTTGTCGCCACTGGATAGCATGGAGTGAGCACGACGGCTTGGCTTGTCTGGACATAAAGCAAGGACTCAGTGACTTACGTTTTTCAGCCCAGCCAAAGTTCCCCGGTTGGAAATGTCAAATGCTAAAAGGACCACGTCCGGCTTTAGAGTAGTCCAGTGCTGATTGGGACTTGCTGTATCGTATAATTCGAGGGTGAATGATTTCTTCGAGAAACGGATATCGTAGAGGAAAGGCTGGTCACTGTCCCGTAGAGGCTCTACGCCATTCTCTTCTGTCGTCGAACTTTGTCCTCTGTTTCCATGTGGGCCATTCTTCAAGCGTCTGCGTTTGATCTAAGCATGCTGTGTGCGTGCCGAATATATATAGAGCGCATGAACTCACGAGAGAAAAGTTGACTTCCCACATCCTGGATCCCCCAAGAGGAGTATAGTCACCGTGGACTCAGGATCTCGATGAGCCTCTGCATCAGCCATGAGAGGATATGCAGCCGTACTTCGTAGAATCGAGGATACTGAATGAAGTTGAATGATGGGTCTTATCGCATTGTGGTAGATTTGGTTATCTAATCACTAATGGCCTTATCTCAGTACTTCGCGCTAAGCCATTTCCAGCCAGCACGCGTGAACCCCCCCTGCTGCTCTAGGCCAAATGCAGTCTTTACTGTCTCCCCAAGTCGTCTACTACGGAGTACCGACAACTTCCTTGGCGCAGCGCCATTTAACAACGATCTTTTCATCATCATTCATCTCGATTGCGAGCGGAGGCCGACTGTCACCCGAATCGAGTCTTCGAAGGAGTTACCGAGCACGGCTTCTGATTCGGCAGACAGTCAGATGCCGTTCTAACCGTGCTCGACGCTTGACGTCTGCCTGTGCAACAAAGGGTTATTGACCCTCGCTCGATGAAACGATAACATATCATCCTTTTGTTTCTCTCTGATGATATTATCCCTGATTCTGTTTCATTAGCGCCAGAGAAAACTCAGTCTCAGAGCGAACTCCGTAAATGGCACTGGAACGGGTCGGGCATAATTCATCCGCTGCAACAAGCGACTGGTGATAAGTCCATGGAGATAAGAAATAAGTGATACAATCTGCTTGGTTCGCTGGCAAGATGGGTTGGACCCTCTGGAATCAAGCGCTTGGCAGGTTTCCACTTGATGGTGGTTGACGTTTCCTGCCAGTGCCTGAAAGCCGTGTCAACGTCCTCGGTAAACCTTTATACATCCGCGGTAGATCGTTATGCTAATCAAATCTATCATAGCCCACCTAATATTAGCGATGGGCTGAACATAAAGAGAACCAGGTGGGAACCCGGGTAGATCGGGATCGTCCGAACGGAAAATCGGATACGCCACGAGATTCGTGATACCGTGGGTTTCGGCTTCTGTCTACCACAACTCGAATTTACCCGTGAAGATGAAAGTCTACGGGAACATATCTCGTGTTGAAGGTAACCCAGCATTTCCAAAGATGATACCCTTTTATCGCGAGCATTGCTCCATAATGCCGAACTACGGCAGAATCGTGCGAGCTCGCCAGACTCGAGATAGAGAGCGATGAGACAAATCCCTCACAGGGCCATTCTTGAAGGAGTCTAGAACAGGACCCGCTGGGCGAACCAGTGATAGCTATCGATGTTCAATCTCATGTGAAACACCCAGTGGGACTACTATGGATTCCAATCCGTCGTGTATCATCTGTGGACTCGTGGGTGGCAGTCATTGCCGATACCCGTCAGCCCTCCTGTTGCCTACTCCATACAGGGTCCGTACATGGTCTTCCAGAATGATTGCCGACGTACTCAACCAGTGCTCCACCCGCGGGTGTTCGGCCCAGCAGATAATCAGAAGCGAGTTATATAGCGCCTGCGCCGCTATCATGTAAAATAGATAAGCACCAGTTTCTCTATTATCTTTGGTCGTCCCGATCGGAATACAAATGAGAAGCTCATCAACGGACTCCCATATCTTTCGACAACCTTTAACCAGATATGGAGAAGAGTGACTTCTCGGACGAGCCTTTGCCGGCAAAGCCACCCGTGGCAGAAATGAAAAGCTATGAGACATTGGCTATCCCCAACACAGAGATCAGAGAAGCTCCGAGCGCCGAAACCCTGACCACTCCTCACGATGACATCGCCCCTCCCTCCAGCAAAGATACAGAATGGAGCATGACACCTCAAGTGATTCGAAACCGGGATCGTGACGCCGCGGCGGGCTTCAAGAAAAGGGAACTCGGCGTGACTTGGCAGAATCTGAGCGTGGACGTTCTCGCGGCGGAAGCTGCAGTCAATGAAAACCTATTTTCCCAGTTCAACGTACCTCAACTCATCAAAGACTTCCGCCGCAAACCTCCCCTGAAATCTATCTTGAAAGAAAGTCATGGTTGTGTGAAACCAGGAGAGATGCTTCTCGTACTGGGGCGTCCGGGATCCGGGTGCACCACTCTTCTAAAAATGCTGTCCAATCGTCGTCAGGGCTATCATACCGTGACAGGCGACGTGCGGTTCGGCAATATGAGTCCCCAAGAAGCGGATCAGTATCGAGGCCAGATCGTGATGAATACGGAAGAGGAGCTTTTCTATCCCCGCCTAACTGTAGGTCAAACTATGGATTTCGCCTCGAAGCTCAAAGTTCCTTTTCACCTTCCGGAAGGTGTAAAGTCAGTGGAGGAATATACTGCTGAGACCAAACAATTCCTTCTCGAGTCCATGGGCATTGCTCACACTGCTGATACCAAAGTGGGAAATGAGTTTGTTCGTGGTGTCTCCGGTGGTGAACGCAAACGAGTGTCCATCATCGAATGCATGGCAACCAGAGGCTCAGTTTTCAGCTGGGACAACAGTACCCGGGGCCTTGATGCGAGTACAGCGTTGGAATGGGCCAAGGCTTTGCGAGCTATGACCAATGTGCTAGGACTTTCCACCATCGTGACTTTATATCAAGCAGGTAACGGCATCTACAATTTGTTTGATAAAGTCCTGGTGCTCGATGAAGGAAAACAGATTTTCTATGGTCCTGCAGCAGCAGCCAAGCCATTCATGGAGGGATTGGGATTTGTGTATACCGATGGAGCAAATATAGGTAATGTTCTCTGCAAAACCGATCAAATAACGATGCTAACAGGCGAGGCAGGTGATTTCTTGACCGGAGTTACTGTCCCCACCGAGCGAAGAATAAGGCCTGGATTTGAAAACACATTCCCTCGAAATGCGGACGCCATTCTCTCCGAATACAAAACCTCTATGGTCCACGAGCGCATGACGTCGGAGTACGATTATCCCACGACTGATATAGCCCGCGAGCGAACAGAGGCATTCAAGGAATCCGTTGCTTTTGAGAAATCCAACCACCTGCCTAAGAATAGCTCTCTCACCACGAGCTTCTGGAAGCAAGTCATGGCATGCACAATGCGACAATATCAAATCCTCTGGGGTGAAAAGTCAACTTTCTTAATCAAGCAATTCCTATCGCTCGTCATGGCTTTGATAGCTGGGTCTTGTTTCTATAACTCGCCCGCAACATCCGCCGGTCTTTTCACCAAAGGCGGTGCTGTTTTCTTCTCGCTCTTGTACAACTGCATTGTGGCTATGTCAGAAGTCACCGAATCTTTCAAAGGGCGACCGGTTTTGGTGAAACATAAGTCCTTTGCTCTGTATCATCCTGCGGCTTTCTGCCTTGCCCAAATTACTGCGGACTTCCCTGTGTTGCTATTCCAGTGTACTATCTTTGCTGTTGTGATATACTGGATGGTCGGCTTGAAAGCTACTGCCGCTGCATTCTTTACTTTTTGGATTATTCTCTTTTCAATGACCCTGGTAAGCTCCCAACATTAGCATCTATCGTACTTTTCTAACAGAAGCCAGTGTATCACGGCTCTTTTCAGATGCATCGGCGCCGCTTTCAGCACTTTCGAGGCCGCCTCAAAAATATCAGGCACAGCCGTTAAGGGCATCGTCATGTATGCGGGCTACATGATCCCCAAACCCAAGATCAAGAACTGGTTCTTGGAATTGTATTACACCAATCCCATGGCTTACGCATTCCAAGCTGCTCTTTCGAATGAGTTCCATGGCCAGAACATTCCGTGCGTTGGTGACAGCCTCATCCCGCATGGCGAGGGATACGATGGTGTTGATTCTGCGAACAAAGCTTGTGCTGGCGTTGGCGGTGCTTTGCCGGGAGCAGACTACGTCACTGGCGACCAATATCTTTCTTCTCTACACTATAAGCATTCGCAGCTTTGGCGGAACTTCGGAGTCGTATGGGCATGGTGGGGACTTTTTGCCGTCATTACTATTGTCTGCACGACCTTCTGGAACGCTGGGGCCGGTAGCGGCGCTTCACTTCTAATTCCGCGCGAGAGACTCAAGCAACATCAGCATGGAGCGGACGAAGAATCGCAGGTTAAGGAAAAGGAGCAGAACAGGCAGGGGGCGGTTGCCGACTCGTCCAGTGACGATGATAATCTCACCCGCAACACGTCCATCTTCACCTGGAAGAATCTCTCGTATACTGTCAAAACCCCGTCAGGTGATCGTGTCTTGCTGGACAACATCCACGGTTGGGTGAAACCGGGTATGCTCGGAGCATTGATGGGCTCTTCGGGTGCCGGTAAGACGACACTGCTTGATGTCCTTGCGCAGCGAAAGACCGAAGGCACGATCAATGGTTCTATCATGGTTGACGGACGCCCATTGCCTGTTTCGTTCCAAAGAATGGCCGGGTATTGTGAGCAATTGGATGTCCATGAGCCATTTGCTACGGTTCGAGAAGCTCTAGAGTTTTCCGCCCTACTGCGTCAGCCTCGGACCACCTCTAAAGAAGACAAACTCAAATATGTCGACACCATTATCAACCTGTTGGAGCTCCATGATCTTGCTGACACGCTGATTGGTACCGTGGGAAACGGCCTTAGCGTGGAGCAAAGAAAGCGAGTGACGATTGGCGTCGAACTTGTGTCCAAACCCAGCATTCTCATTTTTCTGGATGAGCCGACTTCGGGATTAGATGGCCAGTCTGCATACAATACTGTTCGATTCCTTCGCAAATTGGCCGATGTTGGCCAAGCTGTACTGGTGACCATCCATCAACCGTCTGCGCAGTTATTCGCCCAGTTTGACACGTTACTGTTGTTGGCCCGCGGGGGAAAGACAGTTTACTTCGGGGACATTGGAGAGAACGGCCAGACCATCAAGAATTATTTCGGCAAGTATGGCGCCCGTTGCCCGACTGAGGCGAACCCGGCCGAGTTTATGATTGACGTAGTCACGGGAGGTATCGAGAGCGTCAAGGACATGGACTGGCACAAAGTTTGGCTCGATTCGGCTGAGCATGGGGCAATGGTGACCGAGCTTGACCGATTGATTTCAGATTCCGCCTCCAGACCATCTGGCACTGTCGATGACGGGCACGAATTCTCCATGTCTCTTTGGGAGCAGACCAAAATCGTCACCAACCGCATGAACGTGGCACTATATCGCAATACCAACTACGTCAACAACAAATTTTCGCTGCATATAATCTCTGCCTTGCTGAACGGATTTTCTTTCTGGAGAACCGGCCCGAGCGTGACGGCCTTGAACTTGAAGATGTTCACTATCTTCAACTTTGTATTCGTTGCCCCTGGTGTGATCAACCAGCTCCAGCCCTTATTCATCCAAAGACGCGATATCTACGACACACGGGAGAAGAAATCCAAAATGTATTCATGGGTTGCTTTCGTCACCGGGCTGATCGTATCCGAGTTCCCCTATCTTTGTGTGTGCGCCGTTCTGTATTTCCTCTGTTGGTACTACTGCGTCAAGCTGCCCCATGATTCCAACAAAGCGGGTGCCACCTTCTTCATCATGCTCATTTATGAGTTCATCTACACGGGTATTGGACAATTCATTGCCGCATACGCCCCGAATCCCACCTTCGCCGCACTCGTCAACCCCCTCATCATCAGTACCCTAACGCTATTCTGCGGCATCTTCGTCCCATACACCCAGCTGAACGTCTTCTGGAAGTACTGGATGTATTACCTGAACCCCTTCAACTACGTTGTTGCCGGAATGCTCACCTTCGACATGTGGGATGCGAAAGTGACCTGCAACGAGGAAGAGTTTGCCCGCTTTGATCCTATCAATGGAACGTGCGCGGAGTATCTGAAGGACTATATCGCCGGTCCTGGCTGGAGCATCAATCTGACCAACCCGGATGCCACGTCTGATTGCCGGGTTTGTCAGTATCGACGCGGTAGCGACTTTTTGAACACGCTTAACATCAACCATTACTACTATGGGTGGCGGGATGCCGCAATCTCGGTGATCTTCGCAATTAGCGGATATGTCTTGGTCTTTGGGCTTATGAAGCTGCGGACTAAGGCTTCTAAGAAGGCAGAATAGGTGAATGGTGTTTATTTGAGCGGTGGCCTGGTGGTGGTGGATGCAATGTGCTCTTAGCGAGAGTTGTTCCTGTTTAGATCCGATAGACTGCGTATAGATTATAGACTGATTTTATATAGAAGAACATAAAATAATAATTTTTTTTTTTTTTTTTTGGCATCGATACCACCACCGCTCACGAATGAAAGAGGCTTTACTTTCCAAATGCAAATCTCTGTCTCGCATGGCTTGAACTCTCACCCTGTCAGGAGGCGGCCCGTAAGTTATCTTAGACTAAACCCAGAGGATCATCAATATCCATAGCAATACCATCTAAATACTATAGTAGACTCGAATTGCCATTATGAGCATTGAATTTGTACGGAGTCCTTATCCAGATCCTGATCTATAAGTCGTGACGTCACGCTCATGGTTGAAACAACTGGCTCGAAGACTCGGTCCTGATTCGGGGATTGATTATTGCGGCTGGTATAATGTTTCCAAGGTTATATCAAGCAAGAATGACCAGGTAATCGTGACTTATGGCTTGAGTGCAAGAAAGATGAATATCGCGCCGAGAGTGGTGATGACCGCATCCGGCCAGGACGAATCCCTAGTAGACAATGTGACCCGACTTCCGCAACAGAGTGGCTGCTGTTCGACCAGATTAACAAGAACATTAACAAATTGATTCATTAAAATAGAAGACAATTCATCCTAAACACCGTGTCGCTCTGTTCTGGGCCCGGACAGTCTGTTCTCTGTGGACCGAATAGACCCGCTATCTTGAGGATCCACTCCGAAAACAAGTATCCAGTCGAAAAGGTCACACATGCAGACGTGCAACCCTTGCATGCATTAGTTCGGTGGAAATTTCGGTCTTTGGATTCCTGTGACCTGGATTTTCTTTTCTTTTCTTTCGAGAAAAGAAGTCTTGCCTCACAACGTGCATTTACTGTACACCGCTCCCTTGAAAGAGCTCTGGAATGTCCGGTTCTAGATAAGACGCTGAGACGCATGGTCGGCTACTGACAAGGGTGGACTTTCTTATGGGATGTTACAATTGTTTCAATGGGAGAATAGGCCTCCAGGCTGCCCATTCATCATGAGCCTTGATTATGTGATTTTGTAAGACCGACTCTCGCTCACTCTGTCTAATTTGAATCAAGACTGAATGCTATACTGACGAAGAGCTTTAGTCACTGTATATATACGGTCCCATTGGCAGTAATCTTCAGCATTCTCTATGGCCCGTTCCTGATTCGTCAGGAAATCTACAAGATCGGTACCCTTATAACTGTATCTCCTCCTCCTTAGCACATCCTATTCCATAGAAGTGATCGATGCAATGAATTGACCAATCCAACACAGATAGCAGTGGTGGCAACAATACCATGGGACTCGTACCTAATCCGCAATCACATCTGGTCGTATGCGCCCGAGTCAGTACTGGGATACACGCTCTACAGCATTCCAGCCGAAGAAGTATTCTTCTTCGCGATCCAAACATACCTGACGAGTCTGCTTTACTGCGGTCTCCGGAAGCCGCTTGTCCTGCCAATTTACCTTCGAGAATGTGCTTCTCAGTCACAGGCTAGGGGGCTAGGGCAGGCGTTCCTGTTGGCTTCGTTCGCTGCTGGGATCGCTTTCTGTTACTCGAAGGGTGAGCTGACGTATCTGGGTCTGATATTGATCTGGGTGTGTCCTGTTTTGCTGCTGCAGTGGTGAGTTATATGCTATTATCTCCTTTCCAATGGAGATCTTCTCACGTTAATGTTCTAGGTCGCTATCATGTGAATTTCTCATGGCTCTACCGTGGAAGGTGACTGTTCTTCCGGTCTGCTTGCCAACTTTGTATCTCTGGTTCGCGGACGCCAATGCCGTGAGCGCCGGTACCTGGACGATTGAGAACGGGACAAAAGTGGGATATCAGCTGTGGAATGGCCTTGAATTTGAGTGAGACTTGACTTGAATTTCCAGGAAATCGAACACTAGACTAACGATGTGAAAACAGAGAGGCGGTCTTCTTCCTCGTTACGAACATGATGGTCGTCGGGGGAATGGCCAGCATGGACCACGCCTTTGCAATTGAAGAGTATCGAATTCTCTCTTCGAAGGAGCCCTCGTCTGCAGATTTCTCGCTCAAGCTCGCGTTGAAGGGCATTATAAGCCCGACTCCGCAGTTCGATGCCCGCATTCTCGACCGTCTCTCGGAGGCAGTGGTCTGTCTGAAGAGGAAAAGCCAGAGTATGTTTCTTGGTAGCGCGCTCTTCCAGGGGAGTTTACGGATGGACTTGATTTTCTTGTAAGAAGCCGTTCACTTTTCTAACTACATTCCCACTCACAGACCAACTCCGTCAGGTATTACTTCTGCCGAGTAATGGACGACCTCGTCGACGGTGACAACACACCTGACCACGACGCCCAATACTGGATAACGGAGTGCTCCAACGCGCTTGATGCAAAGTTCAACTCCCCAACAACCAAGCAAGATCCCGACATCTCCTCCTCCCCTGCTACAACATCTCGCAAACACGACGCCTTACAAACCGCGCTCGACCAACTCCCCCTCTCCAAGCTCTCTTGGAAACCACTCTACGACCTCCTCCGCGGCTTCGAAATGGACCTGGCTTTCGACGTCGACCGTAACCAATTCCCTATCCACACAGAAGAAGACCTCGATCTATACGCCTACCGAGTAGCCAGCACAGTTGCGACGCTCGTTCTCGATCTCGTCTACCACCATCAGGATCACAACAATACCAACCGCCTCTCCTCCTCCTCCTCAGACATCAAAACCCGCGAAAACCTCACCCAAGCAGGCATCACAATGGGCAAAGCCCTCCAATGCATAAACATAGCCCGAGACATCGGCCGCGACGCAGCCATCAACAGAGTCTACATCCCGACCACCTGGCTCACTGACGCCGGACTAACTCCTTTGGACGTGATCCGCCATCCAACATCTGATAAGGTGTATGGCTTGCAGCGCAGGATGCTTGACCATGCGGATGTTTATTATGGGGAGTCTCGTGCGGCGATTGAGGAGTTACCGGCTGGTGTGCGTGGGCCGGTGAGGGTTACCGTTGAGAGTTATTGTGAGATTGGGAGGGCGTTGAGATCGAAGAGGGCGATAAGGGCTGATGGAGGGAAGTTTCGGTTGTCGTTGGGGAGGAGGTTGGGGGTTGCTTGGAGGGCGATGGGGGAGAGGTCGAGGAGGGATGAGATGAGGTAGTTGGTTAGGGGGGTGGACAGAGTGGGAGGTATGTTGTTGTGGTTTTTGATTTAAACTTAGCTAAAGCATCCGAAGACAGATTTCTATATTGGCAATGGCATCGTGTATGAATCTCGTTTCTCAATTCCCCAGAATCCGAAACAGCATCAACCCCAACAATAAAACCACCACAACAGACCCCCACCAGCCTACTAACCCCCCAAAGCCCTCCCTTCTCATCGCCGACAAGACCTGCTCGGCAACAATCTTACTCCCAGCCAAACAAACCGGCACCCCAGCGCCAGGATGCGTACTCGAGCCCACAAAAAACAACCCATCAATATCAGCATGTTTCGTCTTCGGTCGAAAGCATAACACATTGAAGAAAGAATGCGAGATTCCCAAGATGGCCCCTCGATCTAAGTTATACTTCTGTTTCCACGACACCGGCGTCTCGACTTTCTCTTTGAGCAGCTTGCCTTGCAAATCTGTCATCCCCGTGCGATCTTCAATTGCGCGCAGAACTTTTCCTTTCGTTCGCTCTACTACCTCGGCCCAGTATTCTAGATCTTGTCGTTTTGTCGACGCATCTTCATCTTCATCATCGAGATGTCCCACAGGCACCAGCACAACCAACGCGTCCATTCCCTCCGGCGACGCCGACGGATCCAGCCGATTCGGCACATGTACGTAAAATGAAGGTTCCTGAGGAATCTGGTTCTCCTTGAACAAGACATCGAAGCTCTGCTGATACTCCCGGGCCAGGAAGACATTATGGCACTGCAACGCCGGAAGTGTAGTATTGAAGGACCAGAAGAACGAGATGCTGCTGCAGGATACGTCTCTTTTCTTGAGACTCTTTGCGTATCGCGAGGCCGGGAGGAGGTTGTTATATGCGTATGTCAGGTCCGCGTTGACGATCACGACGTCGGCGGGGATGACGCTGCCGGATTCTAAGACTACGCCCGTGGCGGTTTTCTGGTCGTCTGAGAGTTGGATTGATGAGATGGGCGAGTTGAATCGGTATTTGACTCCGAGGCGGCCTCCGATCTTGCCGATTGCTTCGAGGACCTGGATGGATTGATATGATCAGCGGAAAGATCACTACGTGCTAGGACGAGGATGAGAATGAAACCAACCGTCTGAAACCCCCCGATCGGATACCAAATTCCCTCCGCAAACTCAGCATACTGCAGTAACGAGTACGTTCCCGGCGCATCAAACGGACTCATCCCCAGATACATACTAGCGAAAGTAAAAGCCCTTCTCAACTGCTCCGACTCAAAGTACCGACTCGCCCGTCCATACAAACTCTCAAATGGATGCAACTCCAGCAAGGACGCCACCAGCCCCGGTCTCAGCATACTCCACACGCGGCTGAAATTCTGACGCAGCACCAACTGACACGAGAGGCTATAGTGACGGCCGGATTCGTCTAGGAAGGCCAGAAAACGCTCGAAGCCGTCAGGGCCTTCGTGGCGCGTGACTTCCTGCTTCATGTGCGCTAGGTCGCAGGATAGGTCGAGGGGTTTGTCGTCGGCGAACCAGATTCGGTAGTTGGGTTCGCATTTGACGAGGTGGAGGCCTTCGGCTGTCATGGTGGTGTTGAGGTCGTGGAAGACTTCGTGGAAGAACTCGGGCATGAGGAGGAGGGATGGACCTTGGTCGAATCGCTTGATGGTGTTAGCTAGCTATTTGGTCGTAATGTTGCTCGTTTCTTCGTGTCTTGATGGTTCTGGATACATGGATTGTCTGGATGAGCAGGAACGTACAAACCCGTCATCTTCTAAAATCGAGCATCGGCCTCCAATTGATGCATTTTTCTCAACTACCGTCACTTGGAATCCACTCTTTGCAAGTCGAGCAGCCACAGCGACTCCCCCAGCGCCGGCACCTATAACATTGTATTAGCCGTGATCAGAAAACAAGTATACGACTCAATTGAGGATGACGAGGCATTGAGTACAAACCCACAACAACAGCCGTCGGACCCGTAGATTTTGATTTCATGGCAAATGTTGAAGCATGAAACCCCGACCGAGATCAATTGTCGTCGTCGTGGAGTCGCAATAGGTACACTATTGGAGCCGAAAGTGTAAAATGAAGAGAAGCCGTCATCGAGCTATGCCAATTCCATCCAGATGATAACTTATCACAAAAGAAACGGGCAACCTGGTGAGGTGGTATAAAACAGGCTGCACTGCAGGATCAACAATAACATCAATTAAGCTAGGAGTAGCATGCAGGCATTTTCTGCAGTACGGGCGCCTGTAACCATGATCCCCATGCAAGGGATGCGGGGAGTAAACCATGGCTAAGCCAGTAAAGAGAGCAGCGGTCAAGCCAAACTGGTGACGTTAGCAGCGCCATGATTCAAAGCAAGTTTTAAAGCAATCTCGTACCTCTTATGATTCGTGTACTCTGTGGTTGTTGACTTTGCTGACTTCATACTTCCATCTGCATCCGGTGCCGATCCGATTCGCCGGAAATGGAATCCTTTTGAGATCTGAACATCGAGATCTTAGCAGTCGATTGGCCAATTTACCAAGATCGAGAAAAGCCAACCTTTTGAAGAAGAGCCGGTTCTAACTGTTATTTTTCCTGCTGTGGATCAAGTCGAGCTTTCACTAATTGTGACCTGCAATGATGTTCAGACGATTAGGGTTCCCTGGAACAAGAGCAAATGGAAGCACGAGTAACGCCCTAGGTTACATTCGGACCTTAAGTGCTCCGCGGCATATTTTCATAGCCAAGACCAGTTATGTCTTCAAGGACAGTTCGCAGCAGAGATGTTTCTGGTGATATTCATCTCCCCAGTTTCCTCTATAACCCTTCGCACTTTGTCTTCGAATTCGGCTTTTTCCCGATCGATCTTTTGTTTCAGAGCTGCCCATTCCGTAGTATATCGACTCAATTCGTCCATTTTAAAGCTCACAAATTGTTCAACCTCGGCCTGCTCTGCAGTTGCATAAGACTCGAGATTAGGTAGGATCTTCCGAATGGCAGACCAGGCCGTGTCTGCGGGGGAGCCAAAACAGGAGTAGACCAGCTCATGAAACCAAAATCGCCCATTGTCAATGGATTGCTGCATGAGTGAACCCATGGAAGCTTTCACCGGTCTTTTATTGTCCTCCTCTTCAAGGACCCTGGTGAACCTTTCCGCAAGTACCATGTACCGGGAAATGTCCGTTTGGTCCCAGTTAGATGGCCTTTTGATAAGTAGACATCGTGGTGGCGAAAATAGCATCTGTTAAGTGCAATGTAGGCCCATTCCCAGTCAAGAATGGCAACAATCTTTAGGTCTTTATCATTGTGAACAAGGATGTTTCCAAACCGTAGGTCGTCGCATATCAATTTGAAGGGCCCACGATTAAACTCGCGAGCAACGAAAGATGATATAATAGCATTGAAGAACTTGTTGTAAAGGTACTTGCTGCGAGCATCGTCGGCATCGTCAACAGAGTTTGGCTGCATTATCAGGTGTCGCGAATCTTGTTCGGCAACAGCAGAAAAGTATTTCTCGGCAGACGAATACGGGCTAGAATGATAACCTATAAATCAAGTCTGTTAAACTGAAGGTTATTTGGTAGGGAGGAAAAGAAAAGTGAGAAAGAGTGTGGAAAAGAGGCAAGCCTTTTAACTTACTCTCTACCCTAATGCCCCCGTGGCTTTCAATATATTCACTTTCAGCGTAAGCGGCCTGGACAGTACCCTATTGTTTGATAGGGCGCCAATGTGCGAAAAACTGTGCGACGAAAGCTCTAGATAGATATTTGCAACTTGTCGGTATATAATGTCTAAATCCCTATCACTAACATCAGGTCGAAGTATAGAGCCGTCTGCGGTATCTTGACGTAGAATCTTCTTGTCAAGAGGTTGGCCGTGAACATTTCCATGATAATATATGCCCCCAGGCTCAACGGATTCTCACTTCTGCAACCCCAGGCTATGACTGAGGGAACGGGTATCGCTGTGTTTGCTTTGATAAAGCGCATCGTATCGACTTCGCGACGAACCTTTTCATCACCATCCATGACCTTGCCAGGGACAGCAAATCGCACCAACCATTCTAATCCGTCATTGAAGCGAATTCGACAACTCCAGTTGAAAGATCCAGTATAGTGCTCTACGAATTCTGAAGGATGATTGTCGCGGAAACTCGAGACCCACTTGGCAATATCAGTTTGGGGCGTGTCATTGAATGTAGACGACCAGGCAAGCGATTCGTCATCGTGGACCATTTGAGCACGCTCATCCCAGTCCATGCCCGAAAATCAATAGTGGAAATGGATCTAAATAAAAGGCCAGGCTTGCCAGATGACTTGAGCACAAACAAATGAAGACAAATGAATCAAGAGGGGTTGGATTTGGAGACACACTATGCGTGGAGTGGTTTACCGCTCTGCGGGGGAGAGAAGGGACAGCCACCGTTTGGTGCCACCTGCTCGCAGGTCATCACATGACGTTGGTGCCTTATGCTTCTTATAGATACTAGATTGTAGGAGCAGAGACAACTATATGATTTAAGATCTCAGGTTGATCGATCAGCAAAGGGCAGTGGGTAGACAGAACAACCTTAATATTCAATTACTACGCGGACTGGAATATTACAATTGTTATAGGTAAGTATTATAGCGTGGTTGCTTTGCAAAAACTGATCCAATGGGCGTCTGAACGATGACGCACACTGATGATTCCAGCAGAAGAGCTATCGCCCAGCGACTGTGTAGTAATGTGATGCGGGTGTTGGCTATACAGGTGAGCCGAAACAGAACTTGTCGACAAGCTCCTTGTACGTCGGGCTTTTGTGGTTTGGTTTGCCAGAGATGAGCGAAGGCTTCAAGGGCTTCGAGTGGGCTAAGTTCGACCTGAGCTCGGAAGGGTCTACCTTTCGATCACTATCAGGTATCTTTTTGACCTTAACGCAATATTCGTCATTATTCGAAAGTGGCAGTGGAAACCCTCCCTCTGTATCGCAGTCATCGACCGGCGACGTCGCTAAAGGCCTGTCAAGCTGCAAAAAGTGGCGGATATGCTCCAGTTGGGAGTCAAATGAACAGCTTTCTCGAAGACGGGAGTACCGGGCATGCTCGATGGTCGGCGTCGAGCCGAAGCAGGCCATAATGCGGATCGCACGAGCTGTCCGCCCTTCATGACCATTTCTGGCTTTTTCAGAGGCTCGCCATCATTATCACTGTCTTCAGAAGAACTGGTGACTGTCTCCTCGTCTTTCACGGGGCTCGTGCTCTTCGTGAATAACCGTGAGTGAGCAATCTTGCGGGCCTCTTCGGAGAATGCCACTGATGGGATTGTGTAAGTATACTTGAAATGTGACATGTCTACATCAGCTTTCTCATCGATGGAGCTGTCCACGAGTGTACGAGGGCCAGCTGAGCGTTTTGCGAAATGAGCTGTGTTTAGATGTGATTCGTCTGAACCCATGCTTTTCCATTTTATAAGAAGCCGGTAGAATTGTAAGCTATGCCGTATTAGCCTTTTTCTTTCCTATCATGCACAAAGTGATAAACATTGGGGAAAGAGAATCACTGACCAAGCCCTACACCGGTTTTCCGCTTGAGATAGCTCCTTTTGACATCTTGGGCAAGATTTCCCCTTCGAATCGACACGTATTATCATTGTTAACAAGCCTCCGGGTTGAATCGTGGACAGCCACTGCTGTGGTGTGATGATCGCGCCTCCAAATCTTCCATTTGCAATCACATATTGACTTCGGATGACTTTATGCCAACCAGGCCGTCCGTGAAAGTCGTCAATCAGGAACTTGTTAAAGGCCTATGATAATTTTCATTCACTCAGCGACGCGACCTACTCAGATAGCGGGATCTCAACTTACATCGAAATTTCTACAGAGCTCGAAAGGTAATCTTTGTATTCGGCCAAGCGCATCTTCAAATTGGACACATCTCCAAGAAAGAGGAGACAATGGGCTAAGGCAAAGATATTGCAATGCTAGCAACAGAGACACCACCGAGCGTCTTTTTCTTCTATATCGATTTCAGAATTACTAGTAATGCATGAGCAACAAGGTTAATACTTACAGCTTTTCTTGGAGGTTCCATATCACCACTATAATGACGAAGTAGCTGGGCCCCTTTGATGTTAATGACCCACTGCGTAGATTAATGGAAATGGCTTACACGTAATCATATCCTTCAACCAGCGATGCATCGTCGTCGCTCGTGTCACCAGTTGTTGAGGGCGCCTTGAGGCGCCAGAGGTCAGCATGTTGGATGCTAACATCAGACGATACTGGCAGCACACCTCGGTCAGTCGGAGAGCTGTCATTGAATGATTGCGTCCCCCTCGGTTGAGCGAATGCGGAAGAAGCAGCTGCTTCAGGCTGTGCTGCCTTATCAGTAGCAATCCACTGTCCCAGAAACGCTTTCATGCAAGCAGCAGCTACTGCTGCTGCATACTTTTGCCATTTCTTGTTCTTATGACTATCCGCGTAGTCACAGACACCCTTGATGATGACAGTCGAAAAGTTGTCCCATACTCCAGCTCCCTCCATTTCAAAGGCAATGACTTTTTCCTTTCGGGCAATTTCGTCTCTATGGTACCCAGATTTCATGACCAAGTCTCCGGATGCAACGAGACCAAAGTGTATCTGTGGTCTTGGTTTCTTGTCTCCCTTCATTGATCGGCTGCGAGCAACCAGATTCATCTCACTGCATCCTAATTGATCACAGGATGATTCAAGAGCATTTGTGCATGTTTCATCTTCTTTTCTGACGCAGCTGGTGCAAACGGCGCAGGTTGAGTTGTGATGCTTATGACGGTAGGTCGGTTTGTAGAGTTTGTCCTCATCTCGCTCGGATAGTTGAATGCGCCGTTGCCCTTCTTCTCACAGACTTCCGCGAGGTGGAATACGGTATCATTCTGTAATTGTTGACAGCCTTCGAATCCACTAACCTTCCGCAAAACGACCTGATCTCCTTTGTCGGCCGGGATAGATTGTCCTCAAGACTATCCTTTCTCACAACCTTGTCCGAAAACTGGCGCCCGAAGTCATACTGAACGATTCCAGTGCTGATTATCGCATCCCCAAGCAGAATTTCCTTCGTCGCATCCATGGGGTCGGTAGGTACTGCTCCACATATCCCTACAACCAAGACAAGTCTGATCGCAGGGAAACTGGAGAGGAAGCTGGCTGTTGCGCTCGCTGCACATGCCTTTCCCATACCCGGCAGAAACACTAGAACGACATTGTGCCGGCCGATTCTGCCCGTGGAGTAGGTATTCGGGTCGGCTGGGGCTTTTCCAAATGTGTATTCCCATTTCGTATCGAACACGGCCTCGACGGCATCGGATTCTGCCTGCAAGGCGCAGATTACAGCAATTTCGAATTCACTTCGATTATGTGGTCGGTGTTGGTTCTCCATCTAAATGCTCAAATTAGCGTGCACAATTTATGGAAAAGCTTCCGCTTTTTAGTTACCTCGAACAATTGAGACTGGTTTAGTCCCTGTCCTATTTAGGACCCCAATTCTTGAACCACATGTAGGCGGGTCAAGCTGGTGATGTCAAACCCGTTCCAGATGGTATGAGCAGTATTGAAAACAATCCAAGATAGCACCAAAACTTCAACTCATTGGAGGTTGAAAGGAAGACCAGGTCTAGATTTGTGACGTTCATGGAGATTCCTTTGGGGGGTTCGCGAAACAGTGAGGGGAGCCACGTGGACCAATGATTATTGCCAAGCCACATACTGAGTAGTAGGGACAAGGCTTCGAAGATGGTGATTCCTTGTTTGAGAATGTTCAAAAATTTCAACATAGGAACATATTCAGAACACGAAAAGAAAGATTATGGCTGATTCAGGCTGGGAGCCTTGACGGGAAAAAGCACCCAGCAAGCTCATAGCTCAAGGGGAAAACGATGCACACCTCGTGTCTACAGGAGTAGCCCAAGAGCTACTTAAGATGAGCAAGAGATGGTTCTATGGAATGTTTGTTCATAACTTAGTAAAGTTGACATTTGAACTGGCCTTTCCCTGTTAATGCTGTATCGATGGTCTATACTAAAATGGAAAGATTTTATTGTTTTTGTTGGTAAATCATTGTTCACTCATTCTTTTCATCGTATAAGGCCACAAGGAAATAGTAGTACCCTTTGATGTATGATAGACTATGATCACCCATATTAAGTATAGTATTTCGTAGTTAGATTCTTTCCTAGGCTATCTTTTCTCATTATATCTGAACGCTATCGGCTAGCAAAGTTGTCTACTCTACTATTTTCTTCACCTTTGCATAAACCCTCGTCGGCCCACGCCTTGTCACAGGCAACAGCTTCTCCGAGACAATTTTGAGATCCTCAATCGTTGTATCATGCAACTCAAGATCAAAACATCGCACTAGCCGTGCGATTGTGAGGTACATTTCGGCATAGGCAAGACTAGAAACATTTCGGATTAACGTAGGCCGTATATACGCTGTAGATGGCAAAAATACCTCATTCCCAGACAGACTCGACTGCCCTTGGAGAAATTGACGATGTACCGCTTCAAGTCATCAGTTTGTTCGTTGTCTTGGAGCCAGCGCTCTGGCTTGAAAGTGCTCGGTTCGGGGAAGAGGACTGGGTCGCGGTGGATAAAGTACGAGATTGAGCTCATGGGGGTCTAGGTAAATGGGTCGTTAATAACAGTGCAATCGACAATTCGGTTGAAATTGTTGAAGTACATACCCCGGGAGGAATGACATAGTCCCCGTACCGCAATGTCTCCGTAGGTGCTACTCGTGGCAACCGCATGACGGGACCATAGGAGAGTCTAAGGCTTTCGTATATAACGGCCGTCTGTTCGCTGTTAGTATTTCCATGGATACTTCCAACCGGGAGACATATAAAGGACGCAAAGACTCACCAGATAAGGCAATTTCTCCAGTTGAAGAACACTCGCCGGACTTGTCGGCGTCGGAATCGCATCCTGCACCTCCGCTCGTAAGCGCTGCAGAACCTGTTCATTGTCGAAGACATGAAACGTCGCGGTAGTCAATGCAATCGCCGTAGTATCCGTCCCTGCTAGAAGCAGAAGTATTCCCTCGTCCTGGAGCCGTTGCGGGGTGCGTTCTGCAGCGGGAACTTTGGGATCCGCCAGTCTGTGAAAGACGGGCATTTCTTTAACATCTTCTGTCCTTCGTACTTCCTCTTTTTCAAGGTCTCTACCCCATAAATCTGCCATTTCCGTGATGTCGAAAATAGCCGCCATGCCCGGCTGCACGCGACGCAGCGTATCAAGCGGAAGCATTCGCAGCCGTCTAACAAGCCACGGCGCATACTGCGTAAAATGGACGAAGCTCAACAGGCGCAGAATCGCGCCCCGGATGTGATTCCCGAAGTTCTCGAGCTCGAGGCAGTTCCAGCATTGCCCGTACAGATACTGAGTGATGATATCGGACGCCATGCCCGCGTATGCATCGTCCAAACACACGACCTTCTGGTCATGACATGCCTCGGCTAGTCGATTCATCAGTTTCTGGATACGATCGTCCACCAGCGGTATTAGATTCTTCAGCACTGAGCCGCGGGAAAAGTAACTCCCAAGCAAACTGCGTCGTAAGCGGTGGTGATCGTGCGTGATAGTGGCGACCAGGGAAGCGGGCACCCCGAGACCTGCGACGGTGCCGGCGTGTTTGTCACGGTGACGGGCACTCGATGCATAGATTTCGTGGTAAAAGCTGGGGTCGCTGATGTGGATCTCCTGTGGGTTGATACGGACAATAGGGCCTGCGATGAGGGTCAATTGAGTTCGCATGTAGTTTTGACTGCGAGAAACATACCGTATATCTCGTGCATGCGCTCAATTTCAAATAAGAACTTTCCTCCACGAATGCAATTATAGTAGAATTCGTAAAAATAAGATAGAGCGGCTAGCTTTGGGCCCGGGATGTGTCGGAGAGGGTGGAAGAAAAGACGGTATGTACTCTGGGAGATCAGATAGACCCCGAGCACGAGCAGTGCTAGTTCGCCATAATGAACAACCATTGCTTGATTGTGAAGTTCAAATCTATGGCTATCTGACTATCGTATTCATACTGAAGAATCAAGCTGACGCGCAGAAATAAATATGGGGACGGGGGCGACCATGTTGAGCTCATGCAACGTCGATTTGATGACTACGTCATCGTCACATAAATTGCCCCCGTCACCCCTTGAACGTTCTTTTTTCTCACCTGAAAACTTAGAGCATTGTTGGTCATAGACAATTAGAAAAGGCGCCGAATCGTGGTTGATAGTGCAGCCCTTCCTTATATGGTTTAGGCCTGGGTTAGTGGCATGCGTTCCACTGACTACAGTCCTTGTTTTTCCTTTCCCAGCCTATTGCTCATATTAGTGTTTTAGAAGATACGGATAACGTGAATTGACATGCTCTGAGTGGTATTCAGAATGTTATTGGGACATTATTGAGGGGTCAACATGAGAAACGTGGACCTCATGAATAGTACCTGCTTAGTTCTCTTCGAGCCATTATCGTGATAGAATAATCAGAAGGCGTTTCAGATGCATGTCTAGTAGTACATTCTGGCCGTACAGACGCTACCATATGTAGTATAATCGGGTTCACGGCATCGCGACAGAATACGGCATCAGGATCTCAAAGACCATGGGCACCTTGAGGAAACAACGTATCGGTAGTAAGATCAAGTGTCCAAACGTAGGGTTGCCTCGCGTATTACTCTTCATCAGAGCCTGCAACGTATTGCTCAAGCAGCCAGTGACTGATGGGGTTCAGAACGTTGCACGGTCTCTTTCATCAAATAGTAACTATATATGGCAAAGTCAAGATGGTGCGTGTCCCATCACCCTCAGCGGACGTTGTCACACCCCATCACGTGCCCCATCTCTTGTCGATCTCTAAAGCGGCGAGATCTCTCGACTAAAGAAGGCAATCCGGACCCGCCCACGGGACTGGCCCTGCAAATGCCATCCATTCTTTAGTGTTAGTATTTTAGTTTTCCACCGTTCAGGTCGCAAAAAATATAACCACCACCATCCACCCACTGTGTCATAGGGGGATGTGGAAATTCCAACTCAGACGATTCCAACTGATTACAAGCCAACAACCCATCGTCAAATCGATCACCTCTCGATCTTTTCAGTCTCGTTCCCTCCCGCATCGATTCGCCAGTGTCGTGGATCCTTCGCCAGCCAGTACCATGTCTGGAACTGAGGGCGCTGCTGCGCAATTGTCTCCGCAGGGCCAGGGCCAACCGGATTACTCGACCTGGAGTGCCCCGGATCTGATATCGCGAATCTCGGAGCTAGAGAAACAGTTACAGTCGCGGACCGCGGAGTTTGCCGCTCCTCTTCCTGCGCCTTCATCCGCGCCTACCACGAACCCCGCCACAACACAAGAAACATCATCGTCGAACCCCTCCCCCCATAAGAAAGCGAAACCGAACCCTCCCAACGCCGACGATGACAGTAACACCACGGAGAAAAAGCGGTCCGGATTCAACAAAGCGAAAAGACCCTCGAAACAATCGCGCGAGCTGGACCCTTCGAAATACCACACGCGGTTCATCGCGCTGAAGTTCGCGTACCTGGGACAGCGGTATAACGGGCTGGAACATACGACGGGGAACGTGACGCCGCTGCCGACGATCGAGGAGGAGCTGTGGAAGGCATTCCGTCGGACGCGACTGATTTTGCCGACGGGAATCACGCCGCCGGATGCGCAGTTCGGGGATCCGCGCCAGCCGAGAGTGACGAAGCCGTACGAGTTGAATTGGGAGGGATGTCAGTATTCGAAGGCGGGGCGGACGGACCGTGGAGTCAGTGCGTTTGGGCAGGTTATTGGCATTCGGGTGCGGAGTTCGCGGCCGAAGAAGAAGGTTTCTGAGCCGGGCCCGGAGGCTGCTACGGCGGATACGGATACTACGATGAAGGAAGGGAGTGAAAACCAGGTGGAGGAAGATGACGGGTGGGATGATATTGCTGATGAGCTGCCATATATCACGATCCTGAACTCGGTGCTGCCGGAGGATATCCGGGTCCTGGCTTGGTGTCCCCATCCGCCCGAAGGCTTCGACGCTCGGTTTTCGTGTCGGGAACGCCACTACAAGTATTTCTTTACCCAGCCGGCCTTCTTCCCTACGCCGGGAGGTCAGGGGCTTGCAGAACGCGAGGGCAACTCGAACCCGAAGTACAGAGAAGGGTATCTGGATATTGAGGCAATGCGCAACGCAGCCAAGTTGTTCGAAGGTGTGCATGACTTCCGGAACTTCTGCAAGCTGGATACCAGCAAGCAGCTCGACACATTTGAACGAAGGATTTTCCATTCCGATATTGAATTGGTGGACCCCAACAGTATCCCGCTGGGGAGTCTCGGTCGGCCTGGTCTTTCCCCGGACGGGAAGTCTGTTGTAAAGGTAGACCCGCCGGCACCTGAAAATGTTCCCGCATATACTGCTCCAGTCTATGTGTTCCACCTTCAAGGATCCGCCTTCCTGTGGCACCAGGTTCGACTCATGGTGAGCATTCTATTCCTCGTCGGACAAGGATTCGAATCCCCTTCGATAGTGGCCGAGTTACTGGACATCACCAAAAACCCACGCAAGCCATCGTATACAATGGCTTCCGACGCTCCGCTGGTGCTTTGGGACTGCGTTTTCCCTGACCTCAATAGCAACAGTCGTTTAGATGCCCTGGACTGGGTATATGCCGGAGACCCTAGGCAGATTCAATCTAACACTGGAAAGGGCAATGGCAAGTTCGGATTATGTGGTGTTGTGGAGGGAATTTGGAGTACTTGGAGGCAGCGAAAGATTGACGAGATCTTGGCGGGGGCTCTTCTAAACATGAGCATTAACCAGGGAGATCAGCGCGTTGTTGACGGTGAAGCGTTCGACGAGGGCGGGCTTAAACGAAACAGGGGTCAAAAGGTCTTCATCGGTGGGAACGACACTTCTATCGGTGGCAAGTATATACCGATCATGCAACTGAGAAGGAACGACCCGATCGACGTCCAGAATGCCAGATACCGAGTCGAGAAACAGCGCAAGCTCGAAAAGAAGGCTGCAGAGGCGGCCGAGCGAATGGAGATGTAAAAAGGAAATTGTTGCATATACATACCTTGATAGAGCCTCGCATTATAGATAGAAGGAATTTACTCCTTTCCATTAACGAAACCAGAATTAAGACTTGGAATCATAAAGGCAATGTCGCGAGCCCCTCCAAACCTCCTCCAGTATAGCGCGTTTCGGCAGGAGTGTCTACAACCAAGTCTATCAGCTCCTCTCCTAATGACTTTAGATCGACAGGTATTACTCACAGGAAACACAACAACCATTTCAGGCTCTCCCTCCACAATGATCGCAAGGTAGAACCGGACCTCAAAGCCTTTAAATGCCTCGTGGATCACGATGTCCTGAATCTGAGTGGTAGGAATGAACCTCGTCGAAGCTTTAGCTAAGTAGGTCAAGGAGGATGTAGACGTTTGGATCCCAAGGCCGCGTATAACCAGAAGTGACTCTTCTATAGTAGCAATGGTAATCAGCATTTCTCAATCCGATCAATTCGCTCATCAGCTGCACATACCTGTGTACCCCTTCCTAAAGACCCCGTAAATCACTATCGCACTGCCCAAAGCAACAACCACGGGACTGTAAGTATCCGCGATGCGACAGACATACGATCCCAACGGACTGGACCATATCGCTGTCCAGCGCAGCAACGATCCATCTCGATGGAAAAACAGCTTGCGCTGCCTTGCGATATTGAAGAACACCACGCAGACGAAGATTAGGGCGCGCAAGAGAATTTGAAAGTAGAAGAGAAGCTTGGCCGGGGTGCTCGTGTGTCGGGAGGCATTGGAGACGGTGAACGACACGGTGGTCGGGGATGGACGCCTGAGGATAAGACGGCCCGGCATTTACATGCGATGTGAGCCCTCAAAGGCCGCTCGATGATGGTGTGGCTCTTCCGAATCTAAAGGAGTGACTGATTATTGGCATCTGAAGGCGAAGCTCCGTCGATGCTTCTTCCATGGCGGAGTCTGGACCGCACTAGTCCCGATTTGATCGGGAGCTCCTCCATACAGCATCACGTGGCTCAGGCCGCACTTCGCTGCAGCGCACTGTCATACCAGTCATCCGACTTGACGCCCTTTTGCTGCCCGACCATTCCTTGAAGATGGGCGACCGCTCGAGGAGCAGATCTCCCGGGAGGAGAGTTGACAGCGACAGAGATCGTCCCAGAAAACCTGCTGGAGGGTTTCGGTGGAAAGAAAAGCGACGCGATGGCGACGACCGAGCCGAGGCCGATGACCGACGACTAAACCGCGGATACAAGGACAGAGAAGATCGGGCACGATCGCCACGGAGAGACCGAGATTCTGACCGATATGGCGATAGACGTAGGGATGACCGATACAGAGATGAGGATCGCGAGCGACGACGTCCCGAAGGCGAAGACCGGGAGGAACGACGCGACAAGGAGAAAAAGGAGAAGAAAGAAAAGAAAGAGAAGAAGAAAGTGATTCCTCAAAGCTCTGAGCCCATGATCACGGTCTATGTCAACGATCGTCTTGGAACTCGAGCAGCTATACCGTGTCTTGCGTCGGATCCAATTAGTCCGTCTTCCTTTTCTTTCTCTCCCCGCACTAGATAAACAGCTACATTGCTAACACTATTTCAGAGCTATTTAAAGCCCAGGTTGCCGCCCGAATTGGAAGAGACACCCACGAGATCCTTTTGAAGCGCCAGGGCGAACGACCGTTCAAAGACTTCCTCACACTTGCCGATTACAGCGTTTCCAACGGGGCCCAGCTTGACTTGTAAGATCGCTTCTGCTTTCCTCCCCCTCTCCAAGACCAGTATAGGATACTAACTTCATACGCAGGGAGGTCGGAACCGGAGATTAATGCTGTCGTTTTGTACTTTACTTGCTTTTCGCTGCTTTATAACGTCACGTCTTTTGGAACAAAAGCAATGATTGGGACCTGGACAGGAGCATAGAGGGAATGCCATGACTTTCTTTCTTTTTTTTTCCTTTTTTCTCTCTTTCATTATGATTCAAACAAGGTTCCATGTACCTACCGGCCAATGGAGACCATGCATTTCCTTCTCCTTCTCGTACTGGCACACATTCGTAACGGGGAGAGTTCGCCTTTGTTGCTTGTGTTTGTTCATTTTGTTGATCTCTTATGTCTTTTGCCGGTCTGTCATTTTTCTGCGGGGCGCATGAACGTTTGAAACGCTAACCCTGATGCGGCAATTACCAGCCTGAGGCTACCAGGGCCGCAACCCGAGGCAGCGACACCGGCGACGCCAGCGGATCCACAGGCGGGGAGGGCTTTTTTTTTTTTTTTCTTTTTTCCCTCATTCTGCCCTCGCAATTAATTTGCTAGCGGAGACTCACACGACCTTCGAACGAATCTCCAGTTTCCGTTCGATGTCTTTGCCGTCCAATCGATCCGTCACGCTTTCTAAACCCCCCGACATGAGGTAGTTGGTTGTCCTGCGCACCGCCAGAATTGTTCTCCATTCTTATTTGGTCTCACCGTGCTTTACTTGCTTGCTTCTTTCATCCTGGTGCTGCATAGTGCATAACCCTCGTGCTAATCTAATTTGCCGATCCTACCGCCTACTCCAGATCTGCCGCCTCATCGGATTTTCCTGTTTTCTCCCCGCCTCAAAACCAGTCATCCTCTCCCTTACTACTCCACCCCTTGGGTTTCCCAAACTCTTCGCTGTCCGACAATTGTGATAAGATGGTGCGGAACATCGTCGTTATCGGGGGTACCTCCCACCCGCAGCTGACTGAAAACATCTGCGGCTTTCTGGGCATCCCGCCCGCCGACGTCCTACTGTCGAAATTCTCCGTGGGTGAAACCCGGGTGGAAATCAAAGAATCCGTTCGTGAGAAGGATGTCTATATCATTCAATCTGGCGGTGGCAAGGTCAATGACCACCTCCTGGAATTGTTGATCACTGTCTCGGCCTGCAAAACCGCCTCCGCCAGACGAGTCACTGCCGTCCTCCCGCTTTTCCCGTACTCCCGACAGAGCGATATCCCTTACAACAAATCCGGCGCTCCCCTCGTGAAATCGAACGTCAACTCGAAACCGGGCGGCCCTGGTTATACCTTCGAGAGCACCCCATCGACCCCTCACCCCGGAAACCCCGAGAGTGCGAGCCTGCTCCTCAACGGCGTCGACAACCTGCAAAAGGGCCTCGCAAGGGCCCAGATCGACGAGGCCAGCAACGGTAGCCCCGTGAAGAGACGACCGGCGAATGGCCTCCCCCGCAGCGACACGCTCGACTCGTTGAAGTCGGAAGCGACCACGAATGGAAACAATGTGGCTGACGGCAGCATCGAAAAGATCAACAACTTCCAGCCCCGGCCCGGTTACAAGCAATGGGTGGCCCAAGCAGGTACCTTGGTGGCTGACTTGCTGACATGCGCGGGTGCGGATCACATCATCACCATGGACCTGCACGACCCTCAGTACCAGGGTTTCTTCGATATCCCCGTTGACAACCTGTACGGGCGACCTCTGCTGAAGAGCTACATCCAGCGCAACATCCCCAACTTCAAGAACGCCGTGGTTGTCAGTCCCGATGCTGGCGGTGCCAAGCGCGCAACGGCCATTGCTGACTCCATGGGCATGGAGTTTGCTCTGATCCATAAGGTTCGTGTGCCCAAAGCGCATTGTATAAAACGGTTCTAATTGTCTCTAGGAACGTCGTCCGACCCGGATCACGGAACGTCAAAACGCGACGATGATGCTGGTGGGAGACGTCAAGGATCGGACGGCGATCCTGATCGACGATCTTGCGGACACGTCGAATACGATCACGAGAGCCGCCAAGCTCCTGAAGAAGGAGGGCGCTGCTCAGGTTTACGCCCTCGTCACGCACGGAATTCTCAGCGGCGATGCGATTGACCGCATCAACGCCAGCGCTCTCGACAAGGTGGTCGTGACCAACAGTGTCGACCAGGCCGACCACCTGCGACGATGCCCCAAACTGGAAGTTTTGGAAGTTGGCAATGTCTTTGCAGAGGTATTGTCTCTCCCTGATTGCCCGCTATTGAATCGCTAGCTAATAACAACTTCCAGGCCATCCGCCGAGTCCACCATGGTGAAAGTATCAGTACGCTCTTCCAGTACGAGTAACGGATATGATCACCAGCCATTCTACAGACATTTCTTTTGCTTGTTTCCTTAGTCTTTCTTAGGAGAGATTTTCCCATTTCAATGAATCTTGAAAAGCAGCGATGAATTTAAGCCGTACATCTAAGGATTTTCTATTCGCTTTTTCTGTTATTTCCGTTTATGAATTACGTTAAGAGGCATGAAATGGATGGCCTTGATACCTAAGCATACTCAACGTCATCATTTCATCTTGCTATTTTTCCTATATCCACGTTGAATATATTTTTGGGGTTCACAAGAGGTCAAATCAAGATACAAGATAGGCTGCTGGGCCGATTATTGCTTTGTTTTATTATTCTTATGGTTTCTCTGGGTTCTTGTTACGACGGTCGTTTTCGGCTAGTTTTATTTGGTTCTTTTACATCATCTTTGAAGTTTTCTCTTATTTGCTACATATCATGATCATGTACTCACATTTTATGTTTTGGACTGCGGTGCGAACCTAGGTAATCGATCGTCTTGGGATTTACGGAGCACAAAGAGGGAAAGAAAGGGAAGAGATACATTGCTAGCATTGAGAATTTATTTTTCTTTCGATTGGTCTACTTACTACATTATTTAGAATCTCACAATCAAGTCTGCACTTACAGTATGCCATGAAATCCCCGGGGTGAAACCAGATGGATTGACATTTTGGCCTGCGTCGTGCTGAATTGGACTGACTATAAACATCTAGGTTATACGGTTCAACACAACAACACTACCCAACGGCGACAACATGAAAAAGCAGACCATGCACAGGAAAATTACATCCAAATAAGAATGCTCTATGTTGAAACGATACTATGTCACACAAAAGCCGAACTCTCAACCCAGCAAACAAAACGCCTTCGGCACGAAATCGAAGAAGAATCGGAACGAGATAACAAGCAAAACCGGCATGATAAGAAGCCATGTCGGGCAATTTAAATAAATGCGCTCATTACAGAGAAGAACTTGGGTACTTGACAAATGAACTAGACACATGAGAAACCGGAGTAAACGGGAACGGGAAAAGCAAGATTGAAATGTCCCCTGGAATATGACATCACAGGATAGGAGGAAGAAAAGGGGACACAGGGACGGGAAGATGAAAGAAGAGAGTGGGAATAGTGAGGTGGTACAGGAAGGAGCTAGCTGGTTTCGCGAAACGGAACGCTTAGAACACGGAGATGAAGTTGCCAATTCTCTCTTTTTGGTTTTGGGCGATACATTCGGCGATCCAAGTGACGTTTCGGATTTCCTGTTTCACAGTGGTATTTGTGGTTAGTGGATGCATTTGAAGCCAAGGGAGAGAGATGTAAGACGAACCTGTTCCTTCAGTCTCATCCATGCGTAGACCACCGACGGGGTGAATTGACGCGTGAAGGTAATCTTGGACAGCTCCATTTCCTTCTGGTAGAATAGGTCCTCTAGACTCTTTCCGTCCGAGGCACCACCCATCCCGCCCATGCCACTACCGCCCTGAGTGAGACCGACTGCGTCAAAGAAAGCCTTATAGTCAGCCGCGATGCTCACGGCCAGCGTCACGCCCTCAAGGTCTTCCGCGCGAGACAGCATCAGCGAACCCTCGGGATAGAGCTTGCCAAACTCGGGGTAGAGTTTCCTCCGCTCCTGCTTCGACAGTTCCGTGCCGAACGAGTTCAGCGTGATGTTGATGGCCCGACGGTCGGCCTCGAACTGCAGGACCTCCGACATGACCTCTTCCGTCGGGGTGCCCTTGAAATCGGGATGTGTGGTGACGAACGAGTGGAAATCCTCCAGGTAGTTCTTGTAGAGGGTGTTGCGAACGATCTCGATGTTCAGCTCGTCGAGATCCGTATGGCTTAGGCTGCCCTTGAAGTACCCGGCCAGCGGAGTCTCCACCAGCACGGAGTTGTACAGTTCCTCGATGTTGGTCGCCACGCACAGCACGGGCAGCGTCTCGAACCAGCCGAGCGGGTGGCATCGCTCCAGCAGCTCGCGGGTGTCGCGCTCGTGTAGAGTGCCCGTGATTAGGAGAGCGATGTTGTCGATCATGTACCCGTAGGTCATGTATTCCAGGAACTTGGCGGTCGAGCCGGTGGACTGGGTGAGGAGGTAGCGGAACTCCGCGACCAGCTTATCGGTCATCTTGCCGGCCAGGGCAGAGGTGGAGGGGTTAGGAGGGAGCGCGGCGAGGAAGTCGCCGTATGCGGGAGCGAGTTGCAGCTTGACATCTGAGACGTCAGGTTAGCGATGAAGGAGTGGTAGAGAACACGACGGGACCAAATATTAGAGAGACGACGGACCATCGATCGTTTCGCATTGGGTCAAGTTGTTATAATTCTGGCTGGTCAGGAGGGTATTCCGATATCCTCGGACAATGCCCTCGACATAGCTACGGGCAATTGCAGTCAGCGAACGCCCAGTGAAAGACAAAAGTACGGAACAGAAACCTACCCGCTGTGTGCGTTGAAGAACAAACCCTCCATGGTCAAAATGAAGTCGAATCAAGCAACCAGCTTCAGCTCTGTAGCTCCAGTCTAATCTGATCTGGAGGGAACCTCAGCGGAGCTTCCAGGCGTCGTTTAGTTGTCGCTTCCGCCGGGCGAGAATCAACTTACATAAGCTGCACCGCCGCAGCACACCGCCCCAGCCACACGGGAAGGGCACGAGCCACTCGCATCGGTTTTTTTCACTTTTTTAGGGTCGAGAGTAAAAAATTCCCGCCAGCAGCAGAACTCCGAACTACTTCCTCCAGCACGCTCTTGGTGGTTTGGTCCACGGTCGACAACCCCCTCCTTTTCATTCCTCCCCCGCCTTTTTCGAGCTGTGATTTCACCTATATTTCATTCAGCTGGGACTCGAGGCCGCGCAACCATGACGCTCTTTATCCTTACCGAAACCAGCGCGGGTTATGCCCTGCTGAAGGCCAAGGACAAGAAGTTGTTGAAGAGAGATGACTTGGCTGAGGAGGCTTCCACGCCGGAGGGTGTTTCGAACTTGTAAGTTCAAACCTTTATGCTTCTCGCTGGGGAAGAGGTCGCGTCAATTTGCGTCCTGTTTCACCCGGCGCTTTGGAGCAAAATTTTTTCTGCCCGCGAAGGAAACGAATATACTAATGTCGTCTTCTCCAGGTTGAAATTGAAGAGTTTCCAGAAGTTCGAGAGTGCCACTGCCGCTTTGGAGGAAGTTGCTTCCATTGTTGAGGGAAAGGTGACTCCTCGCCTTGCTAGTCTTCTTGAGGAGATCAAGGATGAGAAGAAGGCTTCTCTGGCCGTCGCCGACCCCAAGCTCGGTATGTGCTACCTCAACCAGCGTAATCATTGATAGTATTGGAGATTAACAGAAATTTTCGTAAAGGAAATGCCATTGGCAAGCTTCCCGGTCTGTCCCTCCAATTGGTGGCCGACTCCTCGACTGCCGACGTCTACCGTGCCATCCGTGAACACCTGCCCACATTAATCCCCGGACTGCTGCCTCAGGACATGTCCACCATGTCCCTGGGTCTGTCTCACTCCCTCGCCAGACACAAGCTCAAGTTCTCGCCCGACAAGATCGATACCATGATCGTGCAGGCCATCGGTCTGCTGGATGATTTGGACAAGGAGCTGAACAACTACGCCATGCGTGTGAAGGAATGGTACGGCTGGCATTTCCCTGAACTGGCCAAGATCTTGAACGACAACCTGGCCTACGCCAAGCTCGTCTTGAAGATGGGTATGCGCTCTAACTGGGAGGCCTCCGATCTGGCCGAGATTCTTCCCGAGGAGCTGGAGGGTGCCGTCAAGATCGCTGCGGACCGTTCCATGGGTACCGAGATCAGCCAGGAGGATCTGGAGAACATCCAGGCCCTGGCCGAACAGGTTGTTGGTTTCTCTGAGTACCGCCAGCAGCTGGCCGGTTACCTGACCGCGCGTATGAACGCCATCGCTCCCAACCTGACCGCCCTTGTCGGCGACTTGGTCGGTGCCCGTCTCATTGCCCACGCCGGTAGCTTGACCAACCTCTCCAAGAGCCCCGCCAGTACCCTCCAGATTCTGGGAGCCGAGAAGGCTCTGTTCCGTGCTCTCAAGACCAAGCACGACACGCCCAAGTATGGTCTGATCTACCACGCTTCGCTCATCGGCCAGGCCACTGGCAAGAACAAGGGTAAGATGGCGCGTGTCCTGGCCGCTAAGGCTTCGCTCGGTCTGCGTGTGGATGCTCTCGCCGAGTGGGACGAGGAGGCCACGGAGGAGGACAAGTGCGCTCTGGGCACGGAAGCCCGGTACAACCTCGAGCGCAAGCTGGCTGCCATGGAAGGCAAGCCCCTCAAGCCCCGCGGTGTCGCCATTGCCCCCAACGGCGCGCCGGTGCAGCCCCAGAAGTTCAACGTCAACGAAGCCCGGAAATACAACGCCGACGCCGACGCTCTGACCGGTGACGAGCCTTCTTCTGCCAAGAAGCAGAAGAAGCTCGTCCAGGAGGTTGAGGATCAGGAGATGGCCGACGCCGACTCGGACGACGATTCGTCTGACGACTCGGAAGAGGAGTCGAGCAAGAAGTCCAAGAAGAGCAAGGACGCGGAACTGGAGAAGTTGGCCGAGAAGGCCGGTCTCAGTCTGAAGCGGTACAAGCGGAAGCTCGAGCGCGGCGAGATCGAGTTCGACGCCGCCGGCAACCCCAGCTCGGTCAGCAAGAAGGACCTGAAGAAGGCCAAGAAGGAGGCCAAGAAGTCGTCCAAGGGTGACGAGAAGAAGCGCAAGCGATCAGACGAGACCGAGGAGGCCGACTCCGAGAAAAAGAAGAAGAAGAAGAGCAAGAGCAAGGACTAAACGACTTTACTTGCTTTGTTTCGAGAAATGAGGAGTCCGGCAGAAAAGTTCCCCCAACCTGATGGTGCCATGTTGCTTCTTCCACTTTATTCCTGTATGATATCACAATCTGTGGGCCTGACATTTCTTTCAATTTCTTTGTGATTTTCTATTTTGTTTTTCCGATTTGAAGACTTATCTATGTTTCTTGGGTGGCATTTATGGATGGAATGCAGGTCTATCCACGGCGCAGCGGTGCTCGAGTTGTTATTCAGGAAGTTAGGAATAATCTTGATGTTCACTTGTGTTCTGTAGCTGTAGCTGTAGCTGTAAATGTAGTAACCTCCATTGTCTTGTCACTTCCACGCGCCATCAACATAAGAGTACAGAGTACAGTGAATCTAGAAGCAAACGTGAATCTCAAAAGGGCAAGCGGAGAACCCTATCCTCTCACCGCCTGTCAATTCTGCCGCCCAATCCGCGCAATTTTCCCCTCATTTCTTTTTTTTCGTTTTTCCGCAGATTCGGAGTCATCAGATCATTCAATTATATCTTCTCAGATCAAATCCGCCATACAGAAATCAACATGAGGGTACGTATGCCACAGCCTACGTTGGTTCTAATCCACTCAATCTCAACACTGCTCCCAATCCCACCCTTAACTTCAACCAAACCAAACCGAATATATCCCCATGAGCCCAGAAACAACTCCGAACGAGAACCCTCCCAGAAAAAGATACAAGATGATAAATACCAAGACTGACCAAATGAATGGTATATATTAGATCGTCGACCCCCAATCTGCCGTCCTCACCAACATTGAAGTCCTTGCCTATATCACGGCAAACCCGCCGCGACGACCTCCCAACCCGCCTCCGAACTCGAGGAATTGGGTTCCGAGTCCGGATTTGAGGGATCATAATACTGTTGTTAAAGAAGTTGGTTTTCCTCTTCATTTTCATGCGCAAATATACACAGACACAGACACAGACAAGTGAGAGAGAGAGAGAGCGCGAGAGTGTTTGTTTGGTCTTGGTTCAGACATACATGCTCCTGCTACAATTCTAGCTATAGCTACACAATCTCCCTCCCTCCCATTCTCCCATATCATCCCATACCCACTCTAATCTCATAGATATATACTAATGACTTTACACCCACGGTAAACAGATCCATAACTACATCGCCCGTCTCTCCCCCCACATACTCCATTATCCACGATACACGCCCCCCGGAATCCCTGCACCTACGCCTACCTCCTCAACCACACAGACCCAAACACAATCACAAACACAAAATACCTCAGAATCGCAAATACAAACACAAATCCCCCCCGCGCGCCTAAACGCAAACACCCCCATCGACGACGCCCTCCGGAACCTAATCACCCAGTTACAACCCTACGGGCTCACGAAAGGAGAAGTCCTCATGATCGTGAATCTGGGTGTTGGGGTACAGGGGCCTGGGGCTGATGCTCCTGGGGAAGGAGAGGAGGGAGAGGCAGAGGGGACAGAAGAGGGACAAGGTGAAGAAGGTGAAGAAGGCGCAGAAGAGGGAGGGGAAGAGATGACCAATGGCACGGCAGCCGAAGCGCAAGGAGAGGAGATGGATGTAGATGCCGTCGAAGGAGGCGGAGAGGAGGGAGGGGAGGAAGTACCAGAGGAAGATTACGGGCCGTTGGCGCTTCTGGATACGGTGATTGAGGAGCGGGATGAGCGGTTGAGTGATGAGGATGTGCGGGCGGTGTTGGCGATTATTAGGGAGACGTTGGGCGGGGGGCAGTGATTTGGATATTGAATATTGAGTTGGGTTGGTTATGTTGATTGTGATGGTTGGTAGAGAAGGGGTGCGTTTGGATATCTTTGTATCTGTATGATATGCGATGATAAGTTGATTTACTCTTATATGGTCATGATATGATTGATGCATTTTTATCTTGGTTCACTTACATTCTTGGGTAGTTCATGGTTTGATACACTAGTCCATCTCTACCAACCTAGTATGCTGGAAAGTTCTGTGCAATTACTACTTCCTAAATCCCCATCAAACACTCTATTTGGGCCATCTATACAAGCTGAACGAAGCTAGCCTAACCCCATAGAATCAAGGGGGAAAAAAAAGAAAATTGGTATCTCGTGAATCCTTCTGAAAAAAAACACTGATCTGATCGTACAAGGCCGGTGGTCATGACGCTGACGGGTCAATGTCACGGCGCGATGACCCGTCCAACCCAAGCAATAGAAAAGAAGGAAACAAGATAAAACAAATGAAGGTAGAACAATTTCACCAAAACGCCATACTAGAATGCAGACCATCGATTGATGGCAGGGGCTGTTTCCGCTTCAATCAACCCGATAATATGAGCAAGAAGAAAAAAAGAGCAGGAATAGGTGTGATGAAGTTCGAGGCGAATAATGTGATCCCCTCGAGGGTATAGGTGTAGGTGGGTTCGATGAGGTCAACGATGCAGGGAACTAGGGCTGGCCTAATTCTCCTTCCCCTTGATCAAATTGCCGAATTGGTTGTACACAGGCTCCTCGTCGTCATCTCCGCCCTCCTTACCCCATTTTCCGAGATCATCGTCAAAGACATCTCTCTCGTAGCCTGTACACACCTCGGCATAATCCTTCCACTCGCCCTTGTCGGTCCAAATGCCGCCCTTGCCGCCACGGAGATCCCACCAGTCCTGTCCGCCCAGCATGGCCGACTGCGCGGCGTCAAATCCCGTCGGCGCGCGCATGTACTTGCGCAAAAGGGCGCGCGCCCATTTGTGGAACCACATTTTCGCCCACCAGGGGTCTTTCAACAATGGGTCGCCGTCTAGGTGCAACAGCGCCGGGACGGAGGCGGTGTGCACGTTGGTCAGCAGAGTGAGGTTGAGCCAGGTGTGGTTGCGCGGATTGGGCAGCGCGTCGAGCGTTCCATTCAATGGTGGGTTGACCCATTCGTCCTTACCAAATTTCGGCTGGATGAAGGGGTTTCTGAGCTTCTCGGGGGAGATGTCGGGTGGGATCATGAGGCGATGCTCGCGCGGAACGCCATGCTGCATCTGCACGGCGGAGGTCTTCGAGATGTTGAAGTATTGGAGCCATTCGACATCCTTCTTCGAGTTGAAGCCGTTGAAAAAGAGTCGGGATTCATAGTCGACTCCGATGCCGTACTCGTACCGTTGTCCAGTTTCCAGACGAGGGCGCACTTTGGTGATATTGGTGGCCTCCGAGATCCCAATCATGTGGTAGAGCCATTCCTTGACCGCGCTTGACGTCCGGAGTCTTTCCAGCTCGCGCACGTATTCCTGTCGTCCGAACATCTGGGTCAGCGCCACGTAGTCGCCTTTGACATTGCGGTGCTGCTCCACGAATCGCATCATCTCCGCGTAGATCAACTTCAAGTCCGCCACCTGGCCGATCGACGCGCCAGGCTTAATCCACCGCGGCCGATTGAGGTGGCCTTGTGAGTGGACGTCAGTTTTCCAGCCATACACGTCCGGCGGCAGGCTAGATTGTGGCACCGAGACGCATCCCGCGTCATCTGACAGGCTGGCCAGACATTCCTTGCTGGCACTGAAGAGGACTCGTTGCGAATACTTCTGCATCGTTTCAGCCGCACTTGTACTACCCGTCCGGGATGGCCGTTCCACGTTGATCAGGCCATATTTCTTCTGCAGCTTGGCATTGTTCTCTCGCAGCAGGTCCTGGAACCGATGGATCATGACCTCCGGCGGCAACTGGAAGAAAAAGTCATGGTTTCCGTCCACGATCAAGACGAAGTCATTGTCGTGCACGTGCGGGGTGTATGCCAGGAACTTGTAGATGCCCGATATCCGTTCCACCATGCCCTCGTAATCGTGCGACCCCTGGGGAAGGTTCTTGCCGTAGCCTATCAACGTCGGGGGCGGATAGTTGAGGATCATGGCGGAGGTCAACATGCGACAAAGGGCCGGGGTTTTCTTCGTGGCGGGGATGACGAGGTGGAATGCGGGATTGGATTTCTGGAGACTCGATGGAAGGGTGTCATTTCTTCGCAGGGTCGGCTGGGAGGTTTGCACGATCGTCGCATCTTCGGGGTGATGTGGAAAAGGATGGTAGGATGGGTATTTCAGCCAGTAATTAACAGGTGGCTAGAGAACCACGGCGGTCAGCAATCTCATGTCGGTTTAGATAGGTAAAGCAATGACACCAGGCGACTCACTTGAGAAGGAGATCGGAGGAAGATTGTCAGCACGAAGAATGTGGCAATGGTGAGAAAGAGCGCTCGGGTCGGGCGAGCTCTCATGGAGCGGCGACTGAATAGCTGGTGGAACAGCGTCGTCGTCGACGACTGTATGGTATGATAGTGATCGGCCCAAGGGCCATTGTGACGGCCGAGAGTGGCCATGCTGATTCCAAAGACCAAGCCTGGTAAGACAGAGGTCTTTTAAAGTTGAAACAAGGCGTATGTAACCCTCAGCAAGGGAGAGACAACAATCCAGGGGAATTTCAATCGAGTTCGAGCTTGCTGATCGATCAATTCAGCTAACGTGGCACAGTCGTCCTCCGGAAGATGAACATTCCTGCTGCGAAACGATTGATCGGAAAGGAATTGCGATGGCGAATCTGGTCCATGGAATGAATGAGTGTAGGCGCCGCAGTGGTTCAATGACAGCAGAAAGACGCCATTCCTTGGGGGAAGAGACAGCGGAAAAGGTGATGACGAAAGGACTGAAGAGCACAGGAAAAGCGGAGGTTACATCCCACACGCGATAAAAGCCGCTTGAACAGCGTACGTTGCACAAGGCGACGAGTTGGGAGATGATTTACGTCGACGGTGGAGAGTCCCAGGGATTAATCTTGGTTTAATGGTGGGAGATTACTCCGTCAGTATCCTAGGAAGACCAAGGTAGACTCCCTGCTCCTAACTAAGAGGGGGTCATGCTCTGCCCTACGGTCCCCGATGACTCTCCTGGATCTGATTTTAGGCGGATTTAATTTCTAGCGCGCGCTTTGAACATGTATAGTAATTCCATTCATGATTGATCGCAGCCCTCTTCTCTGCAATCCTTCGCCGTGCACAGGAAAGTGGCCTGGATCTGCCGCGTCATCAACCGACTGTCTGCGTCCCCAGTCTTGGCCTGCTTCGGCGGGTGTTTCATATTAGTTGTTTGATTGTTGGAACTGTCTGGACACCTCTTCTCTGTACATGTGCTGCAAGAATTCTATACACAGTATCCGTAGACCTTCCTCTCATTACTCCAGGTAAATCTCCTCCCGTAGACGCTGTAAATTTTTGAAGATTCCACCTCCAGGTCCCTCGCTTTCCTGGCGCCGATGACTCGTCGACTTCGCTTTCGCCTGCTGCGACTGCCCCGGATCCATCCTGCCCTGGTTCTCCAGCGTTCGACGACGATCCTCAATCATCTTCGCCAGACCATCCACGAACCGAGTGCGCGCCTTCTCCTCCGCCGTGCCCTTCCACACCGTGGATAGGTCGCGCAGCGCATCCACCCTCTGCGTCGCCGCATCGACCCCCTCCTCCCCGCCGCCATTGCTGTCCAGAAGCTCCATGATTTCCGCCCGCAGCTTCTTCGCGATCTCCTGGCCTTTCTCCTCTCGGCTGTGACTCTCACTTCCGGGCTCGGGCGCAGACACCGATATAAACGAGGAGGCCAGGGAGGTCTCTGAAGGCGGGAGCGACCACTCCATGGCGTCGCCGAACGTCTGTACGACTTCTTCCAGTCGCGCGCGCACCTGGTTCAAGGTTCGTAGTTTCGTAATGTATTCCGGGTCCGCGACGGCGGGGGCGTCATCCGGTCCTAGTCCTGGTTCTGGTTGTGATAGTTGGTCTGTTTCTTTAGACGCTGGCTCTTCATCAACCGTGTCCGATAGATTCTGTACACCGCTATCCTTCTTCCCCGTCAATTCGGGAACGAACTTGGCGATATCATCCCGTAAAGCATCCGTCAGTGTATCCGACAACCCGATGGTCTCTCCACGCAACACCTCCACCTCATAAGCCAGACGACCGCCGCTCCGAAGAATCTCGTCCGTGAGCTGGGTCAGATTATTCGAGAGGCGCAAATTCTGCGCGTTGATTTGCGTTAGGATGGATTGGACCTGGGTAGAGGATTCGGCGAGGGAGACGGCCTTGGGATTTCGAGGGCCGTGCGATTGCGAAGACGCCAGCGTCAACGGGGGTAGATTGTCGTTGAGAAAGTCAGCAGGGTCGAAGGAGGGATCGGTGAAGTTGGTTTCGAGGGAGGAACGAGAGTTGGTGGTGGTGGTGGTGGTGGTAGTAGTCCGCGTGCCTACGCGGGCAGGACTGGGAGAGTGCGACGGAGCCATTGAATCGAAGGGGTGGAGGGTCTCAATCTTGGAGGCATGAAGGAGGGCAGAGTCGCCCGGAATTAACTGTTTATGGCATGGGCCGATTTGGTAAGTCAAGGAAGATGAGCACCGAGGCGAGTTGTTTGTTCTCCGGATCTTCGGGCGGGCCAAATCGTCGGAGGCGGAGGTTCCAAGATTCACCGCCCGCTGGAGAAGCGGCGAATAATTGTCTACTCAATGTCCCCTTATTTAATCTTACAATCATACTGAATTGTGAAGTATTCGATGAATTCATGATGAAATATACACCACTGGCAGTCTGACCAGGCATTAATAACAAAGAAAGAGGGTATCGTCACTAAATCCAAAGACAAAACAAGCCAGACCTTATCAACGAGGCAACGTTGATGCAGTCCTTATACAAAACAGAAACAGAGTCCTTATCCAAGCATTACCGTATACTCATCGCATATTAGGGCCTCCTGGCGATCGCGTTCAAATATCCTCGACCACTCGTGCGTTCACGGCACGCTGGAATCCATCGTCTGCTTGTCCCGATCCAGCACCAGGCGCTGAACCGTAACGGCTGGGACCTTCACCGGCACTTTCGGCAGCCGAGAGCTGTTGCTGGACCGTCTGGTTCATGGCAGGCAGGAAAATGACCTTGCTGTTGGCGGTCTTGGCCATGGATTGCATGGCCTCGAGGTACCGGATTTGCATGGCAGGTGCGGAAGAAAGGATATCGGCGGCCTAGCGGTGAACGTTAGCTTTCAATCCGAATTTAATCAAGAGATCACCTTACCTGTCGCATCAACTTGGCCGATTCCACCTCAGCACGAGCAGCAATGACCTTACTCTCACCGATTCGCTTGGACTGCGCGGCCATGGACAGCGAATCCTGCAGGTCGTCGCTGAAGATGATGTCCTTGATGAGCATAGACTCGACTTGGACACCCCAGCCAGCCGCCACATCTTCGATGATCTCGGATGTCGACTGGGCGATCTCTTCGCGGCGTTCAATCACGTCCTGCAGCACTCGAGCACCGATGACATGGCGCAGGGTGGTTTGAGTACGCTCCACCAGGGCCTGGCGCACGTTGGAGATACCGAACGCCGCCTTGTGGGGAGAGATGACTTGGTAGTAGATGACGGAGGTCAAGTTCAGGGTGACATTGTCCTTGGTCATGCAGACCTGGCGAGGCACTTCGACGATCTGGATTTTCACATCCACGGTATTCAGGTGCTCACTCAGGGGGTTGACTTTAACCAGACCAGGATCAACAGCTCGCTCGAATCTATATCAACGTTAGAGGGTGTTCCTTCCAATAGAGGTATATACGCAGGCACGAACCGTCCGAATTTCGACACCAGGCCGACCTCGCCCTGCGCAACGGGCTTGAACGGGTTGGGGCAGCAGAAGCAGCAGGGAATAGCACCCAGGAATCCGATACATTCACCGAGCGAATGGACTACCCGGTCAGTGGTTAGCGCTAGATCTGACTACAGAAGAAAGGCATTCAACTCACTCAATCCTGCATACCAGCCGTGGGCATCGGGGTTGTCATCATTATGCTCCAGTCTCTGCGCATACTTGGGCTGCAAATCACCCAGACGCGCGGGTTGAACATGAACTAAGCCAGCTTGATGGTGGTGAGAGCCGGAAGGCTGAGCGGGAGCCTTGCCGTTGGTGTCTGGGCGTGCTTGTGCTTCGGCGGACATTTTCGGAATGGAGGTGATATAGTTGTGTTATTGTTCAGACGAACGCAAGTCGAGAATCGCGACTCCAGATCGATGGGCGCGGTAGATGCAGTATTTAAGATAGAAGAAGATAAGGCTGCAACGGTTGGAATGCAGAGTGTAACGTCGTTGCAGGTCGGAGGAATGACGATAGACGGGATGGCAGAAGGAAGAGGATGGCCGACAGTTAAATAAGTCGCGCATCCAAGGTACAGGACGGTCGGAAGAGGAGAGATCGGCCGCGGCTTTCCTCGCCCAGACCTCCGCAGTGAGAAGGCTGACCCGCCCGTTGGCCCTACGAAGGTTTTCCCGTCCGCCCAAGGCTGAGGAGTTGATCAGGTGCCCGTTGGTGCCGCCATGGCAGCGTCATCGCTCTGCCTTCCCTTACTCTCGAACTCTCTTCAACGCTAAACAATACGAGCTCTCCTGATCCGGTAAAATCCACAGCGCATCGGTTACCATCTCCGAGGACCTTGCTCGAACAATTGCTTCCAGATGTTTTCTAGCGGCCGAGAGCTTGGATGACGGTTCGTCAAGCTGTTGACCCTTGACCGTGAAACTGTTTCTCAAAACGATCTGCTCGTGTTATAATTGTATGACTGTGTCGTTGCCGGCCTTGAGTTTCAGGGATTCGGGGATTTACTCCTTCAGATCCTTGACTGTTGAAGCTTCAATCATGCTCAACCTCTTGGACCCTGAGGCATAATGTCTCCTCATACCCCACGTTAGGACCCATACGTCATTGAGCCTCACAGCCTGATCATGATGGTATTCACAGAACCTCAATCGGCTCAACCATGCCGATTGATAAATCAGAAAACAATTCAGTTCTCTAAAGCCCCGCTGCTTTTGCCCGACAACGGGGCGCAATCGGGGCGGTGCTTCCTTCGCGCAACTTTGGCCAAGGCTGGGCGCAGGCTAACCACTGAACCACTGACACCCTGCCCCGGTCTTGCTTCCGAGACCACGAGCTCCCCCGGACTGCAGCGGTGGCGTGGTCACTGCATGAGATGCATGATGTCGCGTTACTCATACGACCGTACTAATTATTGTGCACAAAAGACCTATAACAGTGCGTATTTTCATGCTGGTGGTGGATTCTCAGTTCTTCAACCTCCACGACTGAAGGGATGGAATGGGTTGGGGGCGGAAAATAACAGCGGAGGGTGGCCGAACAACTGCAAGGTTTGACCATCACTTTACAAATTCCACAGCACCGGTGCCTGTCTCAGGCTTTGGAATGCGACCGACCGATCTTTCGCATAGTTCTGCGCAACTTGTTCTGTCGACTACGCCTTTGATAACTAAGGTGTCTCAATCCTCAGAGACTCAAGCCATGAAGCTACGGTAAAACAAACATCTCAAGTGTGGGTCTTGTACTCAGTATGGCCAATAGGTCCAACCTAGGGTATTTCCTAGCCCTACACCGTACGGCGAAATAGGCTGGATGACTTTCATCTGCTTTCCACATATTCTCGTACAACGGGCAAGAGACCACGACTGTGCCTTTAATGGGTTGAGACCTGCTCTTGAGCAGCTTAGATAACGAGGTGTAACTCACTAACCAACTAACTAGTAGTTAACTAGGGGGAAAACCGCCCCTGGAAACAGTGATAGCAAGAAATATTGGCCTCCTATTCCAAAGACTTCAACCTCTGTCTTCATCTCGCGGTGCAGCAGTATCAGTCTTGAATGTCTAGCAAACTAACGACGCGATGAGACTCGGGGTAGCTGTGCGTGGTGCTGGCCTTATGCCTATGGCTTACTCGGTCCATTCAATATCCCAATTTTGATACTCGGTGATTCACATAGAAGTGTGAGGAGGTTAGAACCTAGGTACCTTTCGGGAGGCATTCGGGCTTCGGCTTTCGCAGATTCGCTCGACTTAGTTCCCTTTTAGCCTCCCCGCCGACTGGTGTCTATTGGTCGGCAATTCTGTCCCTGATCTCTAGTCTTGAAAATAGTCCATTTGGTAATTCAGGGAAAGCGCTGAAGTTCTTGCTCCAATCATGAAAGCAGGTAGACGATCTCATTTCGTTCGCAGGGTTACACTGCGCCCTGAATAAGCGTTAGCCCCCTTGGTCTACAAAATCAAGATACTCCCCTGTGATGCTGTGCAAAGGCCTCTGTCATTTTTTTCTTCTCTTTGCCTCAGCCCTCCGTGCGTCAGTCTGCCTGTCAAGATGCCTTCTCTCAAGACTCTCCTACCGGTCCTCCTCTCTCTCGCCACTGCCGCGATAGCAGATAACAGCGACAATTGCCCCCACAACTGGCTCTCAAACCGGTACAAAGACAGACGATGCTGCTACGGCAACATGCTCATCGAAGACACCACCGCCTACTGCTGCGTCTACGAAGTATACGGATACGAAGAACTCGCGACGATGTCTTTCTCCACTGAAACCGCTTCCACTTCCACCAAGCACACCTGGTCCAAGGAAGATGGCTGCTTCACGAAGATCCCGTTCACGGCGAGTGATTACTCGGCGAGGGTCTCGTCGGCTTCGGATGCGATTGCTGCGTCGAAGACGAAGCCTGCGTCTAATGAGGCTTCTTCTACGAGCGGGAGTACGAGCTCGGCGACGGGGTCGGCTTCAGCTTCTGCATCAACATCGGCGGAGGGGTCTGAATCTTCGACTAATGCGGCTATGCCGGTTGCTACGGCGCAGGGGATGGTGCTGGGTGGTGCTGCACTTGCTGCTGCTTTGTTTGTGTGATGGGGACGGGTTGTTGGGTGATGGTTGGCGTTGCTCGCTCTTGCGAATTCGGATTGCTGTTTCAAGGTTATTGATCCACGGCTCTACAGGGTAGTACGAGCTGTTGGGAC
This sequence comes from Aspergillus sp. S1802E, assembly GCA_023627535.1. Classification (NCBI taxonomy): domain Eukaryota; kingdom Fungi; phylum Ascomycota; class Eurotiomycetes; order Eurotiales; family Aspergillaceae; genus Aspergillus; species Aspergillus sp. S1802E. Next base: position 535,242 of record JAMAHN010000027.1, read on the forward strand.
ATATCATGCTGGTGCTCGTGGGCCCAGGAACACGGGCATGAACTAACCAACTTGACGGGCTCATTGGTTGATTTGAGTCAAATAATATAAATCAATCTAAGCGACTCGATAAGACTTACTTCTAATGTATGCAAGGATTGAACAGGTAGTGGTATACACAATTATCTAATCTAGAATCATAGCATGTTCACTGCTCTATCCGAACATTATGCTTCCGCGTAGCAGCAAATTTTACAACTAAATATCTCACAGATGACTGCATATCTACCAATCAATCAGCAAATAGCATCATCATGCCAACCATCTCATTATAAAATTCAGTCACGTCTTCTCTACTGTAGCCTGCATCATCATAGTCGATCGAGATGGTCGAGCAGTCTCGCCAGCTCTCAAGTCGTACGGAACTGTTCCCATGAGAAACGATCAGTTATTTATGCTTTTCTTCAAACAATTTGCCCCTGGGAAAGAAACATCTTCAAGCTCACAGGTATGGTATGGTGCGGTCCCGATTAAACCCGTCTTCTCATCCAACAGCCACTGCACCGTGAGTAGTCACGGCTCGGGCATTGGTCTTTTCATTCACATCATGAAGCTTTGCTGTTTGTGGACCACGCGCTTCCACTCGGACAATACCACTTACCCAGCCTTTAAGCTCATTTTGGCTCAAAGTGTCTCGATGCTGAATTCACGGGGACCCTCTTCTATCCCAGCACGCGGTGTGGGTAACCACGGGATGTTTCTGTCGCATCTGTAGCCATGTTGCTGCGAGGCCGCGCTGCAAGTCTTGTACTGTGAGATCCGGGCAACTTTAAACATCGAGCGAAGTAATTCAGTTTTGTGGTAATATTTCATATGGTAGGAATTATCAAGAAAGATGACAACGAGGTAGGACTCATGATTGACGATTTGAGAATGGTGAAGACGACTTTCTTATTTTCGAGGAAAGAAAGCTGTCTTCGCTCGCCTCTAAAATGCCGGACACATGGAGTACGATCCGTTTGTCCACCGGTGGCTTGCTCTCAGGAAATTCTTTAGGGTTCGCATATGAATCTTCCTCACTGCCCGATCAGATCGATTGGATCAAACCACTCAAAAATTAGTATGGTCATCCGAATTGCAGATCCCTACTACCCCTGGCGAACAGAATCATTGTACACGCTCTCGGATAGCCGATTTGACATGCAACAACCATGGCTCCAAGACTGCCAGCTACGCTGGCTCTATTTACGCGAATATTTGGCTTTATCAAAAACGCGAAGTCTCTGCTAGCAGTGTAGGGCGCACAAAAAGTCCACATAAAAGCTATGTATGCCCTTATCTTCATCTCATCTCTTCATCGAAGGTGCGCAAACGCGAGAGATAAGAGTTTTTCTCCTTCGGAATGGGTGTTCTTAAATCATTGTCGCTATTCAACTACGTGAAGGTCGCCGGAATGGGCGCTGTCATATACACCATCGCTATTCAGTAGAGTAGATTCATAGACTTGATTCAATATAAGCAGTGGAATCCGCGCAGCGATAATAGTTGATCGCCTCAACTACCACATCCTGAATGCAAGCATTTTACGCCAATTGATCGCTTTCAGTAGGATCAGTAGATCCGACATTTGATGTCCCCCACACAAAACGAATAGTCTTCCTTGACTTGTTTATTTCTTGTGAGCGGCTACGGATGATTCATTGATTGAGTTATCATGCATAATCTGATAGGGCTTCCACTGAGGGGGGCGCGAGACACCCCTCCCCCTCACTTAAGCGCTCTATGCGATGTACATCGTGGCTGAGAAAAGAAATGCCATACATTTACTATTCAATGTCTTGACGCTCTGATATACTCTGCTTTCCTTGTTAGCGCTACACTCTTCTTCCACCCTTGTCTAGATCTCAAATATGTTCAACAGTGAAGAATCCCAAGCACCAGCGGTAGCACCCGATAGAGAAGAAGTATGGTACAAAGTCAGCACACCAGAATACGACACGGTAGCCCACGACCCCCTAGACCCTTTTAAGCGCTACCACACCGGTATCTTCGTCGAAACCGACCCGTCAACGTCCAAAAGAACGCAATTCCACGTCACCGGCGACATCATCGCCGCGAGCGGCATGCGATTCGAAGTAAAAAACAACTACGTTCCTGGCGAGACCAAATATTATCACAGAACCACAGATATCGGATGGATTCGCAAGGCCGATTATCCGAGAATAAAGCCTATCTTGGAAGCTTTGCCTAGACCGACCAAACAGCAAGGCATTGACTTTTGGAGCAAGGATCCGAGAAGGCGGAATAAGCTTACTTGGACGAAGGAGAATGGGGAGCTTTATGGGCCTGGAGAGCAGCGACGGCCGGTTATGAAGTGTAATGAATGGACACATCAGCTTGCGATTCCGAAGTTGCGACAAGAAGGGATTTTACATACCTCTCTTTGAAGATAGGTACCTGGATTTGTCAATGACAGTAACTATGGGGATATATTTTGTAAGTAGATTTTTAGGATAACTGGTCATTTGTCTCCTTATTTCTTTTCTAACATACCAACGTCCTTCACATGCCTAAATCCCTGTCTATCAGGTGCATTACGGACATCTCGGCGGGCCACACTTCCACAAACTCCTGGACTCGCCAGGACCAGTCCTCATCCCACTGGAAATGAAGAGGATAAGAAGCACAAAAGAACTCCCAGAAGTCAGGAAACCAGCCAGAGTTCTCCCAATCGACAAGTACGACGTCAAAAGATCGCCCACCTTGATCGTTCGCGCGGGATGTATTCTCCGCAACCATGATGTTCTTCTGCTGCACGTCCCCATGCGTCAGTGTAGGCCGGTGCCCCTGCAGGACACGAGCGAGGTATTTCTCGTAAAACCGACACTTGTAGACTGGGTGATTATTGCTATCGACCAACGCTCTATAATTCCCGACCAGGCCCGCCACGAAGGCAGATTCGCCGGAGAAAGGCCCTAGGTATCCCTCGTCCCCTTCACGTTGGCTATAGAATAGGTAGTGATGTACGGGGCCTCCATCCAGGCTCCCGAAAAAGTCGTCAGGCCATGGACGTTCGGCCTTTCGCATGGCGGAGAATATTCGTTGGAGGTTGCCGATAATGTCATCCTTCTCAGAGGGCGCCAATGAGTCCCAGAGGGTATTCAGCGGCACCCCCGGAGCGCGTTGCATGACCAAGAACAGTTTGTTGGAATCATAATACATCGCGTACAGACGGGGAGCTGGCACTTCTGGGACGTGTCTTTCAAGATATATCAGAGCCTGGCCTTCCCAGGTGTCTACACCACCTCCATATTTTACAACGATCTCGTCGTTCACTGCCACTATCTTGGAGGCCTGGGTCTCCCATAAAACAGTGGTGCAGGCGCGGATTTCATCTGTTGTAGGTAGAGCAGGCAATGGTTGGAAGTTCTGGAAGGGGAGATCCACTGGTGTCCGCATTGTGAACGGAGCAGACTGGTGGAGATAGTTTTGCAATATTGATGATTGCCTGAATGGAAGGGAAATGAGGGGGAAGACAGAAGTCCCTAGATGGGAGCCACTTTATCCTAACTAAATAATTTTATGTAACATTAATTTAAGAACAAATGTATCAACTAGCATCATTGGTCTAGTGGTAGAATTCGTCGTTGCCATCGACGAGGCCCGTGTTCGATTCACGGATGATGCATTCTTTTTTGCCCTCTGATCTTTTTATACACTGTCGCTTTTGATCGATCAAGAATCGAATTTTCCCTAATCACTTCTATAGGCTTTCTGAAGCGATGATGTGACGACCATTTCCGGCTTGAACCGTATACGTATACATATATACTCGTCTAGGTCTACTCGAACCAGCGACAACCTGCCACCAAAACAACGCAACCAGTTACGTAGAATCATCCATTTAGTAAAAATACTATCTCACTCCAGACATCTCATATGCCAAAACATATCCGTCCGTCCATTCATTCATCAGAATCCCCTTCCCCCTAGTTCAACTTGCTGTTCACAAACTGCAACGCAGCCTGGCCATAAACATTGCCATAGCTCTGGTGAACGTTTCCGTTGTTGCCATTCGAACAGTACGGGTCTGCCTGGTCACAGTACGACTGGATCAGGCTCGCATATTGGCTACACACCTGACCGCTGGGGCGGGGATCGAACTGTCGGCGTGTTAGCATTCATTTTCAGTTCAATCTGCAACAAGTGTAGAATGGCGAGTGACAACAGCACTTTGAGATAAGTGCTCTCACGTCTCGCGGGAAACGGTTCGGTTCAACTTACCCCTGGTGAATTCGAGGTTCCCTTGTTATATGACGCCCCCGGGGTGTGACGCGGATTGCCCATCCAGATCATAGCCTTGACGTGGGATCCAACGGAGCTAGAGATCGGGGCCGCGGTGTCGGTGATTCCCATGTTCGGATCGCCGCCGCCGCACATGGCATCGTCGATGATTTGGGCGCCCTGGTTGTGAAAAGATGGTGGGTTAGTATTCGTTATCTTCAGACCTGTTCGCCTGTCTATGTCTCGAGCTGACGCTGACAGACGCTGCGGACGAACGCATAGGAAACTCGACATACCTGCGAATACCCAACCAAGACAACCTTGGTATTCGGGCACCGGTTCACAAAGCTAGTCACCTGATTGGTGACGGCCTTGACGCCCTGTTGAACAGAGTAACTGTACTGGCTATCGCCGATAGCCGGATAATTGATCGCCTCGGAGGTAGCACCCGAGTGCGCGTTCAGGATCAAGTTGACGACTGTCCCTGCCGTGCCGAAGCCCGGAGAGGCCGTGGTCTCGCGGGCCCCAAAGACGTGGATGCTGGGGCAGTTGTTCTGGCGAGTTTGTAGGTCCTCCGGGGCGGCGAGGGCGGCGCCAACCAGCAAGGCTGTGGAGAGTTTAGAGAGCATGGTGAATGGAAACTGTTTGGAGTTGCACTTGCGGTGGGTATGAGATGGGGATCGCTGGGCTGGAAATGCCAGATCGAGGAGACTCTGTCGCCATTTTATATGATTGGGATTGAAGCTCGGCGCAATGGGTGTTTCATGTCTGGGGTGATGGAGACGGCTGATCCGTTGGTCTGGACCCATAGGCTCTGGGTGCCGGTCCTTTTCCAATGCAGTTGTATCCCCGGGTCTTCGTCCTTTCCCAGGATATCGCTCAATTGAGCCGAGAGCCTTCGCTATTCCCAGCTGTGAGCGCTCACATGAGACCATGGATGTAACGCTCAGCCCTCGATCGTAGCACATCTCCCTCGGACATTAGCTGCCATATTTAACTTCCCTTGGTCCGACACAAGATGCGTCTCGAAATGTTAACAAAATAGTCCATGACATCTCAAAATCGTAACTTCAACCCGCTGCCGAATCCACTTTAGCCTGAATAGAAAAAAGAATAAAATAAGACAGCTGACAAGTGACATTGACAAGCTCGTTCAAGCTTCAAACGTTCCCGAAACAAGATGCCCCTTCCAAGACCTTGGGATCAATTTAGGCTATACGAGAGTGGGTCGGGGTGTCAGGGTTCAGTGAGACACTGCCGATCTTAACTCTTCAGCTCTCCACATATGGCGGGTTGATCACTTGGTCTGCTTCGACGGGTTCGAAGTCGGCTAAACAGTTCAGAATTTAGAATTGGGTTATGTTAGACAGAACTTGATTGGGTGGGTTAAATGCTAGTAGACGCTGAGGTATAAGGTACCTGGATATTCTCCGTACCTCAAGGTTCCCCGCGTTGCATGTGTGGGGAAGAAGGTGGCTACCTTAGTTCTGCAAGTGGAGGGGATTGTGTGAATAGCCAAAATGAGATCAGAGAAGAAAACGAGGTCACATCGAAATAATTTAGACAGATTGATACTCATCCATCGCGCGGGTTGCGGATGATGTCAAGTATCCTAGCCTACAACTTGGGAGAAATGTTGCGAACAGATCAAAACTTTCAAATACCAAGTATATTGAGATATGGTTCCCTTATGCAGTTCGTAATCATAGATTCGTAGTATATATCCTGTTTGCAAATAGCCTCTTACCATGGGAGACGCAAAGGGGTTGACAAGTTCTTCCCCAATACTGGCTCGGCAGTCCCAATGTCCCTGTGTCTCATCAGTCCCCATTATTGATTCAAGAAAAGAAAAAGATTAATCGTACCCCGGACCCCTAGGTGCCCAATATTCGCCCGTCTTGCTGATATCAAAGTCCTCCACGAAAGAAGCCAACGACTGAGCCGCCTCATCGGGAGTAACAGCTATAGTCAAACAAACAAATCAGTCCACACTTCCCACCACCGCGAAATAACAGAACGAGACTCACCACCCCCAGCATCCCAATACTTATCGAATCCCACGCTCTTGGTCATCTCAGTACGCATGAAACCCGGATGCACCAAGCCCACCGCAATGCCCTGATCCTTGAGATCCAGACTCAGCAGCTTCCCCACCATATTCAGCGCCGTCTCGCTGGCATGGTGACCATAGTTCCCTCCACCCTCGGACTCATGTCGCAGCGTGATGCTTCCGCTCTCACTACTCACTAGGATCACCTTGCTGCCTTTATCCAAGAACCCGGCCTTCACGAGCTGCTGGACGACAAAGACCGGGCCGATCGCTGACGTGGTGTACATTTTCACCTGCTTGCCCCAGTCCGGGGTGTCGAATGTTTCGAAACCAAAGTATCCGGCTGTGATGATCGCGGTGTGTATCTTGGAGGACTTGGGGAGTTGGGAGGTGAGTTTTTGGCCGGCATCGGGCTGGGCGATGTCGATGTTGGGGATCCAGGTGGTGCGGGCGTCGGAGCTGGATTCAGAGGAGGAACGAGTAGTGGCAAAGACAGTCTTGGTGGTTTCTTTGGCGGCGTAGAGGGATCGAAGCGAGGCGCCGAGGCCGCGGGTTGCGCCGACGATGAGGATGTTGTTGCTCATATCGTGGTCGATGTGAACTTTTCTGGGGATCAGTGGATATGGTCAGAATTATTGAGGAATGTCCAACGGAGGGATGGCTCAGCTATTTATGAGATAGTAGACTGCGCTGGAGAAACGCAGCTACAAATGCGGTGCGATGATGTATTTATGGCTTGACGCAACCCCGGCAACAAATGACGTAACCCCCGCATCGGGACTGTTGACAACAAGATCGGGAAGCTATACAATCTTTTTTTTTTTTTAGTTTATTCCACGAAGAAAGCCTTCTACCCTCTAGGTTGACATATCTAGGTAGCTTGGTATATGAGATGAAACTGCATAGTAAACAAGCAATGCAGCTTCTTACTGCCTGTAGAGAAACGATCGCTGGCTTTTCATACTGCCATGATCTACACTAGTTTCGTCTCTATTTGGTGTGGGTCCAATCCTCTAAGGCCGGGGATCTTCAAGATATTTTATTTCTATGAAAGCCAGTACTAGGCAAGATAAGGCTGTCTATGTAGGCCCATTAATACTTACATTGAAGCACAGAATATTAGACCAACTACTTCATTATCTGTTGCTCAAATGAAGAACCGCCTACACCATGGCTTTCCCTCTCAAAGACAGGTCTTACGAAGAAAAAAAAAAAAAAAGGATATCTCAAAGAATTCCAGGACCAGGCAGCAACCCAGGAATAGTAAGGCCACCTGACAGTGATTTGAAAGTGGGAGGCTGGCGTAGTGGAAAGTCCCGGTCTTGCCTGGAAATTCCTGTAGGGAGATTTCCGGTAGTGAATGAAAGGTGAGGGTAGGCCTTCTTATTTAAGGGGCCTTCCTCCAGTCTTCCTCTCTTCTCTTCTTCTTCATCACCATTCCTCACTTCTCCTATCTTCTCTGCCTCTTGCTTCCACGGGCAAGCAGCGACTTGCAGCATATGCTATTCTGCTTGATTGCAGGGAACAACCACCCGGTGACGCTTCAGTACCCAATCAAGACATTCTTCGACATATGCTGGATTTTGTGGACTCGTTCCGCAGGCCTTTGGGGCGGCGTCGCCTGGGTAATCCCAGGGTCCCCCTCAAAGACCAATATGGAAGTGGGTGTGCAGGGAAGTACTGCGACAAGACTTCCCAAACATTGGGGCGGGGGGTTGGTTATATATACACACACCTGGTTCGTGGGAAAGGTATAAGTCGGTCCTCATATGGGATCGTCGACTTGACTCTCTGATTCTGTCTAGTATCTGTTCTTCTCTTTTACCCAGAGACCGTCTATTGGCTCGCTGATCCCACGCAGCGTCGGTTCTTCTCCTTCCCTTGGGCAATGATGAAAAGCTAGGCCCGCATGTGGTTCGGCAATATAACCCCCGGGCCTTCCCAAGACTCTTGGGAGGTGGGATGGTGGGAGAGTTCTGAGTCCTATTCCCGTTGGGATCATATATTTGAGCCTTTTCCCGCTTCTTTCGCTTGTTCTTGTTCTTGTGCTTGTTTTTTTCTTGTTTCCTTTCCCCTTTTTCCCTCGCACACAACACGGTGCTCTGCAAGCGATCTGTTATTGTTTTTTCGGACGATGATGAATTCGCCACTGTGAACAATAGTGACTGGTCGTCAAGTTAGAATCCTTGGAGCGATCATAGCTATCAGTGAAGCATGCTGAGTCCACGTTTTTTGAGACACATTACTTTATTTGAGAGGTTGGGATGCGATATGGTTGATTCTTCAGTTACTTAGGTTTGTCAGTATTTTCCTCTCTGGGCAAAAAGATGAGATTAATTCCTGCCATGCTCCTAAATCTTAATGTAAAGCTTAAGAAAATGTGCCTCATAGTCTACTTGCTCATTTTGAAGTCTCACAATCAACCATTCCTCTTTACATTCAGTATAGTGTAGGCGAAATGTCTAAGTCAGCGAATACTCCGTATATCAGGTGGCACAGCTGCTGTGGATCCAAGGGACCGTGGGACAAGGACAGGTTCCGTTGCAAAGGATAAGCTGGTTGCAGTTCCTATTCGTAATCTGCAGGAAAACCAAATGATCGAGCTTTTGGCACAGGCACCAACTCGCAAATAGAAAGTAGAAGAAGACTGTCAGCCCGGAGAATGTGGATATGTCTAGCCGCCGACTGAGTGTCTGATACGCGTCGAGTCAACAACCGAACCCCACTAGATTACCACAGATAGAACCCTCATCCCCCGTCACCCATGCAATGAACTAATGAACAATGAACCCGTTGAGATGGCACTGCCCTGCTGCCATTAATAGAACCCCAGCCACTCTTGCCAGTAGAAAAGCAGAGGCCCACGCGCTCAAAAAAAAGCGGACCACCGGCTGCTGCTTAGTCAGGCTCCTCTTCGAATGCCGGAAGGCGGAGAAACCAAAGCAACGCAGGATATCCCAGAGACAATCAATCTCCAAAGGCTCATGCGCACAGAATTGTCTTATATCTTCTCTTGCTTAGCTGGCCCCGATGCTGGAGCTGGTCTCTCCATGCCTCTCGAAACCTGATAATGAGTTCCTTCTCCCAGCTGATCACCAATGTGAAAAAAGCCCGCGCTGCCTTCAACAGAGGGAGAAGCAGATCGGACGCCAAGCGGAACAATCACTCCAGATATAGTGTATTTCCGTCGTCGCTTTCGTCAACGTCTGTGTATGCCTTCCTCCTTTGCCTCGAGACTCGATGGCGAATGTGCGCCCCCCTGCCGTACTCCGTTGCTAACGTGACAACCAGTGTCGAACAAGTCAACCTAATACCCACGTCCTCGCCTTGGGACCTTCTCCCCGTCGAGCTCCAGATCAAGATCTTCGCCTATTGCGGCGTCGCCGATTTCTTGCCCTTGAAACTTGTCTGCCGAGCCTTCTTCCAACTCCTTAACTCCCAGGAGCACTGGATCACCCGACAGTACCTCCGTCAACGCCGTCATGGAACCCTCCCATCTCCGATAGATAGCGAACGAACATATTCTCGACACCCAGAAGACGATGTGGTGCTGCTGTCGGATCTATTTCCACCTATAACCAGCGCAAAAGGAGGTCATCTTTACACTTTCCGATACATCCATAGTCTCCGGCGCCGCCAGAAACTATGCTCGAAGCTATGCTATTTCCTTGCCGATAGAGTGGTGGATCGCTTCATGCGAAGCGAGCCGGGCTTTGTGAAAGCGAGGTTCCCGTCGAGGACCGAGCGCAACGACTTCATGAAACGGGCCGTCGGTACTATCTGGTTCTACCTTACGCCGCTTATGTAGGTGCTTCCATTAATTACTTGCCGACTTCCTTTGGCGATTTCGCTAATAGCTTCTTCCCTTGTGATAGGTACTATACACTGTACTTCCTTGAGACCTATGCCCTAGCCAGAAGAGAGCAGACCAATGCCCTGTTGCGCGATTTCGAAGCCGGACGCCTGCCGGTTAAGATTCCCCCCGATGTTCGCAAGACTCTATACCGGGACCTGCAGGTTCAAATCATTCAATCTCCACCCTTTACAGACACCGCCACCCTCGTCTCCACACATCACTGCATGCAACTCCTGGTGTCATACTTGCAATACACCGTGCCCCCCGATGAGCCCGGGCCATCGGACGATAGTTGGATAGGCTCGTTGCTCACCGTGTCACCGTTCACGCGCGTGCTGGAATATTTCTCGGCAGAAATCGGCGACGGTGGCAGTCAGCGAATGCAGCGAAAAGAGTTCATGCACAACTTCCACAACGACATTACTTCCAATGAAAAGGACGACATGAACTCCTCGGTTTTCGAGTGTGCTCCGCACATTCACGTGCATGGTTCCACGCAGGACGTCTGGTTCGATGTGGTTACTCAGGAATTAGCGTCTAGACGGACCGTGGAGCATAAGCCGGAGCTCGTCCTGGTGTGGGATGGGCTACCCATTGTATTCGGCTGCCATTATTGTCGGGACTCAGCAGGATGGCGCGCATGATTTGTTCGATTTTGCTCGATTTTGATCAGTATATTTAGCATGCGTTGTTTCGTTGCTTATTGGATATACGGCGTTTTCGTTGGGACTTATGGCTCATGCATTACCTTAGCCGAGCGCATATTTTCTGTCTATATTAGCATACATGAAATACCAACCGATTCTACGAAGGAGTAGTATATACAACTTGGAAACCTCTGATCAAGGAAAAGCAGTAGACAAACTATGATCACATCGCGGAGCCCTATGCCCTACTGTGTACGCTATACTATTTTCGGCACCTTGTTTGCTCTGTTTGCGCCGTCGCGTCTTATCTTCGGATGATCGAGACTCGACCCTCGCATCGAAGTACGTCTACGTCTACGACTTATACAACGCTATCAACTTCCCTAGAACCTCCCTCCATTCAATCCAGCTATGTGACCTTGTCACCACCTATAGCCGCCTCAATATCTCCCTCGAATCTATCCAGACCGACCAAAGATGCCCTCATCAAACCAACACCTCCTCAACACCTCCTGGACACTTCATCGTCTCTCTCCCCTCCATCATGGCAATGAACATAAAACCCTACTCGACGACCCAGTCGCATTAAATACCTATGCGACGCGACTCCGCGACCAACTGACCGGAAACGCCGTCTCGGGTATCTCAACCACTGCTGCAGACGACGAGTCCCTATCTCGAACCGGCGCGCTTAAATCCTGCATCTGGGAAACCCTACCTAGTCTTTCGCTCCTTGATACCTCGACAACAGCTTCAATTGCTCTTGATCACCCCATCGCGGCGGGTATTTCCGTGACCCTGGAGTACGAGAATATCACATACAAAGCGGCCCTACTTGCGCCCCTCCCCGGGAACGATGATCGGCGCAAGGCCAAAGGCAAGGGGAAGCAAATGGAGACAACATCTACATCGACGCACCTCCCCCTCCTCATGACGCGCTTCCCGAACGCCCTTCGCCAAACCTTCTTATCCTTCCTCTCTGCCAACTTCGACACCTACGTTTCGAACCTCCGCCTCTCGTCGAATTTCATGTGCTCTGCGCTGGAAACCTACCTCCGTGTTTTGAGCCCCGCGCATGATGATCCCGAATCCGAATCCGCGCCCGATCGTCGCGCCCAGCATCAGATCCTCGAAGACCTCGTCAAGGAGCTACAGCTTACGATCGCGTTTTCGCCGGCCGTCGCGCCCGCGCTGCGCTCGCTGAATGTGAATGTGCCGCGGGCGTCGCTGGGGAAGATTCTGTTGCCAGCGCGTCCGGAGGCCGGGTCCAAGTCGTCCGTCTTGAAGGGTCTGTCGGATTATATTCGCGAGCAGTTGGCGATGGATTTGGATCTTGCGGGGGACTCGGAGGATTCGGCGCTCGTGAAGCAGCATGTAAGGGTTTCGAAGATCGCGTGTGCGGGGTTTAATATTGCGGGTGAGGGGAGGTTGAAGTTGGTTGGGCAGGCACCAGGGTCTCGCGATGGGGAGGAAGGAGGTGAAGAAGGGGATGGCGGTTTAAGTCAGAAGAACAGGCTCGGGCTACGTGCTAATGAGGCTTTGCTTCGTGCGGTGATTCGCAGAGCTACTGCGAGTGGGGAGAACCAGGCATCGTGATGCATGCTTTTCTTTTTTGACTCGAATGATGCCGATTTCTCGGTTCAGTGCTAACGAACGAAACTTTACGACGGTTCCGACTCGAGGGATGGCACCATACCATATTTACTCGTCATGTTATTACAGCTATCAACAGTCCAGCTATCAACAGATTCCCTCTCTCCTTCGATAAATCTACCAGTCCCCGCAACAAGCAATATATTTGCATTTCATCCTTCGAGGGCAAATCCCCAAAGGATCAGCCATGTCGTGAGCATATCAACGCAAGGATCGTCAGTCATAATCTACGTTTATCGAGATTTCTCGCATATAGTCGGGTCGCCTTCTTCTCTTTCATACAGCTCTCGAAAAGGAACCAAACCGGTTGGCAGGGGCAGGGGAAGTGCTCAGCCTAGGCATTCAATATCCCATCCTCCGACTCCGCAAGTCTGAGCGCTTCATCCACTCGCGAAACAAAATGAGTCATTCCGCCACATCGGTCCACGATTCCGCTTCTCTCGAACATCCGGAAGACGTCGCGATTAGGTAGTCGGCAGAAGAAGACCCTCGCGCCCTGCTCGGCATACTCATCGACGATTTCGAACAGGACCTGCGTCCCGGAACCGTCGATGCTCGTGACGCCGTGCACGTCGAAGATGAAGTTCTTGTTGTGCTCCGCGGGTCGCATCCGGGGCAGGGAGGGATGCGCGCGGTTCGTACCGTACAACTCTAGCCGACGCAGACGGTTCTTGAGATCTCCCGTGTTGGCGAAGGTGAGCGGTTCGGGGATCTTGACGATCAGGGCGCTCTCAACCAGCTCCACTTTCTCTGGGTGCAGTTCGGCGTTCTCGAACCGGTCGGACGTACCGGCTACTTTTCCGAGGATTTGGATTCGAGGTTGCGTGGAGTGTCGGATGAGGATGAGGATGGAGAGGCCGATTCCTAAGGCGATTCCCAGTTCCAAAGAATAGAAGATAGTCGAGACGAAAATGAGAATCATCAGTGTTAATTCTGTCCATCCACGCAGGCGTATAAAGAAGGCAAGGTCATGCGGACACTCTTCGATAAGACTGAAGGCGACAACGGAGATCATAGCGGACAGAACAGCTTTCTAGAACGATATTAGCAAATCACCGTAACCATATGAGACAAAAGGTTCATACCGGGAGATAATATAGATAAGGCAGAAGCACCATGATCGAGATGAACGTGATGACGCTCAGCAGGATACTGCTCATGGGCGACCGGGCCCCAGTAGACGCATTGACTTTGCTTCGGCCGTAGCCTCCAAAAGCCGGCAGCGCCATGAAGCAACCGCCGACGACGTTCGCGACGCCCAGGGCCACCATCTCTCGGTTCGCGCTGACGGCCATGCCCTTGACACCGGCCTGTCGAGCATTGCCGAGTCCCTTGGCAGCCACGGAGGACTCGAAGAAGCCGAGTAGCGCAATGATGAACGAAGTGCTCAGTGCGGTCCGGACGTGTTTCATGTGACTAAATTGGAACGGCCATTTGAAGGCGAAGACGCCGTTTGCGTTGTTCTTGGTCGGTCCGAGGATCTCAAGACCCTGCTTGTCCCAGCCAAAATGCCACGTCAAGATGGCAGAGATGATGACCACCAGGATACGGTCCGGGAAGTAGACGACGAGCGGGTATCGTGGCTGGAGCAGCTTTTTGAGGGTGCTAGGAATGGGAATTAGCTGGAAAGTCGTAGGGGAACGCGATGCGGAGACATACCGGAACACCATAATGATGCTGAAGCTGCCGAAAGACACTGCGGCCGTAAGGCCATGGCATTTGCTTATGTTCCTCACAAAGAAGACCAGCTTCTCAACCGTGGTTCCATGGCTCACGGTAGCATCTTTCGCCAGCTCGGTGAGTCCAACCTCGGGGATGAGCTGGTCCACGAAGATAACAAACCCAATGGCGGTAATGAACCCTCTCAAGAAAGGTCGACTCAGCACATTGTCCAGAAATCCCAGCCGAGTAAGACCGGCAATCAAGATCATGGCGCCTGCCATGGCCGTGGCTATTCCGACGATCATGGCACTTGCAGCTTCGTCCTCTTCTTTCGAGAGACCTTGGCTCACGCTCGCTTTGACAATCGTGCCGGTTAGAAGAGAGCCGGCCGCTTCGGGGCCCACGACGAGCAGGGGGCTGCTCCCCAGTATCGCGTAAATAAACGGGTTGAACACGAAAGAGTAGAGGCCGTTGATGGGAGGAGCATGCGCTAAATTTGATGACAAGGAGAGCGCCATTGGGATGTAAATCGATGCGATGGTCATTGCCGAAATCAAGTCCCCTCGGAGGAAGGACAGACGATATTGAGAGATCCAGTTAAAAAACGGAATGTAGTACGATATATACCTGACTTGGCGATTAGCGATGGATCTCGCGAAAAGGATCGCAAGAACAACCGGGGACATTGAACATACAAAGTTTTGTGGTTCTTCATAGTAAATGCCGAAACAGAGGAGTCCATTGACGGTATATTCTCAGGCCCTTGAAGGGAATCGCCGTCGCCAGAATCCCGACCAGGGGATTCCCCGGCCGTGATATCATTACCGACATCGTTCAAGGATGCTACACCCCAGGCTTGATTTTCCTCGCGTTCCAGCCTGGGGGAGAAAGTACCGTGATCGCAAGAGCCTCTCAGCCCGCAAGCGGGTTCATGGTGATCATATGACGCCAATAGGCGTGACGTCTCTCCCGGGGTGTAGGACGATGCAGAATCTCGGCCTGTTTTGCCGGGTCCAGAGGTTTGGCCGGGAACGCTGTTCGCGGAAGTGGTACGAAAGATGTTGAAGATCCGCTCGTGTAAAGAGCGGCTCTGCTCTTGAGATAAGTCGGGCTCCGACATGTTGATTCACAGACCCAAGTCTAATCAAGTAGATATAAATTCGAGGCGCGGTGCAACACGCGCCATAAATGCAGCTTTAAAAGCAAGAAGAAAAATCGCCGAGTTGAAAGTAAATAAATAAGTAAAACAGAGGGATTCTCTGACTAAAAAGATAGGCGAGTCAAGGTAGCGCAACAGGCGGTATGGCTAGTAACTATTGCTAATTAGCGCTATTATGATGGAGATAGCGCAGGGAGCAACGAATATATCATGGCCACATGGACGATCAGTGCCACCTCATCCCTGACAGTGCCAGGCCCAAAATCCAGAGAGGAAGCTGATGAGGACGCGAAAGACACCCGACCAGCCTCCGTCTGTGAAATTCCGGGGGATCCAAGGTGAGGTCGAGAGGGAAAAGCCGGCTTGGGGCGATAACGCCCGCCGCCTTTATCGGGTTCTGCCGGGCGGTGTGTCAGTGCACGTGATGAGTCACGCTGCAAAGCCCAAAGTGGGTTTTGAGCCGCCACAAAGCGATTTGAATTGTGCTTCGACCTCATCTCCGCCGACCCCGTTTCGCTTGCCCCTCGACCTTCTCTGCTCCTCTCGGTTTCTTTCCCGGAGGTTCGCTATTCGAGATAGTTCTGTCTCGGATTCTGTCTGCCCTTGAAAAACTCTTTTCGCCGATTTGAAACTCTGCCTGGCACACGCCGCAACCCCGCCGAAAATGTCGTTAACAAACTGCCGTTTCTACGAGGAGAAGTACCCGGAGGTCGACAGCTATGTCATGGTCAATGTCAAGCAGGTGGGTGTTTCTCGCATTGGATCTTCTTTTTTCTGGTGTCGCGAACCATTTCTAATCGCCGCATTTTTCTCTCATGCAGATCGCCGAAATGGGCGCGTACGTGAAGCTTCTCGAATACGACAACATCGACGGCATGATTCTGCTCTCCGAATTGTCGCGAAGACGTATTCGTAGTATCCAGAAGCTGATCCGCATTGGACGTAACGAGGTGGTCATCGTTCTCCGTGTCGACAAGGAGAAGGGTAAGGACCTGATAACGCAGAGGATGACAACGACTAGAGTGCTGACCGGTTGTGTCTCCAACCTGCAGGTTATATCGATCTTTCCAAGCGCCGAGTCTCCCCCGAAGATGTCATCAAGTGTGAAGAGCGCTACAACAAGAGCAAGGCGGTCAACTCCATCATGCGACATGTGGCCGAGGCTACCCAGACTCCCCTGGAGACGCTATATCAGACCATCGGATGGCCCTTGAACCGCAAATACGGCCACTCGCACGACGCTTTCAAGATCTCCATCACGTAAGATGCATGCGGTAGTCCGGTTTGAAATACCTGCGGCTAACATCCTCGGCTCTCTAGGAACCCCGACGTGTGGAACGAGGTCGAATTCCCCAACGAGAACGTGAAGAAGGAATTGACGCACTACATCAGCAAGCGACTTACTCCTCACCCCACCAAGGTCCGTGCCGATATCGAGGTTACCTGCTTCGGCTACGACGGAATCGACGCCGTCAAGACCGCTCTGCGCACCGCCGAGGAGAGCAACACCCCCGAGACCCAGATCAAGGTTAAGCTGGTTGCTCCTCCGCTGTACGTCCTGACCAGCCAGTGCCTGGACAAGACCATCGGTATCCAGATGCTCGAGGAGGCCATCCAACGGATCGAGGCCAAGATCAAGGAAGCCGGCGGTGGCTGCATCATCAAGATGGCTCCTAAGGCCGTTACCGAGCACGATGACGCCGCTCTCCAGGAACTCATGGAGAAGCGTGAGCGTGAGAACCAGGAGGTCAGCGGTGACGAGAGCATGTCCGAGAGCGACGACGGTGTTCCTGAGTAAACTTGCCCGGATGATACCCCTGGCGATGCAATGGGATGAATCAGTCAGACCATGTCGACTGGTTTTAACACAAGACTGCGGTTGAAGAAAAGGAGATACCGGGCTTTTGAGGGGACTTGGCGGAGCTTGGGCAGATGCGGTTAAAAAAAAGTTGCATAGAAGAGTTTCGAATGTGACATGATTTATGAGTCGGGAGAACGGTTTAATGTGCACACGGCCGACGTCGTGATCAAACAGCAATGTCGACGACATGGAGGCAAGTCCTCTGTTCGATGAGAATGGTGTAACCCAGATTACAGTGCCACAATGCATCACAGTCTGGCGGCTCGGCCTCGTGTTTGGATCTCTGTTCATGAGCGTCTGGATGAAGATGTTCTATCCACCTTCTCATGTACATAAGCTTCACTGATCTACGGGTCGATGCCTGTGGTTCCTGTTTAGACTACTACTATCCACATATCTTCTTTTTTTTTTTTTTTTTTTTCTCTCTTTCAATTTATGTGTCCGTTATCTAGATATTTGGCAGGAGATGGCCGTTTCTTTGTCGACTGAAACGGAAGTGGGGCAAGGCCGGGGTACTTCTTGGCTGACTCGTCCTTATTCCTCGTACGTGCATGTTCCCATCTGCCAGCCTCTTTCTCTCTACTCCTTGTCGCCGATTAATTCTCCCTTAAACCCTCTTCGCTTTTCTGATAATCGGGAAAGCCTTCAGAATGGGTCATTGGAGGGGCCTTTTCCAGTCAGAAGGGGGCCACACCCATAATCGTCTCCCTACGGAGCGGCGCCGACGTAAGTCATTTTCAATGGATGCAACCATGCAAGCTGACCCCGGCTACAGTGCTGTCTGCATATGCTCCGGACCAGCTTCCATCTGCCCATCATGCCAAAGAAGTGACCAAGGTTGCCCTGCGACTAAAATATCAAATCGAACAGGTCATCCCCTGTGAACTGGAAGAGAGCGTCATCATCGACCCCAACAGTCGCATCATCACCGCCGATGTAGTCCAAACCGCAAGACAGGCGGGAGGCGAGGAGCTTCAGGCTTGCGTTCTGTTCTGTTTGCTCGTATGTTTACGATGGTTCAAGATCGAAGCCACCAAGGAACTCTGGGACTCGGATCTCCATGAACGGCGGGCTCTGGCGTGTGAGGTCATCGCGAAGCGCATGTAATGTTGTTGATTTTCCTCGGCATTGCTGCAGTCAACTAATCGGGGATTTTAGCATTGAAACCGAAGCTAACCAGGATATCCAACTCATGGATACCTTGCTGAAGCGATACTCTATCTTTATCGATGGCGAGGAGACCATGCCGGCCAATGTTATTGAGCGCGCTGTCGATCTTCACGCGCTGCGAGTCATCGGCTCCTCCGGGTACCAGAAATGCATTCGGTATTTGTGGAACGGCTGGTTCTGTCAACAGGAGGGCAATCCGACCAATTTCGTGCCTTATCACGAACGAGATAATATCAAGTTCTCGGTCCACTTCCATCCCGACCGGATGCGCACTCCCCAGTACCAGAATGTCTGTCAGATTCTCTTCTCCGCGGTATACCTCATTCTGTATACCCAGGTGATCAACACTGTCAATCCCAGTGGAGACCTGGATGTTGTCGAGGGAATTCTTTATGTCATGAGCCTTGCGTTTATCTGTGACGAGTTGACCAAACTGTACAAGATTGGCTGGCTCTACTTTGACTTTTGGAACGCGTTCAACTCGACTCTATATAGCATTCTCGCAGTCTCGTTCTTCCTGCGTGTCGCAGCTTTTTCACACTCGTCCTCAGCCGATGACGAACAGCGACAACAACTCAACGAGCTGAGCTATAATTTCCTAGCTCTCGCGGGGCCGATGTTCTGGATGCGCATGATCCTCTACCTGGACTCCTTCAAATTCTTCGGCGCCATGTTCGTGGTGCTCAGAGTCATGATGAAAGAAAGTCTGATCTTCTTCGCTCTTCTGTTTATTGTTCTGGTGGGGTTCTTCCAGGCCTTCATGGGGATGGCCCAGGTCGACAACGACCTACCGGTCACGAGAGCCATTATCCAGGGCATGGCGAACAGCGTGATGCAGAGCCCGGAATTCGGCATTTTCGAAGATTTTGCTTTCCCGTTCGGCATTATCCTTTACTATCTGTTCAACTTTATCGTTATGACTGGTACTGATCCATCTCATTTTCGTTTGTCTGGACTACATTATTAACTCCGCCCAGTTCTACTGAACATCCTGATCGCCCTATACAACAGCGCATACGAAGATATCTCCGGAAACGCAATCGACGAATACATGGCCATCTTTGCGCAGAAAACAATGCAATACGTCCGCGCCCCAGACGAGAATGTCTTCATACCGCGTACATCTCCTCCCTTTCCCCCTCCTATAAACCCATACCCCCTTAACTCCCTAGTCAAATCATTCTAACCACATATTTTATCAAGCCTTCAACCTCCTCGAGATCATATTCCTCGTCCTCCCTTTCGAATGGTGGCTTCCGCGCCACCGCTACGCCAAACTCAACGACATCGTCATGGGGGTCCTCTACTCGCCTCTACTCGTGGTAACCGCCTTCCTGGAAGTTCGCGAAGCGCGCCGCATCCGCTGGAATCGACGACGCGGGGAAGATGACGACGACGATGTCCAGGAATGGGAACATGCAGCTGAGCAGGTGGATTTCGAACTCGACGAGGACTGGCGCCAGGTCGTGCAGGATACGGCGCCTGTGGTGCACATGGATCCATGCAGTTTGGAGATCGTGCATTTGAGAGAGCAGGTTAGGGAATTGGCGGGGTTGGTAAGGGGGTTGACGGAGGAAAAACAGGGAAGGGGAGGATTGGGGATGTTGAATGCGGAGTCCTGTTCGACGATTGCGGAGAGGGAGGAGGGAGGGGGGAGATAGGAAGTCTTTGTTTTGCTTGGATTTGCTGTGTCTTTCTGTTTCTGTCCCTCTCTCTGCCTGGTGCGGCTATCTCGATATTTGATTCCTATTACCCGCGGATATGTACTTGCCCGTTGTCTGTCCTGTCTGTCTCTCATTTGATTTTGTGCATATTCGCTTGCATTTTGACTTGTCTTCTCTTGTCCTGTCTTCTATATCTGTTGCACAATCACTTCATCCTGTTGGTAGCGAAGCATCATCTTCTGTTGTTTCTGTTTTGGTTTCTAGGTATTTCTTGCATTAATGTCAAGAGGTCATCCAAGCAATGCAAAAGAATAAAAGGAAATCAGCTCCTCCTTTTTGTCCGCAACGGCGCAAAGGCAACGCAGACTAGGGACTAGGCTACCCACATAGACGGAAAGAAGTATGAAAATACAAAAAGAAAAAGTAACAGCCCAACGCGGGGCTCGAACCCGCAGCCTTGTGATTAAGAGTCACACGCTCTACCGATTGAGCTAGCCAGGCGCTGTTGTTGAAAAGCGCTCTAAACTTTGACATCATATTCCTAGACGCTACAAAATTTTTCTCGTTGGAGATTAATGCTGCTTAAAATTATCTGGAACACAACATACACACACACACACCTGTCTCCTTACACTTCCTTACTTTCTTGATTGGGGTAGGAGGAGGATTTTGATAGTATTGTAACGACTTAGTTTTTCTTTTTCCTTTTTTACCTTTTTTTTTTCGGGTTGGGATTATAATCATTCTATCCATTGTGATTCTCAGTATTATGATTTCGCTTTTGGATATGAAATATATCTTGGTTGATTCTTTACCTCGGGTATGAGCTTGAGAAGTGCCACGTCCTAGAACAGATATGTTAAAATGCGACGAGCCCATCATTCGAGATTCACTACATGGTCTGATTTCCAGCAGGCTATTATATCATCTATGCGCTTTTTATCTTTGCGTGGGCAATTTACTCGAACCAGAGAATCATTGAAGTAAGCCGGTTTGCATTAAGAAATAAGGATATCAACTATGCAAGATAAATAAACAATAGCCAAACAAACAGAAAGAAAACCCAAGAGTCACAGAAGAGGGAGTATCACGAAGGTTTAAGAAGAAAAAATCACATCAAAGAAAGTCGCCATATAGGACCCAAACGAAATGAAAGTGAAAGTGAGTTATCAAAAAGGAAGAAAGAAAGGATGACGAGGTGAGGATCTACAACCCCTACTCGATCTCTTGGGTAGTATCCACAAGTTCCCAAGTCTTAAACTCCAAATCCAACAGATCATCCTTAGCCTCGGCCTTACCAGAACCAAAGTTCTTCAGATTCCACTTCTCAACGCCCTCAATGCCCTTCATCTCCTCGGGGAACTCACGGTACACGTCCGCATTCAGACGCTCGTACTCGCTGTAGTCCTTGGGCCAGTCACCGAGACGCTCGAGAGAGAGCTTGAGCAGGTGAAGGTGCTGACGGACGTGTTCGCCCTCGGGGATGGTGCTGGTGGCTGCGTCGTGAATGTCTAGCTCGTAGGCGGAGCCGTCGAGGCTCATGCTGCCGTCTAGACCTTCCATCTCGGCGTAGGCGGGATCGCTGAAGGCGCGGAGGATGTTCTCGTGCACCGCCGCGGACTTCTTGTAGTATCGGTTGGCCATCTCTTGTCCGTTCTTGAGGGATTGGTAGCGCTGCGCGATACCCGTGTACAGCTGGGAGAGTAGCGTGGACATCTCGAGCGTGCTGGGATGGCGGGCGCCGTGCACGCGACGCGTGTTGTAGACGATGTCTTCGGCCAGACGGAGAGCGGCAAGGGAGTCGCCGACGAGGTAGCGAGCCATGATGTAGCGGCGGCCCAGGGCGAGCGTGACGGATGGCTGCCAGTGGCGCTGGGCTTCACGGCTGTTCCAGAGAATGGTGAGCAGCCAGGCAAGGGTCTGGTAGTCTTGCTGCTCGCCGAGCAGGCCGATCAGGTTGTTCAGGTGCACGAGGTCGACCTGGGCCAGGTTGATTCTGAGGGCGTTGATGACCCGCAGGGAATCCTGGACGATCACGGCGGACACGCCCAGGAGCTTCTTGCGGTTGGCGTCGTCGGGTCGGACGATGATGCCGCGGCCCGAGATGTTCATACCCAGGGTGAAGATGAACTTGACGATAGCAGGAGACTGGTAGACCTCGTGGGCGGAGATGTACTTGAAGGCGGCCAGAGCCAGGTCGCTGGCCTCGGAGTACTTCTGGGACTTGAGCAGCTCGATGACACCGCTGTTACTGGCGATACCAATCGAGCGGACAAAGTCCTGGGACTGGTGGATGCCGAAGTAGCTCAGGATAGTGTGGACCAGAACCCGGACCTGGGAGGTCTCGGTCAGCTTGACGCGCTTGGCTTCGGTGTTCTGGAAATATTCCAGAGTGATATCGAAGACGCGGCTGGCGGCGGTGTGGCGGTCGTGGGAGACCAGGAAGCGGTAGAGACGGGCAGCGGAAACCGAAACGGAGTGAATGCTGGTGCTCTTCGCGGTCACCTGGCTTCGCAGCTCCTCGAAGTAGACATACTCCGTGGTCAAAGCGGCGAGGATCTCAGTGATCGTGACGGAGGTGTTGCGACGAAGGCTGTACTCCAGCTGGGCCAGGAAGACGAGGCTCTGGCGCTCCTTGGAGGAGAGGTCGAACTTCACCGACTTGGCGTTGGCAGTGTCCTTCATGACGATCTGGCGGTAGATCTCCTCAGTCAACTCGGTGGCCTTTTGGATCTGGCTGGTCTCGATGTAGCTGGAAGCAATGGTGCTGGCAGCGGCGATCAGACGGGTGGAGGAAGTCTCCGACGAAAGAATCTGAACGGTGGCCTGCTTCAACTCTTGAGTCACGGTCTCGGTCTCGTTGTGGCGAGAGTGGAAGATGACCATCTCCTTCATCTTGGAGAGAGACTCTTCGTGAGCCCAGCCGTAAGTCTCACGGACCGTGGTGATGCGCTTGCGCCAGACCTTGACAGCACGCTCGACCTGGGCGGTAGAGACGGACTCGGAACTGGTCGATGCCACAACGGCAGCCTGCTCCTCGTAGATCGCATCCAGGGTGGCGGAGATCTCCTGGTAGTCGAGTTCCTCAGACTTGACCTTGAGCAACTCCTCGTACAGAGTGATCGCCTCGATCTCATAGCGCTTGGATTCCTGGCACAGCTTCGCAAGGGTCAAGGTAGCTTGGACGGAGATAGTGGCAGTTGCGGTAAAGACAGCCTTGACCTTGGTCTGGTACTCAGTGGTGATTTTGTGGAGGACGCTGAACTCAGTGCGGACACTACGCAGGCAATGAGTGTACCGCGTGAAGAACTCCTGCACGAAGGTCTGATCCTGCAACTTGGAAAGCTGCTTGGGCTGGTTCAGGAAGGTCGTGAAGATGATCTTGTAATAGTGCAGAGCATCCGAGTAGCGGCCTTGGTTCCAGAGCTCACCCGCGACGATGACGAGAGGCTCGAAGGCATCCGGGTGGCAGACCGGAGAGTCCTTGTTCAAGGCGCGGATGATCTGCTGGTAGTAGTCAATGAAGATGGGGCGAGGACGAGTAATCTTGGCCAGAATCCAAAGGTTGTCAATGACAATCGGGTGCTCGGGACCGTAGTGCTGGATGTAGTCGGTCAACAGCTCCTGGCGAAGGTTGATGGTGTTGTCCGTACGCGAGTTACGCTCGAACAAGCGGAGAAGCTCCGCAGTGGCACGTTCCCTGAGCTTGTCCTCGACCTTCCGACCAGAACGGACGGCACGGTAGATTCGGACACGGATGTCTTCCTCCTTGGTCAGGCGACGGCGGGAGTGGTAGCAACGGCTGAGACGCTCGGCAAGCTCAACACATCGTTCAACGTGCTGAGCAGGAAGGGTGACGTCCTGGAGCGAGGGAGCGAACAGCGAAGGCCAGACACCGTGGAGGACCTTCTTGATGACACGGGTGGCGTCCCGCCAGCGGTGCTGCAAGACGTACAGTTCAACCAGGCTGTGGGTCGCGCTGAAGGAGATCTGGTCCACGGTGGTGGTTGAAGTGGTGGCTTCAAAGATCATCTCCTCCAGAGTGGTCTCCGAAGTCACGGTGGTGGACGAGCTGACCGACTGCATCACTTCCTTTGAGGTGATTTGGATGCTCTGCTGCACCTCCTTGTAGCTGGAGGACTGGGTGCGGTTGGTGCTCTGGTAGAAGTGCGAGCAGTGCTTGAACACGGTCAAGGCCAAAGTAGACAGGCCAACGGTCTTCATCACCTTGGCGACTTCCTGGAAGTGCGAGACCGAGCTTTCGGAAATGGCCATGCTGGTCTGCTCATACTCCTGCCAAAGGCTGGAGATGACAGAAGAGGCCTCAAATTCCCGCTTCTGCGCGTGCAGGAACTTGGTGTAGGCAAGAGCGACCTTCATCTTGCGCTCCTCCCAGAGGGAGGAGTAGTTGGCGCGGTACTCCTTGCTCACATGCTGCCAGATCTCAACGTAGGTGAGCTCGGCGAGTTCATGCTTGCCCTCGGCGACGTACTTCTCGGCGCGCTTGAACAAACTCTCGAAGTCGTAAGAGCCAGACTTCTCGATCAGCTCGTCATGCTCCTCAATGTCCAGAGCAAGGCCCACGTGGGTTTCCGTTTCGATCTGACCACGGCCTCGGAGATGCACGTGAAGGTTTCCACGGCTGTCATGGGACTCGGAGCCATACTCGGAGGTGGTGATGGAGCGAACAATCTTGATGATCTCCTGAGCCTTGGTCTCTTCCTTGACCAAGCGGTAGTGCTCAACCAGCTGCTTGTAGGTGGACACCACATTCTCGCTGGTGCTTCCATATTGAACCTTGTAGCATTCGATCAGGAGAGTCAAAATCTCCTCGCGCTTGGTCATGATATCGGTCTTGGTGTTGGTAACCTTCTCCGTGGTCAACTCAATGAAAGTGGTGGCCATTTGCACCGTCACGATGTGACGAGTGGTGAGCAAAGTGCGACTGAGCGTGGTGGCCTCGTGGAACAAGGGGATGGCCTCAGGATAGTACTCAAGTCGACGGTACAGCTGAGCCAGAGAGATTATGGACTGGAGGGTGACTACATGGTTCGTTGTCAGGACCTGGCGACAGACATTGGTAATAGTAGTCTGGTACGAAAGCAGCCGGGGAGTTGGCTGATTCTCCCACAGGGTGCTTGAGAGAAGGAAGATTGTGGTCAAGGTTGGGAACACCTTCGAGAAAGACTTGGCCGCAGGGACCTCGCCCTCGCTGGCATACACAGAGGTCTGCTTGAAGTGCACGGGCCAGTATCGAATGGCAAAGTCCAGCAGAGGGTGCTTGTTCACGAGAATGTTGGTGTCGTGCCAGTCGAGAGGAGTCAGGGAAGGCTCGCTAGGCTGAATCACAGTGCTCTTGATGTAGACCAACAGTCTAGTAGCAAGATCGGCGTGGCGGTCCTTGAGGTTTGGAATCAGTTTGCCCTTGGAAAACACATCCAAGACTGCGGTCCGAACGAGAGCATGGCGGAGATAAACCTGACCCTCCTGCAAGAAGACCAGAGATTTCAACGGCTTCAGGAAGTACAGAGTGTCGATATGACGGTCAACCACGGCGTTTTTGTCATTTTGGATCGAAGCCAAGATGGCAAGCTCCCTAAGACCAAGAGGACGGTCTGCCGTTGCGAGCCAAAGGAGCATAAACTTAGCCTCTTCTTTGACATCAGGACTCTGGAGAATGTGAAGAGCAAAGTCCGTGATGGTTAGTTTCTGGCTCACCACGGTGTCAACGGCCTTGTTCAGGTTATCAACACTCTCTTCGTGGCGAACTCGCTTGGTTGCGAGCTTGGCCCAGAGGAACGAGCCGTTGGATGCCGAAGTAATGCGGTCGACAACAGTCTCACGGTCCAGCTCGTCCATCTTCGGGAACACGGGGGTTTTCTCCAAGTTGCCTCGCACCACCGAAGCAATGTCATCGAAGATCAAATCATTGGTAATCTGGACGTGGACCTGGCCCTCTGCGCTCGGGGGCTTCGATCCGCCAAGGGCAATCAATTTCACATTGGTGCCCTTGGTAGTCGCTCCAGTGAGCCTCTGCAGGAGCACCGCTTCGCCGCAAGTGGATTCATCCACGCCATCAACAACAATGACCAGCTCCTTGGCGCCCTTGAGAGCGGCGGCCAGCGCACGCTCGAGAGCATTCCAAAGAATGTTGTCGTAGTCGTTGTCATTGGTGGCCTTTTTGCTACGCTCAAAGGCATCGGTCAGGATCTGGAGCAGCCCAATGTTACCAATGCGCTTCTCAAAGAGCTGGTATAGAATAGCCTTGGCAATGGCTCGAGGGGTGGTCTCCGCAGGGATTCTGCCATCTATTTCATTGCGGGTCAGAAAACGCTTGAACAGTGTTTGGAAGAGTACTGATAGTGTTACTTACTGACGGGGACAAACAGTGTCTTGTAAGTGATTCCGCCAATGGGGTGCTGCAAGTGGTCCACGATGACCGAGGCCAAGACGGTCTTTCCAGAGCCCGGCTTGCCACCGATGGTCAGAGTCCGGTTCTGACTCTTCAAGAAACGAGTCAGGTATGGTGCCATCCAGAGACAGGTCAGCTCAGCCCGCTCGTGGGCGAGGTGAGAGGTCGTCTCGGCGACGTTAGTGAGCACGGGATCCTCGGGAGCAAGCCACGATTTGATCGCCTTGACCTCGAACACTGCAAATTGTTAGGAATTCCCACTGCAACAGAAATAGGGATGGAGCGCCTACCTCGGTCGCCATCAAGGTTCTCTTTCATAAGCTTGTGTCGCCACATCGACTCGGCGATCTTGACACATCGCTCACGGAAGGTCTGGATCTGACCAGGGAAGGTGTTGTGAATGTCAATGGAGACGGAAGAGGCGGTCATTCCCCGAATGGCCCGGTGGAAGTGCGTCGACACACTGGCAACCAGGGTCACCAGGTCAGCCAGAGCCAAAACCAGCTGCTCACGGATCTCCTGGGAGACACTGAAGAGCTCAGTGCGCTCCAGCAGGTTCACCAGCGACATGGAGGTGCTGTAGAAGAAGCCAAAGGAGGTGGTCAGCGCAGGGGCATTCTCCTTGCCCAGCTCCAGTAGGATGGCGCAGTAGCCATAGGCCAACTGAGCAGCAAGGTAGCTGTCACCAGCGAATTCTTCAATCGCTAGGTCAAAGGAATGGAGTCTTTCGACAAAGAGCTGAGCCCAGGCAAGCACCTTGTCATAACTGCTTCCCTCAGGGGGCAGGTTGCTCATACGCTGAGCACGGATCCAATCTAGCAGAGAGGCATGGGTAGCGTTGAGGAGCTTGGACGAAGCAGACGTGCCAAGTTCATCACCACTACGACGCTTGAGAGAGTAGACCACGTTGGAGATGTTGGAAGTCTCGTTGTTGAACTTCCGGGAGGAAACCCTCCGGGAAGTGAACGAGCGAGACAAGCCATTGTTCGAGATGCTGTCGCTGTCCAGGAAGCCCGAGACTCGACGGGAGGGAGAGAGTATTGTCGGAGAAAGGGGAGTGGGCGCATGGGCCGTGATGGGAGACATGAGAGACGGAGCCATTGTGGATTTGAGAGACTCGGAAGATCCAGAGGGAATTTTTGGAGGTTTCTTGGAAGTAGTCTTGGGTATAGACGGACGAGCGCTCGTGAGTTGAAGCGACTGCTGGGGATATCTGACGGGGGAAACTGTTGGCCGCGGAGGGAGGTCAGGCTCAGCTTTGGTTTCTCCTGAAGAGCAGTGGCAACAACTCACAATGCAACGAAGAAAACGACGCAAACCGGCAACGGAATTAATACATAAAAGAAAAGTCCAGAGACAGAAGGAGAGAGTGAGTGTCAGATATGTCAATTAAGAGAGTTTGCTGTAGGATAGTCGAACGAAAGAACCCATGCTACCGGGGCATGCAGCTCTCTATATACCACCCGGCGGAGAAGGAACTGACGCCATGGCTCCAGCCCAGCAGCTGCACGGTACAGAATTCAAACGGACAAAAAAAGAAAAGAGAGAGAGAACAAAAAAAAAAAAAAAAAAGAAAAAAAGAAAAAAGGATACAGACAGTATCAATGGCATCGATACAGAGACCATTTTTCGGCGAATCGCATTACCGATGGAGCTGGAGTAGGATTTGCGATGGACCACCCGGCCGACGAGTATCTGACCTCTCAGCAACGCCCAGATCGGCTGAAAATTCCAAATCCAAAACCCAGCAGGCGGGGGGGTGGAAACGGTGCCGGCTTACTGGGAAGATAGGTACTAAACCGGATACCCCATCCATCTTCGCAATCAACCCCTCCTGCAGATCCAAAAAGTTTGATCTCGCTTTGACGGTGGGTAACTACATGGGCATTGACCGTGCCGATACGGTGAGAACTGGGAATAGGGTTAGCACGACGAGCACGTACACATTACCGCGAGTACATACTACATACATAGATCAGGACTAAGGATGTAGGTCAGGTCGAGGCATGGCACGAGCATGAGTGGAGGCAAGTCCACAATGTCAGAGCGCGACGGGCGGACAATTTTCGCAACCTTCCATGTGCTCAGGACTTCCGGTCCGCCCAGAGCGACTGACAGTGAAACCATTGGTGTATCGTACACAGTACAGATACTGCGTACGAACCTCTGGCCGAACCAAGCGCAAATGTGGAGGACAATGGCAAGCTGAAGCGGGCGCCACCATGAGGCCGGGGCCAAGAGACTATGGGACTATTGGGCTATTGGACTAAGGATGCAGCGTCCTCCACTGTCCTTCAACTTCAAGAGGAATCCAGGTCTCCAGGAGAGACCGGCAGCCCCGAGTCCTGTGACTGGCCGGAATGCAACTACTGCACGTCGAGGATGAAAAGAGCTTGCATCCCTGTCTAGCGGTCTTTCTTCAGCAGTTCAGCTAGCCGTGGCCTGGTGGTGCGGGGGCTAGATGGGCCCAAATCAGCCGAGCAGACGCCAATGGCCGCCCGTCGTCGCTGCCCGGCGTGGGGCGGACTGTCTCTGATCGAGCGGACGAACTGGTGATGTGCCGACTTATTTGCCCGCTTCATTGGGTATGACATTGACAGGGGAGGATGAAAGGGCCCACTTCCCTGTCCAGGCGGGGAGCTGCTCCGGTTGCCTGCGAAGCCTGCGATCCAGCGCGACCGGTCATGATCCGTCATGATCCGCCCTCATCGCAAACTCGACTCAGTGGGCTTCTTGCCTTCCTCTTGACTAGCATGAGGAGTAGCGGGGGAAGGATATTCCAAATCGAACCCAAGGATTGGCAACCAACCCACTTGGTCTCCTTGAGAACGCATGGCATTCTGTTGGCCCCGGCGCAACGACACGCACAAAGTTATGATGGGAAGCGATAGGATAGGGATGGTTGGGAGGTTTTTGGGACACAACAACCGGTTAAAGGAACCGTCCGGCCCGCTTAGCGCGGTGGATACGACGATTTGATTATTTCCCGGGCGCGTCTACAGTACTTTTCCTTATTGTCTGATCTTTTTTTTTTGGCTTGTCAATTCGAGACTGCCCAGAATTAATTAAGGTGGGATGAATGCATGGAACAGATTAAACTGCAGATTAATTAAAACAAAAAATAAAGAAAGGAAATAAATGAAATAAATGAAGAAAAAGAAAAAAACAAAGGGCATCGGGAACTATCGCTCATCCACGGCCGCGTAGACCCCGATGCAGGATGATGAAACCCCGATTTTCTGATCTCCCCAAGTTGCCCGTCCATCATTGACCCGATTTAGTCAGGTACATTAGCCTGATGGATCTCGTGGGATCTCGGTTCCCAACGATAATTCTGGTTTGTGCACCCCCGAGAATGTGGAGAAGGTTTTGTGCCTCCACCTGCTGGACTATGAAGCCTTCCTACAGATCCTGGGGCGGCTGGTGGTTTCAAATCAAGGCAAACAACAAGAGGAACTGCCCTACACCGTACGTAAATCCCAGGACTCTGAATCTGCGGGAATCGGCACTCGATATGATCTCGCGCGGATGTCCTCCACGAAAATCGGATTCCAAT
Source organism: Aspergillus sp. S1802E (assembly GCA_023627535.1). NCBI lineage: Eukaryota > Fungi > Ascomycota > Eurotiomycetes > Eurotiales > Aspergillaceae > Aspergillus > Aspergillus sp. S1802E. The sequence continues at coordinate 565,195 of JAMAHN010000027.1, forward strand.
CTTGGCCAGCATCGCGACTCATGAAGACTGGACCCGACCCCTTCCTCTCCACATGACCTCATTTATATTTAGCCAATCCCCAACACGCGACATGGGGTGGTGAAATGATGGCTAATCAGCTTGCCTCGATGCGACCCAGACGCGTCCCTAGTCGCTATATCCAATGCGATATACCTGCAGGTTTTAGTGACACTGCCTCCTGCATACTGCGTACTGTATGTACGAGGACACTCCAGTGGGTACCTTTGTCGTTTGGCCTTCTACTTTTTCTTCTTTCTTTTCTTTTTCGCTGCGCCTCTTTACTCCATTACGGTATATTACAGCAACAGGCCCGAAGGGCTCCATTCTTCCCGGCAGGCTGGATGCGAAAATCCCCATTTCCTCCTCCCCATTCGGTGGGTCGGTAGCATCGATATGATGAAATCCTACTACGAACATCCTCTACATGACCGAGCGGTGACGGTTGCAGTGTGAAAAATGACGTGCCAGAGGCAAGAACCCTCTTTGGATGTCACCGACAACCGGAGTTCATCCCGTTTTCCCGTCTGGTATCTTACTACAGAGCGAGGAAGGAGAGGGAATTGTCTCGGGCGTCGACTACCCTGGTCATCTTAGTGTCCACTACTAACTACGGAGTACCCGGCTAAGCCAAAATGCCCAGATTGCTGATGTTCAGCACAATGTACGAAAGTGGATACGTTGCAATCAATCTGATTTATAATGATGTCTTGGTGCTTTTCCTACCGGACTAGTTCCTCGTGTTCCGCATTGGCGACGGTGGTTTAATTGAGTTATTTTTGTTTTTAATATCGCTGATATTAATTGTAAATTAATGATCAACGTTTAGATCCGGGCTACCTCAGCTGTGTCTTTTGCGGGCATCCCTTACCGTGTACATTATCGACAACTTCACACTTCAGTCCCACACAGTGCTGCGTATAGCATATTAAAATCCACGCCCGACAGGTCTCCAGGCACAGAAAAAGCAAACATACCGACATATTCCTTCAGCTCTCCACAATAAAACCTCCCCCCGGGTCTTGTTTTGTAGAATCAAATTTAGCCATCAGCTCGGCGTACTCCGTATACCCTTCAAGCTTCTGACCAGACGTAAACTTCCCCTGCATAAGCAAAAATACTAAGTTCACAGCTGAGCACTGCCGACATAACGGCACCACCGCCATCACCTCAAGCCCAATTCCTCTGCGTTTTCTCCGCAATCGAACCGACTGGTCATCGGGTAAGATACCTGCTCCTTCCGGCCGACGAGGCGGCTCGCCTCGCTCGGTCTCTTGAGACCGAAGCACTGTTCGGGTGTAACAGCTATCCCTCGAGGCGTCAGCGGCCTGAAACGTCCAGCTCTCGTATCGGTTGTTTCTCACTCGTTCGTACAGGATCTGAATAGCCCTGAGGGGTGTCCCGGGTATATCGTTGCAGTGCGGTAACTAAACTACTGCAGTGCGGGTTCCTTGGAGGCCGTTACTGCTAGGCTTGCACAGGCTGTGGTGATCCACGACGATCCCACATGGCATGGTGTTACCATGATGCTGGACTCCCCGACAATGTGGCTACAGCCCTGCGTGACGTAGATCCCGAGCCAGGACATAAGCGGGGGGAAAAAGTCAAGGATGTCTTGGAAGGTCTCGGAGTGTTCTTCGAGGACGTGTACAAGGTTCACGTTCGCCTGGGTAATACACGAGGTTACTGCGAGATGAACTATCCTTTGCAGGTTCGCGAACAGACGCCCCTTGCTGGAGCTGTGGTGGGGAGTGCCGAAACGTCAGATCCCGTACGCATGTACAGGTATAGACGGCATGAACATGCGATAAGATCGGAGTAGATGGCTACCTAAGAAAGTTAGAATCTAGTGGACATACACCGTATGTACATACGTATAGGTAAATACCAGGCAACTTGATCTCGGCGGAACCAAGGAGCTGGAAAATGGGCTAAGTGAATCTGTGGACATAGTGGCTCACCCGTTTGACCATAATGCTACCCAGGAGTGGCACGCGAGGGTCACCAGCCTTGTACTTGCATAGTCCTGCTATACACGCATCTGGTTAGCGAGCTGACAATGGAGACCCTCCGCCGAACATGGCCCACTCGCAATTCGACCAGCTGTCAATTGATGAACCGGCGTTCATCCATGCTGCGGTCTTTGATCTGCACAGGTAGTGGAACTACCCATAATCGACGCCACAATTGTATTGTCCAAAACCCCGGCTCAGATGCCGGATCTGCAGGGGACCGGGTCAAGAGGTTCAGGCTGCTCAGCCAGCCAGCATGTCATGGTTGTGTGGTCCACGGTTTGGCTGCATGACCATTAGGAGCGTGAATGGCTACTGTGTAGTGGATATGCCATGTGATGTCAGTTATGCTATGGTGTCTTAGAGAGTGGATTAAGCCCGAGTGTACGGAGTACAGTGGGATGATACAAGTACTGTCTGGCCCCGAAGGTTAAATCTGAAGATTTCATAGTGGATGAGCGGCTCTCACCTCAGTAAGCTTTGTGCGAGCTCCTCCAGGCTAGTCTATCTCCGAGTGGGTGGGGAAGATTGATTTGATTGCTTAGTGGATTATAAGGCATAGAATCCAGGTTATGCATATATGGAGGGGTAAGACACTGTGATATCATGTGTTAAATTGTATTACAATCATCTGCAGGTTTGAAAAGAACCAACTAGATTGACTAGTATTGATTTTGCTTCGGTTTATTATCGCAATTGAGCTGATTCAGATCAAAGAAAGGACTTGACAAAGTATTGTCTTGGTGTGGGCTCTCACTATGCCAAACGGAAAGACTGTAAGTGAGACATTACCTTGAGTCTGATGGTATATACCCGCCATTCAAATGCCTGAGGTGGAAGATGCCAAGCATTCGCTGTTCGCCTACCCCTCCTTGGCCTCCCATGTACCTCCGTACGGAAGACCACTTTCTTCCTAGCAAATCAATTCCTTCAAGCGCTATAGATATCCAGTCTATGCATTAAGATTAGCTTCACTTACTTCCGTGGACAAGGATAGTACCATACTCTGACCTAAAGCCTACAGAAACCAAGATGGTTATGAATATTGGGACAACGACTCAACTTCTGCATCAGAAATTGATTGTGAGTTACTCACTCGGGTGATCCTGTTCGTACACATGAGCCATCCGACAATGTTGACAAAGACGTTCCACTTAGTTAGAAAGAAGGTTTCCCAAGTACGCCCCATCCCTCTTCTCCTATTCCGGCCGAGTAGCCGGCTTTGGCTTTCGATATCCCGACAGAATAGGCTTCGAGGCAACAAGAACCAAACCACCCAGTCTTGCTCTTTCGGATTAAGAGCCCAAAGAGGAAGCTAAACTGTTTCCATTCTAGTACAAGATGCCTTCGGGAGCGGGAAACTGGATCTGAGGAACGAGATTGTTGACTACCAGCGTTATTATTTTCAATGTCTCGGCCCTTGAGCAGGAAAGATACCGTATTTTCAAATTGATACCCGTTGGCAAACAGCTGACATCTATAGTTATGTCCTGGGTTTTGGGCAGAGCCAGATGTTCCAGTGGAGCCATTGAGCACAAAAGGTCATGGGAATGATATCGTCTTCGGGAAGGTCCAGGGAGAACGGAATTGAAAATACAACCAACGCCCGCTTTGGTGATGCTGTCAGTGAATGCGCTCGATACATTCCTATCATCACTAGATGGTCCCCCTTCCTACCTGGTGAAAACGCCCCTACTATTGCATAATGCGGCAAGCAAAAACAAAAAGAAGAGCCCAACGCGGGGCTCGAACCCGCAGCCTTGTGATTAAGAGTCACACGCTCTACCGATTGAGCTAGCCAGGCTGGCTTGTTTTGATCGGCATTAAATAAGCATTCTGAGTGAAAGCAAACGAAGTGAGAGATCCATAGGAAGGTATTAGGTCTTGGAGAGGTTAGCTGGTTGGCATTCATAGAGTTAGAGTGGTAGAGGGAAGTTCTTAAGGGAAGTGCGAAACTTCGCGAGATTTTAATCCTTATTCTTAGTTTTGCCTATGGGAAATCACTCATAGACGACATGAATTGGCAGAGATTTGGAAAATCCTGTGACGCATCTTGGGATTGATATTTATATCACGGCAACCATGATCCATGTCTGGCAACATGCAACAATCCCGGACACAACCCAAGATCGGTGGATGATCTTCGTGCAGGGAAGCAAACAGCAATTCAGCCTGAATGCCACTGCATATTACATCCTGCATATTTCATTTTACCTATCATGAACCAATAGATTCGTCGGCACAATGGGCTCCGAATTGTATGGATGTGTAGGATGATTGCGCCCGACAAATCTGAACCAGCTCGAACCACACGATCATCCTTTGAGACTTGTAACACAATTACCACTCATCTTTCGAAAAGTCGATTTCCTCCCCATTCAACCAATCGGCTATCTCTTTGTACAACGCGTTTCTTTCCTCGCCAAACAACTGCGGCAAGTTCTGCTTGACCTTGTATCCTAAGCTCTGCATGCCATAAGCTAGGTACTTGTATCCTCGCGGCTGACGATCCAAGATCTCATAATCGATCGTAGGCAGACGACCCGGGTCCACAGGCACGCACTTATCCTTCTCGTAGATAGGATGATTGCATAGAATCTGCCAGCCGGGATTAATTGTCCTTTCGAGGAAGAAGACAAATCGACAGTCGCTGGAGATCATGCTTAGCATAGAACCACAAAAGGAAGCTAAAATGGGAGGCAAAACAAACCAATCACTATCCCACTCCACGCCATTCGCATCCTTGAAGCGCCACGATATCGTAACTTTCATTTTATCAATTGCCCTATGGCCTTTGAGTTCGACTGCATGGCCCAACACGCGATGCGTGATGAAATCGCCCTTCTCCCACCCCTTCGCCCACGTCTGGATCGCCGCGTCGCGGTAGTTCTGCTGCCAGCTGATGTTGATGAAGGCCTGGGGGCTGAAGATGGCGCGCAGATCGGTCCATTCGCAGGCGTCGCGGTGGAGCGGCCAGCCTTCGCAGAGCTCGCGGATGCGGAATCGGTCGAGGGTCGAGGCGTCGGAGGTGTTGTAGACGAGGCGGTGCGTTGTGAACTGAGGTTCACTGGAGAGGGTGCTTGATTTGGAGGGCGGGTGGAAGGAGTATTGGTATGAGGTTTTGTTGGAGGGCATTTTGCTTTGTTCTTGGGGATCTGTTTTTATGGGGCCAGAAGTAAATTTTTCTGGAGTAGGGCTTGCCAGAGGAGGGAGGTAGTTATAGCAGAAGTCATATTGGATCAAGCGGGATATATGTAATTGTCTCTCTCGACCCTAAGCAAGGCAGACTGCTCAAACCCATGATTAGATCTGACAACATTTTCTCAGTCGATGTGCCGACCAACGGCTGTCCAGGCATATCTACTTACCACCCAGGATCAATGTAGTTAGAGCCAAGCTCATGTCGTAGAAATTGAATTTGCGATGACGCAGGTTGCTTGCTCAATAATTCATCTCTACCAAATTAACCAGGCAGTCCCTTGTTTCTGGCTTCCGCTTAACGATAACTCCCGAAAGTTATTTCTTACTGCCTATTCAGGAATGACAGGTCAGTTCTGAATCATCGGGCTCAATTGAATGTGAAGATTCGCTACAAGTAAGAATGATCTGGATAGACAAGATTGCAGCCAATGGATATTTATCCGGACTTCACGCCGGAGAAGCCAGAAGGAAGAAAATTCGCCACTCAGTTGAATTTCGCTTAACATCTACATTGAGATCATATAACAAGTTTTATCCATGGCAAGAAAATAGTTCAATGAGCAGTTATATGTTAATGATATAATATCAAAAGAAACTGACTGCAGCCCAAACCACCATCGCTAAACCACAATAACCCCTTTAGCTTCATATCGTGAACATCGGCAAATGACTGTGAGTTCGCCACAGTCGTACAATCTATCCAAATCTCCATTTGAATTTGTTCTGTGACGTGCAGATCCCCTCAAGTAGGATTACAATTGCAACGGACCCCAGAAGCCTACCCCAGACCTCAAAATGCTGCGGGTTGGATGGCGTCTCCGGGAACAGGATTCCGTAGCGTCAGAAGCCGACGATTGATAAGAGCGAACACCATGGCTACTCGGCGAAGCTTCGCCATCCACCTTCATTTGAACTTTCAACCAGGTACACCACCAAGAAAAACAAAATGATTACCGGTCTCGCCCACATTAACCTCCTCGTGCCGCCCGGCACCTTGGAGGAAGCCAACCTCTTCTACACGGGCACGTTGGGGCTAACGGCGGTGCCCGTGCCCCCACTGCAAAAGGAGACGACGGCATGGTACATTCCCCCTTTCTTTTCTTATAATTTTTCACTTGCGATTATTGTCCCGGAAAAACAGCTGATAAGAAAATCCAGGTTCAACATCTCAGATGGAGGTCAACAAGTTCATATCGGATTCGGAGAGAACGAACCCGACTCGCCGCGCCATCCGTGCTTTCGGGTCGGCTCGGTCGAAGAGCTGCATGTCTTGAAGCAACGTATTTACGACCATCACGTACGCGGGGGGAGAGCGGCTCCAATGTCAGCGGATAAGCCGGGTGAAGCTATCTCTGGTGAGATCTCTGTCTTTTGCTTCGTATGTCTGTGAGTGTCCGTATTCTGTGTCTAACCAATTGGCAGGCGAAATGGGCGTGGAATATCCGACGAGGTTTTTTGCGAGGGATTATGCCGGAAACCGACTGGAGTTTAGCTTATAAAATCTCAGAAAGAGAAAAAGAAGCTACGACGTGACGAAAGTGGAACTAGTGGGATTGTCTCGGGTTTTTTGTCTTTTACAGCATGTTGAAGGTGGCTTTATTAGGGCATATCAACGAGCCGGTGGTGAATTGAGCAGGAGAGATGCTCCTTCGGTGTTAATGATATCATACGCAATCCCAGGATCTTGGAAACACGCGGTGTAATATATGTTAATCTCTTCCAAACCGTTGGGATCGATGTGTGAGATTGAAAATTGGAGCAATCGACGTGGTCTGTGATCAGGCTGAATAGATGCACATGGTTCTCCGCAACATCAAGTGGAATCGGGAGTTCGGAGAATTGTTGGTTCAACTGAGAAGAATAGGTAAGTAGATTGATCCTGATAGTGCTAATCTGCGTATAGGTTTCCTATTACTGTAGGAGCAAAAAGAGCAAGGCAGTTCACCATCTGGAGGCGATTAGTCGGAGAAATGAAGGCATACCAGATACTTCAAAGCCTTTTTATCTTCCAGTTCGGGCAGACCTTTCCTATTTCTGCCCTCTTGAACAGCAAGTGGAGATGCTTGAATGCAGATCATAATCAAGTCTGTTAATAGCCCGGTGTTCGTGAAGAATTCGACTGCTCCCTTGACTCCAAGCTAGAGAGGAATGTCGGGAGATTCCTGGTGGATCCTCGGCGAATCTCTCAACACTAACAGCTGCACCCCCTTGGGATACTCCAAATCGGCCATTTCCCCGATGTTTGTCAATTAGTGTCGCCTCCAAACGTACCTTAATGATCCTCGGATAATTACCGACACCAACTCCGCGGAATGTTGAAAGGTACTTGAACCTGCTCCCCGTACGCTTCACAAAATGAATCCGTCCTTGTCCCGCCGAGACGAATCGCCACCCTCACCATGAAGCCATCGTCAGCTGCGCTTCTCCTTGTCGCCGGCAAGGCTGTCGACGCCGTTGACTACAATGCGGCGCCCCCGAACCTATCAACTCTGGCCAACGGCTCCCTCTACGAGACATGGAGACCTCGTGCCCACGTGTTGCCGCCCTCGGGCAAGATCGGTGACCCCTGCATGCAGTACACCGACCCCAAGACGGGCCTGTTCCACGTTGGCTGGCTGCACAACGGAACGGGTGTTGGAGGTGCCACGACCGATGATCTCGCGACCTATCGCGATCTGAACCCCGGTGGTGGACCGGCCATTGTGCCCGGCGGTATCAATGACCCTCTTGCTGTCTTCGATGGCTCCGTCATCCCTAGCGGAATCAACGGGACCCCCACTTTCTTGTATACCTCCGTCTCATTCCTCCCTATCCACTGGTCCATCCCTTACACCCGTGGTGCCGAGACCCAGTCTCTGGCTGTCTCCTATGACGGCGGCCGCAACTTCACCAAGGTCCAACAGGGCCCCGTCATCCCTGATGCGCCGTTCGGCCTGAATGTGACCGCCTTCCGCGATCCCTACGTCTTCCAGAACCCCAAGCTGGATGCGTCCCTCGATAGCACCCCGGGAACCTGGTACACTGTAATCTCTGGTGGCGTGCACAACGTCGGTCCCAGCCAGTTCCTGTACCGTCAGACTGACCCGGACTTCCAGTACTGGGAGTATCTTGGCGAATGGTGGCGCGAAGGCGTCAACACGACCTGGGGTGATGGCACCTGGGCCGGCGGCTGGGGTTTCAACTTTGAAGTAGCCAACATCTTCAGTCTGAATGACGAGGGATACGACCCTGAGGGTGAGATCTTCACCACTATTGGAACTGAGGGCTCCGACACACCCATCGTGAAACAGCTCAGCTCCATCCACGACATGCTCTGGATCTCCGGACAGATCTCCAACAACGGATCTATTAAATTCACCCCGACCATGGCCGGTGTCCTGGACTGGGGTGCCTCCGCGTACGCCGGGGCTGGCAAGATCGTGACGGCGGAATCTCAAGCCGCGAAGAAGAGCGGTGCTCCTGCGCGCTTTGTCACGTACATCTGGCTGACAGGCGACGAGTTCGAACAAGCCAAGGGCTTCCCTACTCACCAACAGAACTGGACCGGAACGTTGCTGCTTCCTCGTGAACTCCACACCCTGAACATCCCCAACGTCGTCGACAACGACCTCGCCCGGGAAACCGGCGTGTCATGGCGCGTGCAAGACTCCGCGAAGTCTGGAACCGTCGAGCTGAAGACCCTGGGTATCGACATCGCACGAGAGACCTACGACGCACTCCTCTCCGGATCCTCGACCGACGAGCCCGCCCGCAAACTCACCAACCAATCCAGCCCCATTCCTTTCGCCAACTCCCCGGATAGCAAGTTCTTCGTGCTGCGCGCCAACCTCACATTCCCGAAATCCGCGCGTACCTCGGGCCTCAAGAGTGGTTTCCAGATCCTCTCCTCGGAATACGAGCACACGAACATCTACTACCAGTTCTCTAACGAGTCGATCATCGTCGACCGAAGCCACACCAGCGCTGCTGCCGAATCTACCCTGGGAATCACCAGCTACAACGAGGCGGGTCGTCTCCGTCTTTTCGATGTCGTCGAAGGCGGCGCCGAGAAGATAGAGTCCTTGGATTTAACCATTGTCGTGGATAACGGTGTTTTGGAGGTGTTTGCCAACGGTCGGTTCGCGTTGAGTACTTGGGCTCGGTAAGTCCTTTCCTCCTGGCTATTTAGATGGTGTAGATGAACAGAATGACTGACATTTCTATTCTTTAATACAGATCGTGGTACACCAACTCCACTGACATCAAGTTCCTTCACAACGGTGTTGGGGAGGTGCAGTTTAGTAAGGTATTGGTCTCTGAGGGACTGTTTGATGCTTGGCCGGAGAGGAATTAAATCTCTAACTTCATTTGATAAGTTATATTTAATGTGATTAGTGTGTATTACTAGATATTAATACTACCGACACGAGAAATAATTGGAACATGTGAAGCATAATTAGACTATCTAATGGTTTATAAGAAGGGATTACTTAGGACCAGCAGCCTGTTCTTTGTTGGTATTCAACACCTTGAATCTTTATTAATTAGTGGTTTTTTCCTTCAATTCGGTCGCGCCATGTGCGTATGAAATATCTGCAGTTGTGTTCTTTGAAGCGTGAAGGCCGCGAATGATCGGGTAATGTACAGCCCTAATCAGGAGAGAATCGAGTGTGCAAGGGGAAGACACGTCTTCACAAAGCGCGAGGAATTCCTCCAGAGCGATTACATACAGGGTTGTAGAATGTAGGAGGAGAAACATATGAGACCCCTATCATACCAAACTAGCAGATGCTCTACCCAAGACCAGACCCTAGGCCCTCTTTTTTTTTTCTTTTTTGGAAAGGATAATCTTTCGCGATGGCATGTATGTCATATCTAAGGATGTGACCTGTCTGATAGACAAATCATCCGCATTGGTATGAATCTGGACATGCATAAGATTGTCGATCACAACTCTGCCATACGGGTTTGCTTTCACCGCTGTTCGCCCCTTGCATACTGGATGAAGAACAGCTTGCGGTTTCTTCTCCGTAGACCCGCCACACCCGGACCGCCCAGATCCAGTGAGCGCCGTATTTTGCCTTGGGCATAGAGAAACGATCTGTGCTGCACTTAATCTGACTTGTCACTGACATGTGTTGAACAATTTTGATTTATGTAATGATTTAGACCCAAACCTACTGAATGATTTTCTTGGACAAGGTTGGAGATGGAGCACCTGCTTCGAACTAGACATCTCTCGAGAGATTGGTTTTAATAGCTACACATCCCTGTCATAAGCCCTTGGCGAAGCCAGGCCGTTCCATACTCTTTACGCACGAGCCAGCGGATTCTGAATGTTTTTCTTTCCTTTATCGAATTGACCAAACAGCCGTGCGAGCATACATGATAGGATACAATCAAGGATAACGATGTTGTTGGTGAGACAAGAGAGAATATGTGGAAGCAACGGATACAATTAACAACGCTAGCTCGTCTTCGATTCCACACGCTCAGAGTCTTCTCTATCACCTGAACACGTCGCTGTCGTTTGGAGTGGTGTGATCGAACCGCAAACGCAAATTCAGCAGGTAACCCATTCAGCACAGTGGGTCAAATTCGACTTCTCCTTGGTTCGACATCCCCATTACAGGTCATGGCACTGGTCGACATATTCCTTGAAGTGTTCCGGAAAGTCCTCCTTCCACAGTTGGTCGCTGCTGAAGTAATCGGCCACTTTCCTGCATCTCTGCGCCGACATGTAGGGAAGTAATCCGCTAAGGGATTTGACAACCGCAGCCCGTGAGTTGTCGTCGATACATTGTACGAAAGGCTTTAGGCTGTCGGGGTCGTGGCACAGATGCTTGTCTTCGAATTTGTCCTGGCACTGGGTGGTGACCGTCACGAACACCTCGTTGATACCGGCGGCAAACTTCTTTTGAGCCACAGGATCATGGATCCCAGTGTATCGAACACCATCTTCAATCAATGCGTCAACGATATCGTTCTTCACCTGGCTGTCCCACTGGTTGATGACGGGCTCACAGCCAGCGGCACAGGCATATTTTTGCATATTCTGGATGATATGGCCGGACATTCTGCTAATGGAATCGACAGCGTCACGACACGAAGGATTCAACAAAGCGACGGCAACGGACGAGAAATCGAGGGCCGCGAGGGCAGCAGGAGAGAAAGTGAAGGCCGCGAGGGCCGCGATGTTCATAGCGCCACTGAACTTCATTGTAGCGAGAGTCGAAGGAATGACTGGATGGAAGACTCTTGTGTAGTTGGTTGAAATTGGGACAACATGGAGAAGGCGCAATATTTAAGGTCGAGTTCATCTCTAAAGGAAATTCCAACGAACACCAATTTTCTTATTGATCATTCCTGCCTGGGACAGGGAATAATGAGAATGGAGCTTTCTCTCTACCTTTCCTGGATGAAGCATACCGCCCCTGAATGAGTAGCATTCTAGTTTGGGTAAACATTGATCGACGAAAGGGGGCCGGGGAGCTCCCATTTAAAATTCCCGTAGAAGCCCCTTGCAGGAGCTCTAACCATCGCATATGGCCAATGTACGGAGTAGAGTACTAATTTGGCAAATACCGACCCCTTTAATTCACACCTTAACCCCTAGGTCGCCACATAAAGATGTGACCCCCAGCTTGCTTTATCGGTGGCTAGGGAGCCAATAGAATGATCAATAACCGACAGGACAAACATGGAGTTATCAATCGGGGTCTGGTACCTTGTTGAGTACTGACTCGGGTCATCCACAACAATGAATTCACTTTCGACTGTATATGTTTAGCATTTTCGGAGCCAGCACATTGATTAGCCATTCTCAGACTCAATCAGTCAGGGTTAGCATCGTCTCAACTGTACATTTATCCCTAAAATCTAATAAACAACAGTCGGAGGAAAGAAAGGGAACGCCGATCCCTAGGCATGCAAATTAACAATATAAGCTATACTTATACTCCATAAGAAATATTTCTTGGAGACCTCGATCGGATAGCTCATTAGGACAGTGCCAGTAACAAAGGGCCTAGATAAAACCTATATTAATCTTAAAACTGGCGAGAAGAGTTCGTCCATCATTCATCGTTACCCGAAGCTCAGGTAATAGACCAGGACTAAGCACCACCACGACTCATGTTCTTCTAATGAGCTTGGATAGCCGCTATTGGTGGCACACGGCCCTAAAAACACATGCACATAATTTTGGGCTTAGCAAAGTGCGGAGTCTGCGAGCCGCCTGGCTCAGGTCACTCAAATGCAGCCGCGAGATATTCAGGACACGAAGCTTCCCAATAGGATAATAAGTCCGGGACCAACAAATGAAAGATCCATGAAAAAAGCACACCAGCTAACTCTTGTAGAAGGCCAATTGGCTTATTTCACAGGGTTCTGGTGCGAAGCACCCACTGCGAATGTGCTCCGTAGTCCGCTCTGGATTGAGAGGTGCAGAACACGAGACATATCCCCTTGATATGCAATCAACGATCGTGTTCATGATTCATATAATTATATATTGGCTAGGAATCCGACATGGATACGGTTTTGCCTTTTGCCCTCAAATCAAAGCTATAATCGTGCATTAGTGAGTATCCGTAGAGTATTGATGATACTATCTATCTCCATACTTGCTACAAATATTTATATATTGGGTATAATGCAAGTTTAAAGAGCGAACGTAGTATCCGCCAAATTCGCAATCCATCTGCTGAACCAGACTGTGGCCAGACTATAGTAGCACAGACCTTCTTCCTCCAGTACCGAAGTAAACTGAGTGAAATATAGTATAAACATAGACGAACATCACATCTATATGTTGCTGTAGCTTTTATATATATCTTTGCCGTTCTTTCAATAATCCTTGCAAGATATCGTGACTGGTTGCTGGGTTTGGCGCCATTGCTGCGTTTAACAAAAGACTTCACATCTTCACCTGTGCATTATGAAGGCCTCCGTTCTGTACTTCAACTTCCTTTATGTTCCAACACGAAGGAACGCTCTTAGCCTTGCTTGAGCCGGTGACATTAGAGGTCAGCAAAACAGTTGCGACACGGCCCTGTAGATGCTAAAATGCCTGAATGCCTGAATGCCTGAGGCAATATACCAAGCATTCGCGTATCTTACGCGTGTGCAGCGGCCCGGGAAACCACTCCTTCCTCTACAACCATCTTCAGCATCGTCTGCACTGATTGAAATCATCCAATTGAATGTCTATAGCAGCCCATATATGAGCTCGTTTAAATAAAGTGTCGGTCTGGGGAAAAGCCTACATCCACTTCACTGCAGATAAGTGGATTTCCTTGAGTTGACGCCGCCATGGACTCCGACCGGCGTTATCGAACAGTACCGGCTTAGGAATCCTGATCACCATTGACAGCACGTGGTGTCAGGATCCCGAGTGTAGAAAGTTACACAGCAGTGAAGTGTAGATGCCATCGCATGACAGATGTGATCGCGAAGTCGGGCACCGCGCTCGTCGGGAGGGTCGTGTAGGGTGGACTGAATGTGAGTTGTCAATCGATTAATCGATCAATCAACATTCTATTAACTTGTTCGAGCCACCTTCTTTGACCGCTATTTGACTGTACATTTACCTCTCATGTTTCAGACACGCTTTGCAGGACTACGTTAATGATTACCCCTTACTTTGGAATATGAATACTCTGGTATTAGTGCTCCGCCCATTGATAGGGTGCAATTCCAGTCAAATCCCGAGGTGCTCTCCAGGTCTTTTGATCGAAACTTCATTCACCCCTTTCTATCGATGCTTGTCTACCCTCTTTGCTTCCGCAGGCTGTCTATTTAACAGTGGGTTATACTTAGCTCGAATTCCAACTTACAAGATTTGACGGGCGGAAAATAACCCATATTGAACGATGACTGGACTTAATCCAATTACTTCGCCGGCAGGGTTTCTATCACATTGTAAAGATGACCATGACCATGTGGCATATCTGGAGAATGACAGCAATTGTGAACCCGTTCCGTTCCCAATCGCTATTGTCGGTATGTCAATGAGGCTCCCCGGTGGCATCAATTGTGAGAAAGAGCTTTGGGATTTGTTGATCAACAAGCGCGATGGCCGTTGCACGGTTCCTGAGGACCGCTACAACATTGAGGCCTTCTACGATGAAAGCCGCCCCGGTGCAATTCGGACCCAACACGGTTACTTCCTTCAGCAAGACATATCACACGTTGATGCCGCATTCTTTGGTATGAGCAAGATCGAAGCCGCGAAGCTTGACCCTCAACAACGAATACTGCTTGAGGTTGTATGGGAATGCATGGAGAACGCAGGACAGATCCCTGCCCAGTGCCGAGGGAAAAACATTGGATGTTATGTTGGAGTGTTTGGGGAGGACTGGCTGGATCTTATGAGCAAGGACACGCAAGCCATTGATCGTTTCAGGGTAGTCAGCGCAGCTGATTTTGCGCTATCAAACCGAGTATCTTATGAGTTTGATCTACGCGGTCCGAGTATCACATTTCGAACTGGTTGTTCCTCGGCCCTCGTGGGTCTTCACGATGCCTGCCAGGCGCTATATGCAGGCGAATGTTCCTCGGCGCTGGTGGCTGGTACGAATCTAATTATTACCCCCACAACAACTACCGCTATGTCAGAGACTATGGCACTCTCCCCAAGCGGCGTGTCCAAAACTTTTGACGCTGCAGCCGACGGTTATGGGAGGGGCGAAGCCGTAAATGCAATCTATATTAAGCCTTTAGATGCCTGCCTTAGAGATGGAGACCCGGTTCGCGCTGTGATACGGTCTACAGCTGTCAACTGCGACGGCAAAACACCGAGCATTACAACCCCGGGTTCCCAGGCACAGGAAATGCTCATTAGAAGGGCTTATCAAAAAGCGCAGATTGCTGATCTGGCTAAAACGGCGTTTTTCGAATGTCATGGAACCGGAACGATTGTCGGGGATACGGCGGAAACCTCTGTTATCGCTAAGGTGTTTGGTAAAGATGGCATACATATCGGAGCGGTGGGTTCATATTCGGGAATGATGACCAAAGTTAGTGAGAAGCTGGCTGACGGATACCAGGTGAAACCAAATTTGGGCCATTCAGAAGGAGCATCGGGAATTACCAGTGTCATTAAAAGTGTACTGGCACTCGAGCACCGAACCATTCCTCCAAACATACATTTCAAGGACCCGAACCCTAACAGTGAGATGATTCCCTTCCTTGCTTTGGAGTTGTGATGCTGATTCGCATGTTTCAAGTACCATTCCAAGAAGCGAAGTTGCAGGTTCCTGTCGATCCGACGCCATGGCCGGCAGATAGGTGTGAAAGAATCAGCGTCAATTCGTTCGGCATTGGGGGAACCAATGCTCATGTGTGTTCTAGATCCCCTCGCTGCGAACCTTCTACGAGATCTTCCGCTAATATCATCAGCTTGTTCTGGATTCTGCATACTCTGTGTGTGGAGAGTCTGCGTTTAGGGCTGCATCCGGCGATAGGGCAGGTCCGCACCTTTTACTAGTCTCTGCGAAGTCGACAACTTCGCTGGACAGCAGTATCAAAACAATAAACAGTTACCTTGAAGCCACTCCATCTGCAGTGGCCGACATTTCATATACGCTGGCATTTAAACGGGAGCACATGCAACACCGAGCATTCGCAATAGCTGAGAAGGATGGCCCAATTTCGACCTTCGAAAAAGCTCGCGCCGTCTGCCCCCAGGTCTGCTTTGTATTTACCGGACAGGGAGCACAGTGGCCAGGAATGGGTAGGGAAATGATATTGAGCTCGAAGAGATTCCGTTTCGCTATCCAGGCATTAGACAAGGAATTGCAGGGTCTCAAGAACCCACCTGATTGGAGCATTGAAGGCAAGTTTCACTGATAGGTTGACACCGTGTTCTTTTCTAACAATTCATAGAGGAACTCTTACACACCAACGACCCAAATCGATTTCAGGAGGCGAGATTCGCTCAGCCTCTCTGTACTGCTATTCAGCTTGCTCTTGTGGATTTCCTTCATGAACTTGGGATCCTGCCATCGGTTGCCCTGGGCCACTCGAGTGGAGAGATTGCCGCAGCTTATGCTTCTGGCGCTATCACTGCCGCAACTGCTATCAAGATTGCGTATTTCCGTGGCCTGGCTATGGAAGCGACGAAAGCAAATGGCGCCATGGCAGCAATTGGACTTGGACGTACTGAAGTGGAACAATACATGAGGGATGGAGTGGTTGTGGCGTGTGAAAACAGCCCTCAAAGTGTGACTATTTCCGGACTCAAGGAAACAATAGATGAGGTGTTGAAGGACATACATGCAAATGGTGATATATTCGGCCGACGTCTTGCAGTTAACGTTGCATATCATTCACATCACATGGAGGAGGCAGGGGAGTTATTCGAGTCGTTGCTTTCAGAGATTACCTTTAACAAGTCCATGATCCCAATGGTTTCTACCGTGACCAACGAAACAATTTCTGACCCCGGTCTTCTGGACTCTTCATACTGGAGGAAGAACGTGGAGTCCCCAGTCCTGTTCAACACCGCGCTTCAGAAGATACTCGGCAATGATGAGAAGGCCAAAGTGCTTCTGGAAATAGGGCCACATTCGGCCCTCTCTGGACCTTTGCGGCAAATTATATCTCATGCAGATGCGGGAGGGAAATGTTCATACGCACCAACCCTTGTTCGGGGCAAAGATCAATGGAGATGCTTATTGGCCACGGTGGGCCAATTACACACCCAGGGGAGCCCTGTCAATCTATCGGGTCTAATTTGTCGTGGCATGACATTGACAGACCTTGCTCCCTACTCCTGGGATCATAATGAATCATTTTGGAACGAGTCTCGTCTAACAAAGGATTGGAGACTTAGACAGGCCCCCCATCATGAACTGCTGGGAAGTCGAGCTCTTGAATCAAGCGACCTGGAACCCGTGTGGCGGAATATGCTGCAGTTGGAAAATGTAACATGGATCATGGAACATAAGATCGGGGGAGAAATCGTCTTTCCAGCGGCTGGGTATGTGGCCATGGTGGGAGAGGCTATCCAGCAGATATCCGGGACCCCGGAATATTCAGTGAAAAACATGTTTATGCGAAATGCATTAGTACTGAAAGAAACGAACATACAGGCCGTTGAGATCATTACGAGCCTTCGACCAGCAAAACTCACGGACCATCTGGATTCGGGGTGGTACGACTTCACGATCACTGCGCATCATGACGGGGTGTGGAAGAAACATTGCGTTGGACAGGTCCGGGCAGAACCAGACGGGATTGAAGGCGAGGAAGGCCCGATCGTTCCCTATACACGCAAAGTGCCGGCCAAGGAATGGTATGAGGCCTTGGAAAACCGGGGCCTTGAGTACGGCCCCCGATTTCGCGGGCTGCGTGATATGACCGCGAGCTCGACAAGTACCGAGGCCACAGCAATGTTACAAGATGTTAGCGAGATGATGACAAGCCGCTATGCCCTCCACCCAATCGTGATAGACCAATGCCTCCAACTGTTAAGTGTTGCAGGTGCTCAAGGCATTAAGCGTTCCATGACCCGCTTGTGCATACCTACCGCAATGGAAAGCCTGTACATCGCTACTGGAAGGGGATCGATGTCTCTGAAAGCGAGATGTGATGCAGCTGGAAGCACGATGACAGGTGATACCTTATTGATTGCAAATGAGAAGCCTGTGCTTTCTCTAAAGCGATGTTTCTTTTTCGGTATTAGTGAATCAGCGCTCAATGATGAGAATGGACCTTCTGCCGCAACATTAACCTGGAAACCTCATATCGATTTTATTCGACCTGAGACGCTACTTCCACCTATTCCAAACGACGCGGATCGCGGAAAGCTGAGTTCAGAACTGACAAAGCTTTTCATACTGGAAACTTATCACCAGACAAAGTCATCCAGTCCAACAAAGGAGCATTTGAAGAAGTACCATCAGTGGTTGTCCTCGCAATACGAGAAGATACGAGACGAGGACCCTGGTATTCTTCCCGAAATGAGGGATAAGTCTGCTACCGATCCTCAAAGTCGTCTGCTGCGGCTGCAAGAACTTGAGAAAGCTATTAAAGATCCTTTGGAAAAAAGTTTGTATACTGCGGCCCAGGAGGTTCTGTCGAATATCCAAGGTATCCTCGATGACAAGATAAATGCCCTGGAGGTCATCATGGAAAGCGATGCCGTCCGATTCTCGTACGAAGAGTCCTCTCGGCTATGCCGCCCGGAAAGCTTCCTGTCCCTGCTCAGTCATTCAAGACCTACTCTCAAAGTGTTGGAAGTTGGTGCAGGAACCGGTGGAGCCACTGCGGTTGCTCTCGATGCGTTATTTTCTACAACAAATCACCGGAGCCGCATGTACTCGAGATACAGTTTTACTGACATCTCAGCGGGGTTTTTCTCTCAGGCAAAAGAGCGCTTTAAGGACTTCCCAGGGCTTGAGTACGAGACGCTCGATATATCTGCGGACCCCGAGGAGCAAGGTTTTGTTGCGGGAGATTACGACTTGATCATTGCATCCAATGTGGTTCATGCTACGCCAAAAATATCAGAGACGCTCCACAATCTTCATAAACTTTTGGCTCCAGGGGGATGGCTGTTCCTCACGGAGCTTTGCCCCACTGTCCCAGCTTTGAACTACATCATGGGTATCCTCCCCGGTTGGTGGAGCTCGGAAGATTCGAGGGAAATGCCAATGGTATCTGTCGCAAAATGGCACCAGAGCCTTCTGGATGCCGGATTTACGGGTGTTGAAACTGTACGGTATGATACCGACCCACCTTACAATATAAATGCCTATATGATTTCGCGGCGGCCAAGGACCGCAAAACCTCTTGTCCAAGATATCAGTTTCCTCCACAGCGGCACAATCTCCAGTTGGGCACGCGATCTCGAACAAGTTTTCTTAACCAAAGGCGTCAATGTCCAATGGTTTACCCTAGACGATCTACCTTCTTCAGTCAATGACGTTGTATCGTTGATCGAACTGGATTCCCCTTTCTTCAACGATATTTCAAACCAGGAATTCCATGCCTTTCAAAACTTTGTTTCACGTGTTAAAGGACATTGTCTCTGGCTGATGCGCCCGGTCCAGCTCAATGACCAAGATCCAGACCCTAGGTTTGCTCTGGCACTGGGACTGATGCGAGCAGTACGGAAAGAATTTGCGGCAAGATTCACAACCTTTGAACTCCACCAGAAAGACACCGGTGCGGCAGAAAACGTCATCCAGATATTGCAGAAAGTTCACGAACACAGGCACGAGTCACCAGCAGATAACGACCACGAATTTGTTCTCAAGGATGGGACGATCCAAGTTGGCCGTTACCAATATGATTATTTCCAGGACCTGATGGCTAGGAGCGAGAGCCTTGGTCCGAGGTCCATAGATATTGGGTGCTTCGGCATGTTTGACTCTCTTACCTGGGCCTTGGATGGACGAGCTAAACCTCTTGGTGAGAGCGATGTTGAAGTGGACATCTGCTTTGTTGGGCTAAATTTCAGGGTACGTATACATGATACAAAAGCTCCGGATCAGATTGGTCTAATGATTGTTCACTTTAGGATATAATGATATCGATGGGTCTGATGGGAGACACCAGCCAGATTGGTCTTGAAGCCGCCGGTGTCGTTCGAAACGTTGGATCAGGAGTGAGATCCATACAGGTTGGAGACCGAGTTTCAATACTTGGGAAGGGCCTCATGGGAACTCGAAAAATATTTCCTGCGAGCTTTTGCCTCGTGATTCCTGATGAGATGTCTCTTGAAGACGCAGCAGCGGGCCCCTGCGTTTTCTCTACTGCGATCTATTCCTTGGTGAACTGCGGAAATCTGCAGAAAGGACAGACTATTCTCATCCACAGCGCGTGTGGAGGCGTTGGCTTGGCCGCGATTCAGCTATGCCAAGAAATCGGGGCCGAGATATTCGCCACGGTTGGGAGCCAGGAAAAGAGGAAACATCTTGTGGAAACCTTCAACATTGCCGAAGACCATATCTTCGACTCGAGGAGCATTAGCTTCGAAAAGGATATCATGAAAAAGACCGGTAATAGGGGTGTTGACCTGGTTTTGAACTCTCTTTCCGGAGAACTGTTGCATGCCTCGTGGAGATGTGTTGCTCCTATGGGTAAAATGGTTGAACTGGGTAAACGCGATTTCCTCGGGCATGGTAAGCTCGATATGGACGTTTTTGGGGCGAACCGGACCTTCATGGGTGTGGATCTTCTTCAACTCGGCCAGCAGAATCCGACCCTCATGCGAAAAACGATGGAACAATTCAAACAGTATTTGGATCAGGGAAAGCTCCATTCTATCCGCCCCGTCAATGTCTTTAACGCATCTGAAATTGCTAAAGCATTTAGGCACATGCAGGCTGGCAAACACATTGGCAAAATTGTGCTGGAAATGCCTCGTGACCCATCCGAACTTCCCGTGTCCAAGCTGCAGGGTAACGGTGCACTATTCCGTCATGACGCTTCATACTTGCTGGTTGGTGGTTTAGGAGGGCTTGGGCGTGCTGTGGCCAGATGGATGCTGGAGAAAGGTGCCCGGCATTTGGTCTTCATGTCGAGATCCGGTCTGGAATCATCCAAGAATCGAGAATTCATCCAAGATCTGGAGTCCCAGGAGGATTGCCGCATTACGACAGTCACTGGGGACGTGACAAATGCAAACGATGTTGCACGAGCTGTGTCTGGCGCAACGCGGCCACTCGCAGGAGTTATGCAATTGTCCATGGTACTACATGTGAGTATTTCTTTATACACCATGATCGCCCAGCTGTATAGAGCGTGATCCGGGGATTCTGGTTAACTAACGCCATTCAATAGGATCAAACTCTTGATAAGATGACGTACGAGGAGTGGACGGAGGTCCTTGCTCCGAAAATCCAAGGTACTTGGAACTTACATCATGCGGTCGAGAAACAGCCCCTCGACTTCTTTATCCTCTTCGGTTCCCTTTCTGGCGTTGCCGGAAATAGTGGACAAGCAAACTACGCAGCTGCCAACACCTTCTTGGACGCCTTTGTGACGTATCGTCACTCGAAAGGGCTTCCGGCTAGCGTGCTCGATCTTGGTTTTATGGGTGATGTTGGCTTCGTCTTCGAAAATTTCAGCAAAATGTTGGACCGAGCACGCTTGACGTCCTGGGAGATTCTGCAGGAGGGCGATCTTCTCAGAGCCCTGGAAATCCAGATAATCCAGGGCACACCCCGGCTTGCTATAGGCATGGGGACAACAAGGCCGCCTTCGGAGATCGAGAATGGTGGCATGCCAGGACAGGACGCCCGCTTTCTTGCATGGCATAACATGTTGACAGGCACTGCTGGAGGGGATACAAACCAGGATAATGAGCTTAAAGCCTTGGTGGCCTCAATTAAGCGCGATCCAGCTCTTCTTTACGATGCAGCCACTGAGGTCAAAATCACGCTTGAAATTGGCCGGATGGTTGCCACAAACATGTCATATCCCACCGACATGACAGAGGAGGAGCTTGTTGAAATTACAATCGACTCGTTAATGACTATCGAGGTACGCAGCTGGTTCCGGCGTAATATCGGCATTGAGGTGTCAATCGCAGAGATTTCCAATGCAGGAACGGTGAAAGGTCTCGGCGCGATCACGATGAAGATCCTCCGCGACAGGCACAAAGCCGGAGAGCTCGAAAATGTGAAAGGGGCCATTGTGGGGATGGAAACAAAGGAAGTTGATGAGATTGCGCTTTTTAAGGAAGATATGGCGTTGGCTCAAAATCTGCAGCCAATTTCAGCCCCTGTTCCATGCTGGCATTCCGAATCCGAAGGTCGAGTATTCTTGACTGGAGCAACTGGCTTCTTGGCTGCGTTTTTCCTTTCTCACTTGGCTGGCCTCCCGCAGGTGAAGGAAATTGCATGCTTGGTACGGGCACCAGATGCCTCGACAGGCATGTCACGAATTAAAGAAACTCTGGAACATTACGGACTCCCACTAGACTTTGAGTCCAAACTCATTGTGGTCCCTGGCGATGTCGCCGATCCTACCTTCAAACTCGGTCAGGAGAAGTTTGAATACTTTGCTCAGTGGGCCAGCGTCATCTTCCATCTTGCGGCTCGTTGTGCCTACACGCTCCCGTACTCGAGCCATCGCGACGCCAATATCCATGGGATGTTCAACATGCTGCGATTTGCCAACACGAAGCGCCTCAAGCCACTCCACTATTCCTCTAGCATTTCAGCTTGCGGGACATCTGTATATCTTGGTGGAAAACTTGTTCCCGAGAACGAGAGACCAGCTCTTGATGACATGGACTCATTCGTGAAACAGCACGTTGGCTACAGCCAGAGTAAGGTCGTCGCGGAAAGCATTGTCTGGAACGCCATCTCGAATGGTATGCCAGTGACAATTTATCGCCTGCCCCTAATTACCGGCCACAGCAAGACGGGGACTTCGAATGTAGAGGACGCTTTCAGTCGACTGATGACGAGCTCCATCCGTATTGGATATTATCCGACAACCCCAGACGCCCGGTGTCAATTGATCCCTGTGGACTTTGCGTGCTCGGCGATGCTGCGAATCTCGCTGGGTACTGACCGAAGCCATGCTTATAATCTCGTTATGCCTGACCAGAATAAAACTCTGTCATGGGATGAGACACTCGAGACGGTGGGCCAGTCCACGTCGCCCCCATTGAAAAGGGTGCCGCCTTCCGAGTGGACGAACATCTTCGCAACGCATGCGGAACAACATCTGAAAGTAGCTTCTTCATATATTCAGGAAAGACTTCAGGAAGCTTTGGTGTTCTGGCAGACGGATAATGTTGGAAAGACCATGTATGAGAACACAAATTGTCGTCGGGCCTTGGCCGATTCGCCGGAGGTTTTGGAGCTGCCGTCCATGCCCGACCTCTTGCGGGTCTACTTCGCAGTTTGGTCGAAACTAGCGGAGCAGTAGCAGCGGTAAGATTGGGGTCCAATATGTTCTTAAGATGTAATCTGCCGCGCTTTCATTCGGTCAAGGACTAGCAGGATGAGCCATGTTATCCCTGGGCTCCCTGTAGCGTGTATCAAAATCAAATAGTACTTCATTATAATATTCACGCGGGTGATTTTGCATCTTTTACTCAAACCTCACACTACTTGTTCAATTCGACTTACTGTGCTTCCACCTAGGCCCAATGCAGTTTAAATATGTATGGTGACTTCTTTACTCCACGTACTAATTTCTATAATATTGGATTATTTCTAGAATTTGAGTCTAAATCCACATAGCCATGCCATTTATCTTACTGTGAATGATCTCAAAAACGCTCTGAACAGATTGAGAAAGAGCCCGAGCATAGCTGGTGACACTCAGATACTGCAGCGCATGGGACAGCGGCGCATGCGATAAATGTCAACACTATGGAGGCCTTATTAATGCCCTAACAGGTGAAATATGAAGCCATAGTACCTACAGAAGGAGAATGGGGAAGCTACGGAACAGGTAGACAGGACGGACCGGGCCAGCCCCGAACTCGCCATGAGGACCAGATACTCCGCATGAACATGCACAGACCATTCCAATTGGCGAGATGAGCAACGCAAGTCCAAAGTGACAAGTGTGAAATTTGGGGCCAAAAAATGTAATACGCGCAGGCTTCACATCCTAGCCATATTCATGGATCAGATATATTAAAAACCCGACGCCCCCATCCATGTCACTGCAGCATAGGGGAGCTCAATTGGCTCTCATTGTTTAGACTAGCACTCCATCGCGCCTTTGTCGAGGGCTCGAGGCCCCCAAGATCTCGCTTGTTGAATAGTGGATGATTTTCGCCCCATAGTTCCATTTGGCGGATCAAGCCGGAACATCGGCTATCGAAGAACTACGGCAAGCTTGGATGTTTTAGTGCTTACGGCTAGACCAGGGACAAGGATATATGGACCAGTACAACAGCAGGAGATTATGAACTCTCTGCAGGCACTTGGACGAAACCATCCTAGCTCGAATAACCAACAGTCTTCGTGGCCTCGGATTTGTATAGATCTGTAGAGTGAGCACTTGGCCATGGGGCCAAGGGATTCAAATTATACACGCCTTCGGACACGCCTGCATGACGTTACATTCTTCGTCGAAGGGATTCGAATTCGCTTAGAATGTTTGCCACGTTTTAATCCTTGTAGGCATTGGCTTCCTTATCCTTGTCCTATTTAAATTGGTAGGGATCGGCTGGTCCCCCTGCTTTTCCTCCGTTGATCTTGTCGAATAGCAAATTCTGATTCTGCTGCCATTGTTGCGTTTATTTTACATCCCCTGCAACCAGTCCGAACAAGCAACGTGGCGTGCTCTTCGGGTCCCATCCAGGCAGTGACAATGGAACAGAACTTTCAAGCTGCCGTTAGTGCAGGAGTGATCCCTGGTGTGGGCTTATTTGCAACTGATTTCAGTGGTACGTTCCAAAATAGCAGACACAAGATAATAAAGAATATAAAATCCTGTTAACCTCTGCGCAGGCGACTTCAACTATGCCCATGCTTTTGGCAATGCGTCCATAAAACCTGGCGCGGAAAGACCATTCGAACTAGATGCAACCCTGACCATTGCCTCGTGCAGCAAAATTATTACCACCATCGCGGCGTTGCAATGCGTTGAGCGAGACCTCTTCGGGTTGGACGATGACGTCTCAACGATTCTCGTTGAGCTCAAGGATCCTAAGATCCTCACGGGTTTCGATGAGGCCACGGGCAACGCTACCCTTGTCCCGGCGAAGAATAAGATCACGCTCCGGTTGGTTCTGCAGTCTATTCTAACTCTGACTGGACTGACGTGTCTTTGATCTAGACACCTCTTGACACACGCGTCTGGGATTGCCTACGATTTCATCGACCCTCTTCTCATGCGCTGGAAGACCTCAACGACGGGTAAAGCCCCGGACATGACTAGCACCGAGCCGATCCTGGAGAAGATTGATGTGCCGCTCCTTTTTGAGCCCGGTGAGGGCTGGGAGTACGGCTATTCCATGGACTGGACCGGCACGCTTATTTCCCGTCTCAACAACATGTCCCTCGATGCATACGTGCAGAAGCACGTCGCCGAGCCCCTCGGGATCAAGGACATGACTTTCCACTTGGAGAAAAATGACCTGGTGCGCTCGAACCTCGCTGATCTCAATCTCCGCGAAGGGGGCAATAGCCAATACGGCACCCCTGCTGACCCGAATGGCTCGATCTCGTGGATGCCCGGCCACCTCTGGGCCGACACCGTTGTCGACGAGTACGGCGGATGGGGCATCTACACCAGCGGTCCATCCTTTTTGAAGGTGCTGGCCTCAATCCTCCGGGACGACGGCAAGTTGCTGCGCAGCGAGACGGTCGACAGCATGTTCAAGCAGCAATTGTCGAGCGATTCCAAGGACATGCTCAAAACAACGTTGTCCGTGCCCGAGGTCAACAATTACCTCGGAGGGACGCCGCTTGGCCTGGAGAAGGGGTACGGTCTGGGTGGCCTGTTGATGCTGGAGGACTCGTCCGCGAGTGGCAATACTGCCGGCACCATGCGATGGTCGGGTATGCCCAACCTCTTCTGGTGGATTGATCGTACGGCCGGCTTGTGCGGTTTGTACGCTAGTCAGATCATGCCCACTGGCGATCCGCGCAGTGTGGAGTGGGGAACTACCTTCATGAAGGAGATGTATACTCGCCTGAAGAAATCTGACTCAAAGGCGTAGAAGCATCGCCAGTAAGCTGGTGGCTTAGTTATAAATAACCTAATTCGATCTCTGTTTGTCTCTGCTTTTGTTTGATTTTCTTTTGTCTACATTTTGCCGATGTCGTCCCTGGGTGGCTCACGGCACTATACGGCATGGTGCCACCTGAATCGGGTTGTGGAGAAAGAAAGCGTGGTAGGAACTCGTAAAAGAAGCTATCGATGTATTCATTTTTGAAGAACACCACCCTCGCCGCCCTGGGCCTGGAAGTCATTTATCAAAAGCACCCGGATTATGTCTGGCAAGGAACGGACTCATTGTGTTTATCGGAAAGATCAAGCAAAGGCAAAAGGAAGTTTCACATAAATGGACTGTGGTGCAAATAAAGATTTTTTCATACGTTCTCTCAGCCGTCTTCAAACATGGCTTCTGCAACCACTATAAATCCAATCTCAACATAATCAAAAGGAGAACCAGGACAAGTTGTTGAAAAGATGCCCACACAAGTTAGCGGTCTCTGCATTAGGCAATAGCTTCCAAAAAGGAACATATGCTCTAATATAGCACAACCCCTCCATCAATTTCTTCCAGGGCACTCGGGTTTCTCAGAGTTGAAAATCCCACTGTTCTTGCCACAGAGTTTTCCATCTCCTCCACCACTCTGCGCGGTACACTGTAATCATTATGATTAGCAATGGGCCTGATGCTCGAACCAAATCAATTGATTATTCTTACACTCGTGCCTTGACGGCACTCCCTTCATCATTGTTAGTATATGGTATATAGCAAGATTGAAGACGCTTGAAGAGTACTCACCAGTTATGTCCTGCTATTTTGCAGCTAGTCCCGTTGCATTCCTGTTGGGCAACTTTTAATATTTGAAGAATGTGCCATCATGGATTTCACGTACTCCACACGTTGTCCATCCATTAGGGCAACCTTGGGTGTTGAGATTCCCATCTGCGGCATTTTGGACTGCAACGTCCTCTTTAGCAGGGGCAGCCATAACAATGGTAAAGCTTGCCACTAGAGCGAAAAAGAGGTTCGAGAAACGCATTGTAGGTTCAAGAAGGAACACTGGGTTTGATTGAGAGAACAGAAGACAAGGAGAGAAATGCCGTGAATAAGAAATTGTCGGTAGAAAGCAGTAATTGAGCATCTCTACCCGGGAAAGACCACGATATTTATACCTAGTACAGCACTACTCAAAGAAACGAATTGGGAATTGAGCTTTACATTGCTCACGCTCAACACATAGCGAAGGGGGCACGTCCCTACAGCAAGAGCCAGTATCAATGATTTCCTTACTTCTCGGCTATCCTCAATGCTTCAAAGGCAGCTTAGATGTCAATGTGGATCACTGAACGTGGGTTAGTGTAATTAGGAGATGCGTCTGCTCGGTGGTTTTGGCAAGCTGCATTTTAAGCCAATCATTTAATGCATCTAGATCAATAACTCTCTAGACTACATTACTCACACCATTAGTCACGGTTCTGTGTTTCCCATTTCCTTACCTTATAACCATCTCTGGTCCCTTAAATGCCGCTAAAATGTAAATTTGGATGACAGCACATGACTTAGTACTAATAGGGAAAGGTACATGTTCGGTGATTTTGGCATGAACCAATGGTTTCATACCTTAACTGTTATACGTACCCCTCTAGGCTGCGTTCCTCACCCCTTCAATCCCTATTCTATGATTTTCGTTCGTTTACGAACCCTGCAATGTTCTAGTATTATAAGGGAAATGCACCTGTTCGGTGGTTTTGGCAAGCTGCGTTTTTAGCCAACCGTTTAATATCTGAACTGTTATACATACCTCTCTGGACCTCGTTTCTCACACCTCCAATTACAAGTCAGTGTTCCTCATTTTCTTACACATCGGTCGTCTAAGGGGCGTCAAGGCCTCCAACGCTCAAATGCTGACTAAAAGAAACGCTCCAGAACTAACAGGAAGATATTTTAAGGGGAGCTGAGCTGCGATTCCTAGAATAGTTTTTTGATCATAAACATTCAGTCTGCTTCCCTATCCTGCAAAAAAAATAGAAAGCCGGTTGACAAGGACCGAATACTTTGAATACATTCTTTTGGACTTCTGGTTCAACATTATAAGGGGCAAAATTGGCACGAAGAGATTTGAGCGTCTTAGACTAGATGTAGCTTGTTAGTAAAGGCCTGCTTCCATTGGCTTAGGCTTTGTGCTAGGGGCAGGTGGAATAATGACAGGGATTTCGAACAGGGGATGAGGCTGACGGGAACGTTTGCCTGACTACAAGGCTCCGAATACGCAAGGGTCGGATTAAACATGGAAAAAGTCACCCCCCGTTTCTCCGGACAAGCCACGCCGATAGGAGTGGGTCGGAAGGAAGGAGCTGCAAGGGTCTAGGTTGGTAAGTGCTGTCTGGCTCAGGGATGGATCAATAGAATTCTCACTATCAGTCGGCAGTAAGCGGCCGTGTCTGGAAATACAGTCAGGACACCGAGTTATGCTATCTGGTGTAGAGTTCTGTAGTTGATAGATATGTGATCTCGAAGACCGCGGGCTGCCTAGACCCACCGAATTTTGAAAAAGGTCTGATTCTGCCAATAGTCATACGTCAAAAAATGTTGCTTGTAGTGATTGAAGTCAGAATCAACTACGCCGATAAAAGAGCCAGCTTTAGCAATGACTTGTCTACATCCGTCTCCTCCATTACTCTAAAGATGAAATTGCCAAACTCTAAGCCTTCGGACTCATTCTACCTCAAGCTAATAGGTTTCCTCCTATGCACCGGTCCTTTGCGGACAACATTTCTAGCACTATATGCTTACGCCTCTCGACAAGAGAGAGAGTAGAAATCGTTGTTAACACGTCCATGCCCTGGCGGGCATTTATTCGGTCAACAATGAGTAGGATGAGCTATGCTGGTATTTCTTAGATTTCCGTTGTGTGTTAAAACATATAATAGTATCTTGCTTTCATAATCATATGGATAATTCTTGTTTGATATTATGCCGCTACGTGTTCAAACATCCACATTGGAGCACTATCTTATCCGACTAAAATCGGAGAGTTTTGTATCATGAAAATAGGTACATGCAGTAGCTGGCGTGGTCGGTGGACACTACGGTCAGCAAGGCGAGGCGAATTGCTCAGCTAGCGTGGGGGTAAATCCAACTCATTTTGGTCTATTTATTTGCCATTTCTCTGAGAAGCAGAATCTATCTCAAATTCAACTCTACCCACACCACACAATGCAGGTCGCCATGCCTTCGCCCGCCCACGCGGCGGGCCTCGACATCTCGTCTCTCTATATGGTCGGACGCAGCGGGCATTCCTGCCACACGCTCCTCGACCTGCACGCCCAGTACGGACCGTACGTGCGCACCGGCGCGTCTGACCTCTCCGTGATCGACCCGCACGCAGTCGAGGCCATCTACGGCACCGGCTCTCCGTGCACCAAGGCTCCCTGGTACGACTGGTCGCACGGCAATCACTCGCTGAACACGCACCGCGACCCGACCGTTCACCATGTCCACCGGCGCGTCTGGAGCCCCGCCTTCTGCGACAAGATGGCGCGTGGCTACGAGCTCCGCGCGCGCGTCTACCGCCAGAAGCTCGTCGAGCGACTGCGCGCCAGCGGAGCTACTCCCGTCAACGTGCACCACTGGTACAGTCTGTACAGCTTCGACGTCATGGGTGACCTTGCCTTCGGCAAGAGCTTCGGGTGTTTAGAGACCGGGGAGGAGCACTGGGTCGTCACACTCCTCAAAGCGTCGAAGGTGTTCTTCGGCATCGAGTTCCCCGTCTGGGTCTTCCTCATGATCCCCTAACACTCCGGGCCTGATGTCCGACTTCCGGAAGCTGATGGACTGGTGCGCCAACCGATTCCGACAGCGGATGGAGAACGAGCCCGAGGTGCCCGATATCAGTGCCTCGTTGCTCGGCTCTCTGCGCGGCAAGCCTCCTACCCCGGACGATATCCACCGGTTGAACGGCGATGCGCGCGTCGTGCTGATCGCAGGTAGCGATACCTCGGCCAGCGCATTGACGGCGATCTTCTATCTTCTCGCGCACCACGCGCGAGCTCGAGCCCTATCGTGACGCGGATCCTTCCGCGGCCGACGAGTTCCTACACTTGCAGATCGCGGGTCTTCCGCACCTGAACGGGGTCATTAAAGAGGCGCTGCGTCTATTTCCTGCCGTCCCGGGCACACTACCGCGGAAGACGCCACCGGAGGGGATCGTCGTCCAGGGGGTGCGTATTCCCGGGGACATCACGGTTTATTGTCCGCAGTGGGTGATGGCGCGATGTGAGTATCTCTTTTCTTTTGATCTTCTCATTCTTCTAGCACCCTATGCAATTCGATGCGACATTTATACTGATAATGAGAGCAGCGGAACTTTCCTACGCCAAACCATACGAATTCATCCCCGAGAGATGGTACAGTCAACCGGAACTCATTCGGAACAAATCGGCCTTTGCACCGTTTAGTATTGGTAGGGAGGAGCTTCTATTCGTGGACCTCTGTTCAGAAAGATAATTGCTAATTACTTTTGAATCCCGTGTTAGGACCGTATAATTGCGTGGGACGACCACTGGCGTTACTGAATCTGCGCACCACAGTCGTGCGGCTGATCACCAGCTTCGACGTGAAAGAAATGTCTCAACGACGTGAAAGATAATTCTGTGATGGAGCTGGGGTCGTTAAATCTTATTCTGTCGCCTAGGGGTGGAGCGTAATGTCTCTCTGGAGAGAACTATGGATGGTATTACATGGTTTCCTGACGGCATCAGGCCTGATATTACCGACTGCGTACGCGTAAAACAGGCTCTCATTCCTTCTTAATTAAAACACATGGTCATGCAAGTGAGACTATGGGGGCTATCTCCGTTTTATAACCGAGGCCAATCGGGGCTGCCGGAGTGTGATTGTCAGTGGCTGCTAACGGTGGAGTCGGAATTTAGTGCTTACGGAGGATGTACACCCATGTCAATCAACACAAAAGTACGGAGCACTGGCTGCTCGTGGGGAACGTGCGGTTGAAGCTGTCCCCCACCAAGGCGGAATCGATAACGAACGAGCTCCGCCAGGCGTGGAAACGACTGCGTTTGCAACATCCCGACATTGCCCTCGAGCAGACCGAAGGGGGGGGGAGAGAAGCGCTATATCCCCGTGCGGAACCAACAGGCTCTCGATGCCTGGTGCGACGCTGCCTTTCGCATCGAGTCCGACGTGGTCTGTAGGGCGTGCCGATGTTGATGGGGAGGCCGAGGGGGCGGAGGGAGGGGGCGTGTAGGGGTCCGTCGAAGGGCGCAGGGCAGTGTTTTCGGAGATCGAACATGGCCCAGGAGGTGAAGCGTGTGGCTGGGGAGGTTGGGTTGGCGCGCACCGTCGTGGTGATGGCGGACGCGTGCACCGCGCTGGTCACCGTTGCGTTGTGTCGTGTGCGGGCGGCCCCTCGAATGGAGGCCGTGAGATCTCGTGGGACGAGACCGTCTTTCCGGGGAGCTGCTGCGCTGGCGAACGCGCATCGGAGGAGGATGAGGGTTTCTCCATATCTCACATGTTCACGACGACGTCGACGGATGGGACCAGGCGAGCAGCCTCGCGGCCGTCAAAGTCGACGGAGACTGTTGGGGCCTGGATGTGGAGGAGATTCTGGTGGATTCTGGTGGAGAATCTCCTTCGCCCGAGCGGGCCATAAATTCAAGCTTCCAGAGTGGATGTTGAGTGTGGATCACATTCCTCTTTTAGTTGTTTGAGAGTCTACACGGAGCAGGTAGTTTGTACCTTGGGGTAAAGTTCGATGCTTTTTGTTTGCTAGCTAATTCCATGCACTGAGAAACGCGGCGGTTCTGGGAGTGGTTTATAGAAGTCTTTTGAGGAGGTTCGACTTAGGAATCAGGATGATTCATTTTTTTCTAATTTCCGCTATCTCATCTTATCCTATCTGTACCTCCATGCGGAGGTGCTGAGAAGGCTTCATGGCTCTAGAGGAATCAGGCAATCCAAGACAGGGAGGAAATTTAGCCCGGGAGTTCGAGAGGGAGTTCGGGAGGGAGACAGAGAGGGAGACAGAGAAAAAGAAGGAGGACGAGTAAAGCAATGTACGGTTTTCTGGAAGGATAGTTACGCGTGATCTTTTAATGGGCGTTTTTGAACAGCGCCGCGTAGGTGAGCATGCATGCGCAGAGCGCCGCCACGCCTAGCTGTACGGACGACCACAACATCATCATCGGGAGTCACACGACCTCCGAAGTCGCGGGATTCCACATGTATGCGATCTTAATTATACCAGTGACGTAGGCTCTAGAGGGCTGG
The DNA here is from genome assembly GCA_023627535.1 of Aspergillus sp. S1802E. Lineage (NCBI taxonomy): Eukaryota > Fungi > Ascomycota > Eurotiomycetes > Eurotiales > Aspergillaceae > Aspergillus > Aspergillus sp. S1802E. Next base: position 597,337 of record JAMAHN010000027.1, read on the forward strand.
GTCAGATCAGATTAGTCGGTTTATCGAAGGTAAGATAGGGATAGGAAGATGTGAAAAAAAAAGGGGGGGGGGGGGGGGGGGGGGGGAAAAAAAACCCAAACAACCAAATATAAAAAAAACCCCCCCCAGTTATTTTAGC